>OZ020185.1:4419415-4908182 GCA_963971135.1 Stenus bimaculatus
GGTGTGTTTATAATTTAGAAATTACTCTTGTCGTAAAAATGTAACAATGGGTTTATTATACAATATAAATTTTAATAATTTATTTAATTTCAGGAAAAAAGTGTGTCTAGGTGTTTATTTTAAATTGCTTTAAATGTGTTAAGAAATTGTACAATAATTCTCACGATTAAAATTAAATTAGGGTAAATTAGTTGGAAAAAAAATATTTACCTTAATTTTTAGGAAATGTTTGTTTTTTATATACAGTCATTTGTTGTGACTTCATTGTTTTATAAACACATGTTTTGAGAAATAATCGAAAGTAAATTCACGAAATATTTGGATTTTAAGAATTTTAAGGTAAACAAAATTATTGAGCCGTTATAAAAATATTTATTAATTTTTTTGGTATTATAAGATGTAGTTTTATATTAAAATCAGAATTTAGAATTATGTCACAACTCACTTTTAAAATAAGATATATCTACTTTCAAACTTAGTCTGATAAATTAACTTTCGTTAGTGCTTCAAGCCTATCAATCCTGCTTACAACGTACAACGCCTTTTTTCAAAAATTTGTGACAAACATTATACAATAGTTGAAAAAAATAGGGCAACTTTTAATGCAAAAGTATTTTAAAAACAGGTATTTGTTTTATATTTTATTATTTTTTACAATTTTAATTATATTTTTATCTCTAATAATTTATAAAACATTCTATTTTTAAATAATTATTTTACAAATTTCTTGTTAAATACTCCAAACTCATAACATTTTTCAATTAAATTTACATATGAACGTGAACAAAATTATAGTATTCCATTTTTAGATCACTAGATCCATAAATAATATAAATTCTTTAAATATTTATAGAAAACCTACACATACAATCCCTTGCATTGACTTTTAGTCAAACCATTCTCCAATTCAACTTTTATTATGAAACTGAAACCATTTTATATAGAGCATTAAAAAATCATTTTTTTAAATCTATAATTTATGATCAGTTTAATAAAACAAGAAATAATTGCTTGCATAAATTTTTAAATAATGAATTATTTTCACTACACGAAGATAAAAAAATTATTTCAAAAATTGGTTTGTAATTGTGAAAAAGAATACAAACAGGACGAAAATTTCTACCAAAATTTAAATACACTGGACGCCATTTTTTGTGGACTTGAGTTTTTGTAAACAATAACCAATTGATAACAATTAGCGGAAACGTTGAAAAAATATTTTTAAATTTACTGAAATAATCATAAAATCAATAATGACTGATATTTTTAATTGTACTATCGCTGACTAATTTTTGGGAACTTATCATATTTCTTAGGAATTTTTATTTCTTTAGTCATACTAAGTACCCGTCTTTTTTTCAATCCGATATTCCGGAAGTATGAGCCTAAATTATGGAATTTTTCGAAGTTTAAATTAACGCAAAATCAAAGAATTTTCAGGAAGTGATATATATTACAAAACAACTAGAAAAAGCAAAAAGACAAAAATTGAGTAATGAAAATTCACCAAAACTGACTGACACTAAACTTCAGACAATGGAACTAAACTTTCATTGTAATGTATCTAACGAAACTAGGACCACTCCTGTAAATTTTTTATTTACGAAAATAAAAATTTGAAATTTTAGTATGTTATATGGCATAAGAAAACGCATTTAATGAACTAAAAAAATTTACCGGACTGAAGATTCATTTTTACATTCATATTTTTTATTTGAAAAGAAAAAATATAAGGGCTCAATTTTTTTATATTTTGTTACAAATACAGTTCTTAGTAAAACTGCATAAAAAGTTTTTTCAAAATTAGACCAGGAATCAAGAAAATAGTCACTTTTTCAGATTATATTTTTTTTATCGAAAACAAAAAAATGTAAGGGCTCAATTTTTTTATATTTTGTTACATATACAATCCTTAGTAAAACTGCAGAAAAAGTTTTTTTTAAATCAGACCAGGAGCCAAAATATTTAAAAAAGTATGAAAATAATCAGTCACTTTTTCACATTTAATTTTTTTAATCGAATACAAAAAAATGTAAGGGCTCAATTTTTTATATTTTGTTACAGATACAGTTCTTAGTAAAACTGCATAAAAAGTTTTTTCAAAATCAGACCATGAGTCAAAAACTTTAAAAAAGAATGAAAATAATCAGTCACTTTTTCACATTTAATTTTTTTAATCGAAAACAAAAAAATGTAAGGTTTCAATTTTTTTATATTTTGTTACAGATACAGTCTTTAGTAAAACTGCATAAAAAGTTTTTTTTAAATCAGGCCAGGAGTCAAAATATTTAAAAAATGAATGAAAATAATCAGTCACTTTATCACATTTTATTTTTTAATGGAAAACAAAATAATGTAAGGGCTCAAATGTTTTATATTTTGTTACACATACAGTCCTTAGTAAAACTGCATAAAAAGTTTTTTCAAAATTAGACCAGGAATCAAGAAAATAGTCACTTTTTCAGATTATATTTTTTTTATCGAAAACAAAAAAATGTAAGGGCTCAATTTTTTTATATTTTGTTACATATACAATCCTTAGTAAAACTGCAGAAAAAGTTTTTTTTAAATCAGACCAGGAGTCAAAATATTTAAAAAAGTATGAAAATAATCAGTCACTTTTTCACATTTAATTTTTTTAATCGAATACAAAAAAATGTAAGGGCTCAATTTTTTATATTTTGTTACAGATACAGTTCTTAGTAAAACTGCATAAAAAGTTTTTTCAAAATCAGACCATGAGTCAAAAAATTTAAAAAAGAATCAAAATAATCAGTCACTTTTTCACATTTAATTTTTTTAATCGAAAACAAAAAAATGTAAGGTTTCAATTTTTTTATATTTTGTTACAGATACAGTCTTTAGTAAAACTGCATAAAAAGTTTTTCCAAAATCAGACCAGGAGTTAAGAAATTAAAAAAAAATTAAGAAAATACTCACTTTTTCAGATTTTATTTTTTTTATCGAAAACAAAAAAATGTAAGGGCTCAATTTTTTTATATTTTGTTAAAAATACAGTCTTTAGTAAAACTACATAAAAAGTTTTTTCAAAATCAGACCAGAAGTCAAGAAATTAAAAAAAATTGTCACTTTTTCAGATTTTATTTTTTTTATCGAAAACAAAAAAAATGTAAGGGCTCAATTTTTTATATTTTGTTACAGATTAAGTACTTAGTAAAACTACATAAAAAGTTATTTCAAAATCAGACGATGAGTCAAAAAATTTAAAAAAGAATGAAAATAATCAGTCTATTTTTCACATTTAATTTTTTTAATCGAAAACAAAAAAATGTAAGGGCTCAATTTTTTTTTATATTTTGTTACACATACAGTCTTTAATAAAAATGTATAAAAAGTTTTTTCAAAATCAGGCTAGAAGTCGAAAAATTTAAAGAATGAAAATAATTAGTCACTTTTTCACATATAATTTTTTTAATCGAAAACAAAAAATATAAAGGCTCCATTTTTTAACTTTGTTACAAATACAGTCCTTAGTAAAACTGCATAACATTTTTTTTTCGAAATCAGACCAGGAGTCAAAAAACTTAAAAAAGGATGAAAACAATCACTTTTTCATATTTAATTTTTTTAATCGAAGACAAAAAAATGTAATTTCTCAATTTAGAATTTAGAATTAGATTTTTGTAAATATTTTTATTTTTTCAAATGGGATGATAAGAGGATTTTTCCGATTCCAGTGATACCTAAGATGTAGGTTGTAGGTACAAAACTTCAAGTTACTTACTAATTTATAAACATCTGTTGATAAAATGAAAAAATAAAGATATGTTTAATTTTTACAATGATTTGGATTTTAAAATTCAATAGAAAAAAAATTTTTGAATAGGGGATAGAGGATTTTGACAAATTGTCACCACATTTTTTTTAAATAATTGCAATTTTTATACAAACAATTTTTTTCATTAACTTAAACTTCTACAATTATTTTTGAATTTATTTATTATTTTGAATTTTTTGTTGCAAGGTTTCTA
The DNA here is from genome assembly GCA_963971135.1 of Stenus bimaculatus. Lineage (NCBI taxonomy): Eukaryota > Metazoa > Arthropoda > Insecta > Coleoptera > Staphylinidae > Stenus > Stenus bimaculatus. The sequence continues at coordinate 4,423,408 of OZ020185.1, forward strand.
TTTTACAAATTTGCAATTTTAAGAGCCTGATGAAGCCAATGGTTTGGCGAAACTTGTTGGATTAAAAAAATATTAAAAAAAAAATTTCTATTGAAAAAATAAAGATTAAAAAAAAATGAGTAAGTACGCTTAAGCTTTGTACCTACTTGTTACGTATCACTGTAATCGGAAAAAATCCTCTATTGAAATAGGAGATGAAATTTAAAAAAATAAAGATATTTGCAAAAAACGCATTTTAAAAATTATAAAAATTAATTTCTCAAAAACGGTTGAATTAATTTCATAATTTACAATTTATTTTACCTATTTAAATTTTATTAAAAAAAATAGCAAAAAAAATTCAAATTTTTTTTTGAAAGTTGAGAAAAAAATTTAGGGGATCAAGTTGATCGCTCGGTAGGGATTAGGGTGGTTTTAGTATATTTACAGCTACCCCAGTAAATTGAGAGGAATCAACACCAGCCAAATTTAGAAGATGGTTGAGCAAAGATAACTCAGCTCACAATAATAAACACCTAAAGATGTGAAAATAATGGATACGTTACAAAATAGTCATTTCAATTTTTATTTGTTATGGTGTATTTATAAATAAAGTTGGTCTATTTTTATTTCTAAAGAATCTTTTAAAATCTTGATGAATGATACAAGGCCTTAATAAATTGATGCTAATAAATAGGTTTTAAAGTATTTTAATTTAACCCAATGGATTTTGATTTTTGTTAAATAATTGCCGATAATAGTAAAAATATGGAAAATAATGAAGTAAAATTTCTGAAAATAGCAATTGTGGTATGTAATGGATTTAAAAATAAAATTTTATGAAGATCTTAAAATAATTAGTAAAATTTTATTTATTCAGGAAAAATAATAAAATTAATATTTGGCACAAATGATGTCAGTTTTTGCAACATTGTTCCCTTTTTTCTCTTAGAACGGTTGGCAGTTGCCCAAACAAACAGTGTCATAAACTGAATTGAATGTTGGGAGAGATATTTGTTCGCTTTGCATTCAATAAGCACATAATAAACATTGCTGGCGGTTGTTACCAGTTACCATACATTGCGTTTGCAAATATACATTTCTATTTTAAGGGGACTTTAACCTTCGATATTTTAAACTTGTTCAATTTACTCTAAAGATTTTTTGTATTAATTTTAGTGATCATCTTTTCGGTATAGTTTCTACAAAAAAAATCGTTGAAATGTTCACTTTGACATGATAAAATGTGGAAGAAAATGTCATGAGACATATAAATGCGTGCTAAATTAATAGATGTCAGTTTATGACACAAATTTGAGGTCGTTACATTAAGAAACTCGTTAGTTGAAATAATGATAAATTTTGCAAGCATCCACCACCTGTATTGAATGCTTAGAAACCATCTATAGAGTCCTGAATTAAATTTTCAACGATAAAACGAACCTTGAATGGAATTAAAATGATTAACTCAATTTGAAGATACGGTATTGGCCTAAAGAAATCACTTTTGAAATCTAAGTAAATTATTCGCAACATGAATGGATACAAAGCCTTGGCCCCTCTTTCAACTGAGTCGCCTCGGGTTGAATTTCCAAACGTGCAATGCTCCCCTCCGAAATCCGCCCTCCTGAATGTAAAATTACGCTAATTATAATTTTTCAACAAAATAAAACATACGCCAGTTTCATGAGGAATAATTGTTGTTATTTAGATCGATAAGTATTTTTTAAACAGTTTTATTCGCGAGTGGTTGAATTAAATTTTCAAGTTAACGATTTTAAATCGAACAATAAATAAATTGCAAACGCAATTTGATTGTTTGGTGCGCTGCATCGTTGAAAGGTAAAAAACGAGGCGCTCGCGCGTGGTTAGGGGTTAGAGTTAGAGTTAGGGGATGAGATGAAGCTCGTGAGGCAAATGAGGTGAAAAACAAGATTAAACGTTGATTCGTCGGCCGCGCGCGCTTTTTGCCTCGTTACTTTAATTCGCTTTAAAACCAATCGCTTGCAATTAGAAATTAAAAAAAATCGAACGAATCGCGCGTAAAAATCCAGTACGCCTTTTATGAAATTACCATTAATTTTATCATTTAATCTATTGGAAGTGTCGGCTTTGGGAATTTTAAAGCAAAAACTTTTTGTCAACCCTCCCGCTACGTAAATTGCAATCAATAACGAATGTATACTAAGTGTACTTGCGTTTCCGACCAACCCCTTTCACAATAAACGAGCGGGGTTGCATTTAGGAAATTGGGCGCCGCGTAAGTGCGTTTTAATGACCCCAAAATATACTATGCAGGGAAAGTATTAATTACAGACCGAGGGTAATTGGGCGCGAGTCGTTAAGCGGATATCGGCTTACATTTTCATCACCCAACCGTTCGTTATTGGCTTTACTTACTTTAACAAAAAATACTCATCAACAAGGGAATTTTCTCCTAACTATCTAGAAATTGACGACCAAACATGCAAAACCTCTAAAATCCATTTTTAGTATTCTAGGTATGAGTTACATCCTATAGAAAAAACATACCAAATCCACCATATTTCTGCTTTGATCTGCAGCAGGTCCAGCCTCTGTCACGAACTCCTATAAATTCTATTCAAACCAAATTAGTTATTATTCATTTTGTTGTGTCGATATGAAGTCACGCAATCCTACATTCTACGTGTGGATCGAAAATTTCACTGGACGTGGATCTGAACAAATAGGATCTGCACTCATAAATAACTTGGATTCATTAGAGCTCAAGAAAATAAGTTTTAAGATTATTCTGTGATGGGTGCGAAGGTCATAATAGGAATTTACATGTTGTCCAAGCTTTATATTATTAAATAAACCATAAATCTCTCCTAAGCCTTTCAGAAATTTCGATTTTTCCCACTGAGAGGTCACCGCTATCTGCCATTTCCCAGTCGACCTAGTAAGTACAAAAGAAGATGCTGAAATCTATCATGAATTTGGAGTAGTTAAGAAACTTGAAAAAGACTGGGAGATATACACAACAGCAAAGGTTTGGAAAGGAATTTAAAAAAAAGTTGGTACATCCGAATTAAAAAGAATATACACACATAAAAAAACAAGACTGATAGAGATAATAAGAAAATAGCAGCAGAAATGAAATATCGCACAGTATCATCAAAGCCTGTAAAAGTAATAACAATTTAAAACTGGAAAATGTAAACCTAGATCGTTCCATTTCGGAGATTTGAAATGGTACAGAGATATTTTATTTGTTGAAGATAAAGTTGGTTATCTAAAGTCTAAAAAATGATGATGAAAATGACCATGAACAGGATTGTGAATACTTAAAATTCTTTTTGGAAAACCAGGTGTAAACTAACGATCTAAGGATAGTTTTAAGTTCTCATTGAGTATTCGAGTTGATTGTATTCTTTGTCTTTGAGCAAACATTGATCGACAAGTAGGTATATTTACCTATGAAAAAGTATGGCCAATAGAAAATACTTTAACGAAAAGGACTTAAAGTCTATAATGGAAGAATTAGATTTTAATGAAGAAAGTGATTTTTCTCCAGCTATAAATTATGAATGAGAATTAGTTCTAAGAATTTACCTAGGAATTCATCAACTAAGGAAATGTCCTTTTTCATGTCAAAAGATGGTTTGATAACGTGGAATAAAAATCCTCTTAAAAATCAGGGTCGACCTTCAGATTCAAATATAATCAACATTTCTTTTATATTTTCCACTCCATTAAGAAAAAATTATACTTCAAATGTCCAATTTGGAAGGATCTAAAGTTTTTACTAGATTTGACAACAGAAAATTTTTCGGCATATTTAGGCTTGCTAATATTATCAGTTCACATGGAAAATCTTTACAAAGTTTGTGATCACTAGAGACACTAAAGTGGAAAGAAGACAAATGGATATATCAGCAGCATTTAGGTATTTTTGAGATCGGTGGATGGAAATACTGCCAAAACTTTATAAAAAATAGTTTAGACTTGAGAAGAACCAAACCTCGTTCAGATGCTTCAATTGTAGTATAGTCCGGTCAATTTAGCCCTAAAAATAGTAGTAAAGGTGCAAAAATTAGCGTAGAGCTAAAAATTGGTATGAATATTCGGAACACTATTATAAATGAATTCTAAAAAGTCCCCATCAATCCCGTACCTGGAAAAAATTTTATTCAAGGTCTTAAAAATGGGTTTTTCGCGTTTTTCAGCAAAACGGTAAATTTTATCATAAAATTAGGTCAGACAAAAATTGCAGATCACATAATTATCTATAAAAAATGTGTTAATACTTTTTTCCTAAGAGCCACTGTTTCTGAGATATAACGATTATAAAAGTTGTAATCTTCATAATATGTACATTATTCGTCAGATTCATAATCGTCTAATATTCACAATAACGGGTACATTTTTTAACCAAATTTCAAAAACCCTGTCTCGAATTAAAGGGGAATGTTTGTTTTATAATCTTATCGGAATGGATTTTTTTAAGCGACGGGAAAACTTTCAAAAGCGTTCCCGAAAAAGTTAATCTTTTCGCGGTCAAAGGTCTTAAATATGGATTTTTCGTGTTTTTCAGCAAAACGGTAAGTTATATCATAAAATTAGGTCAGACAAAAATTGTAGATTATATAATTATCTATAAAAAATGACTTAATACTTTTTCTCCTAAGAGCCACCATTTTTGAGATATAACGATTCTAAAAGTTAAAAAAGTTGTAATCTTCATAATATGCATAAATACCCCACGTATACACATCACTGATGCTGTAATACAAGTAAAAATATTTTTCTATCAATCAATCTAAGCCATAAATCGTTCTAATCGGTCAACTGGTTCAGTCAAAATTAATTATTTTTCGATTAATCAAAAATTTCAAAGCAATTTCTTCGTCCAAAAGTGAATTTTTCAAATTTTCAACGGTTATTCGGTCATAACTTCTAAACGAAATAAGATATCAAAACGAATCTTTTTTTGTGTAAAAGCCTACGCAAAAACCTTTAAGATAATCCATCATTCGTTGAAATCAATGAAGGGTAAGGGGGGTAAAAAAATTGTCAAAATCGCATTTTTTTATAAAGTTTTTTGCGCGATTAAAATTTTGAGTTTTTTTATCGAAATTTAAAAAAGTCAACGCGTCGCGTAGTAGTACTTGAAAATCTCATTCCAACGAATATTTTAGTTAGATGATAGGATGTATCGTAACCTTACAGCGATTATTTTGGTCGCTGGGTGTTGAAAAAACACAATTTTGAATTTAATAGGTCGGTATAAGGTGAAATGAAAAGATAGAGATTTCAAAACTTCAAACCGACCTCGTTCGATCAATCGTCTTGCAGGTCACGTGTAGCGATTTTTTATTTTTTGTCCTGTTTTGGCCCCATTTCCTCTACCAGATTTCTCTACGCGCCGTTTTTTATCGATATTTTTCTACGCTTTTGGAAAAAAAAAAATCTCGACGCCGCTGGACGCGCCGGATAAAACCAATTATTTTTTTGGGTATTAACGGTACTTTTAGCCACAATATAAGCAGCGTTTCGTTAAAATCGGTCCAGTGGTTTGGTAGGTACGATTTTTTAAATTTCGTTAAAAAATGTCCAAAATTGTACCCCGATTTTCAAATGTCAGAATATGAGATACAAACAAAAATTTTGAAAATAGGTACGTAAGTCTGTTTCCTCTTTACAAAAATGCCATTCGCGATTTTTTCCCTCCGGCTACAGTAAAAAGCTAACCAATATCACCATTTTGTTTTTTCGCTAAAAAAACGCGACATTTTGACGTTTACAAAGAAAAATTCACCCTTGTCACAAGATTAAACTAGGAGGGTCGGAAATTTTGGATATAGTAAATGAGAATATGGGAATTAAGGGCGCCCGATTTGGTCGTTTCGATTCCGAACCCAGCGGAGCTACAATTTTTCAAAATCGGCGTGGAGGACGCTCGAAAAAAAACCGCGAAAAAAATAGGGCACGCTTTTGAAAGCTTTCCCGACGCATAAAAAAATCCATTCCAGACCGGGTTTTTGAAATTTGGTTAAAAAATGTACCCGTTATCGTGAATATTAGACGATTATGAATCTGACGAATAATATGAAGATTACAACTTTTATAATCGTTATATCTCAGAAACTGTGGCTCTTAGGAAAAAAAGTATTAACACATTTTTTATAGATAATTATGTGATCTACAATTTTTGTCTAACCTAATTTTATGATAAAACTTACCGTTTTGCTGAAAAACGCGAAAAACCCTTGAATAAAATTTTTTCCAGGTACGGGATCGATGGGGACTTTTAGCATTCATTTATAAAGGTGTTCCGAACATTTATACCAATTTTTAGGAAAAGGAAAATATTGACCAACTTCTTGATAATAGGAATCTAGTAAGAAGACTGAAGAGGACTAAACCCTTCGAGTTGGTGCAGTTATTACAAAGAAACTAAGAAGCGTCAATGGGTGAACTCTTAGAAAATGTTTCACTTAGTAAGTTAGGTTAGTTATTTAAATAAAAAAAGGCATCTTAATAAAGCATTCAACATGATCAGGTACATTAAAAAAACTCGAATTTTTGGAGTTTTTATCAAATAGTTTTTAAGTACCTTTACGTGTATAACTAAATTCAGTAAGTCTGTTAACGTTCCGTTAAGAATTTAGTAGCGGTGCCTTGAGTGAGAAGGCAAAGCGGGTTTAAGATTCATTGTAAAAGTTTACCGTTTATTACCAGGATTTAAGAAAGTACGAAGAATTAAGAGGAATGTATCGATTTTAATGAGACTTTACGTAAATGGAAGACAAATAAAAATATTTACGTAAAACAAATTAATTACATGAAAATTTAAATAATTCCTAATTGACCTGATTCTATTAGAAAAACAAACCATGCAACTGACACTTGAGACAATATATTTTTTAGAGTACCTAATCAAATAAAATGAAGTACGTAACTCTCATTATAATTAAATAAGGCTCATTTTAAAATACGTCGATTAATCACGTCCAGTTTTGGCGTCGTACCAGGACTAACACCACCAACCTCGCATCGCATGCCCATCAGAAACAAGAGCCGCACGCACGAGCCGAGCGGTTTATTAATCAACCCTCGTGCCACACTAATTGCCCGTCACATTTGCATTTTAAAATGATTACCGAGACTTTTATTAGTTTTTATCGCCGGACCGATATTAGTCGCCGGATTAAATTATACCAGGCCATTTGGATCGAACCGAAAACCGAAAAGATCGCTCGCGCTATAATTTTTAACGGGGTGGGATTACAATCTCGAATATTCTGTCGCAATAAAAATAAGACGTCAATTTGGGGCGTTCTGACAAATCAAATTCCAAATTGGATTTGCGTAAGGTCGGCTTTAACAAGCAGCACTAGGGCGAAGGTGAATGTAAAAGGGAGATTTCACTTTTTTTAACACCTTTTTACCATCGGATTTAAAAGAATAAAATGAAATAAAATGTAATTATAAATGAAACAGCAGTAAAGCATGGCTTTTATGTTGCGATAAAATGATTTAAACTCGTGAATTTACGAGTTTCTTTTCAATAACAACGTTATGAACTCCACAGGGTAAGCATTTCACCCAAAATTCATTTCATACAATCACTACAAAATGAAAAAAAAACTCCGCGTAACCTCAGATAATAACAAGCCTTTGGTTTTGTAGAATGAATAGTATATTGTTTTATTAGAAGGAAAATAAGTACTTTTTGTGGCGAGCATGTTGTTCATGCGAGCTATAAAAAGTTCTTTAATATGCCATTTTTTCTTCAAACGCAAAAACTAGGGATATCCCGGTTTTCCGAATATTTTTATCCGGTATTAGGAAGCCGTTATTTGAAGAGAAATACAAATCAAAGAAGTAAAAATTCCTAACGCGTTAGAGACAGTGGGATAAGTATTGTGTCTATGAATCAACAGGATGGTCCAACGAAAACTTCAAAAGTCTGTTTTTTTGGTATATTCATTCCGTTTTTGGAAAAACTCAAAGACTGATCAATTTTAGTCTTCAGAATTGTATAATATCTCAAAAAAATTCGTTCCCAGGGAGTCCAAGTGGATTACAGATTATGTTTTGAATTTCGTAGATACTACTGGTATTCTTTTGTTTTAATTCTCACATTTTGGAAATAACATATTGCATTTTGTATTTAATAAGGCCTCCACACGATCCGGCGCGGTTGGATTTGATCAGATTCGACCAAATCGGATACCGCATCCGATCAGTCCATCCGACCAACTGCTACCTCCTGCACTAAAATATCTGTAAAAGGTCCGACCTTCCGATCTAATAATTTTGCTCCACACGGTTCGATTTACCTTCCGATCTGACCAAATTTCGATCCGATCGTCCGATGAAATCGGATCGTGTGGAGGCCCTTTTAGAGTTCAGTATGAGTCTTGTGAATAAAATGAATGAAGTAACTTTTTTGAGGTTCATTTGTGTTGGGACAAGGTAAAAACCAGCCACCAACCCCTCGGTTACGATAGACAATTTGGAAGATTTGACATAAAATATTTGTAATCCAAACATATTTTATGTCACAAATTATAATAAAAGTATTTACAGGCCCGCAAAAAAAAATGTGTTTCTCAAATAAAACATGTTTTACTTTCATTATAATATGTGACAAAATGCGATTTGATTGAAACTTGCACGATCACAAGTATTTTTTGTCAAATCTTTTACAACATTTGGGACCAAAAATGTAAGTTTAAAATGGCCTTAAGACGAAAATATTTAAATCTTATGCAAGGATATTTAGGTCCAATTATATTAACTAGTGTAGAGTGTGAAGGAGCGTTTTCAGCTTCGTCACATATCTGCACCAAAATTTGGTATAGTCCTCAAAACCTCAATATTTCCGAAATCGCTAAAAATCTTTACGAAAAAAATTGTAGGTGTAAGTGTAGGTGATATCCTGGTTTCAAAAATTGAAATTAAGCGGGAAGAAAGTACTATTACTTAATAAAAGTATACCCAATCTACATCGGAAATTTATGAAGTAGTACAAACATGACCATAGAAGACATATGATTAGGTACAGCTATGAAGAAGCTTGACATTTAAAGATAAAGGTATTATTGATCTTAAAAAATGGTATATAGTTCCATTGATTGACTTTAACAAGAAGAAGAGAAGATCTAAAAATTATTTTTAACTTCTTTTCGAATTTCAATAAAATGAAAAGAGTTTGGTTAGTGAAACAAGAATGTTTGCTCTGCGATCAGTAATTTAGAAGTTTTTATAACACTGAAAATATCATACAGAAAGTTGCTTGAAAATCTTGTAGGATTTATTAAAAAATTAATACTTTTCGTAATACTTGGAGTACTTACACTACAAGAACCATTGGAATATAAATAATGTTCAGTCTCAGAGACCAATAACTGATTTTGATGTCCAACTAAATATGGAGGTTGTGCTGGAATTTCGACTGTAAAGACTAGGAAAATAAAACTAATACGTATTATTTTCATATAGCTGTATAGCCGAAATCCCAGCACAATCTCAATTATGTATGTAAATTTTATTGATTTCAAAACTACAGCCATATCAATTATCAAACAAGAAAACCAAAATGGGTTTTCATATACCTTTTCTAATCATTTAAGAAAATTATGACATTATATTGATTTTTTATTTATCTAATGTTTACCTGAATAACTGTGTAAAATTCTTTGAGGTGGTGGGGGAAGTGAAATTAAGCAGTTTTGAAATATTATATGAAATATTGACCGGAAATGCTTCCTTAAAAATAATTTTGAAGTTTTTCTAAAAAAAAACATGTTTTAGTAAATAAAATAAATATTACATAAGGTAACAATTTGAAATTTATGTGGTAGTTTTTTCAAATGAAGTTGCACATTTAAGGGTAATAAAGGTTTTAAATATATTTTCAGGGGCGTTACATTGGGAAGCATTCTTTTTAAAAAGGGATAAGCGAAAAAATAGTAATATTACAGAAGACAAAAAACATGAATATCAAGAGTAATTTTAATTACATTTTGACATATATAAAACTGAATTAACTTTGTATTTTTTACATATAATGTCTAAAATCTAGTTCTTTGGATTTTGTGAAAAATTTCCGATAGAACAAATATATGAAACGAAAAATGAAATAAAAACGTCGTTTTGTCATTTTTACAGTGATTTAGTGATGAGAAAAACTAGGATAAGGTTTGGATTCTGAATTATAATAAAAACTTCCTTTTTCTTTGAAACATTCCCCCGTTCAGAAAACTCTGACTTGAAAGTCATTTTCATTATACATCATTAAAAAAATCAATGGATATTTGCTTGAAAATCTTGTTGATTTCATTAAAAAAATAATAGTTGGAATACTATTGGGCCGATCACAAGGGTTACGGACTTAAAATTTTCAGAAGTACTTTCCCTAAAAGCAGAATCAAAACAAATAGAATGCTAGATTATACTGGGTGATTTTTATGTATGGAAACAAAGTGATTATGTCCAAATGGTTGGATAAAAAAATAAATTTGGTGCAATCAAATAGGGCCTTCGTATAAATATTTTAGGAAGAAAAAAAAAAAAAATTTTATTTTTGAGAAGACAGTCATCTTGATTTTTTTAATGGCAACATATGTCAGGCAATAAATCATTGGAAAGCTAATTTTTTGTACTTTACAACATGTGCATAAAATTATTATTTAAATCATAAAAAATAAATATTGATAAAATTTTGAAATTCAACTTTAACTATTTTTGGTCTGTCGAAAATTACACAAAATAGCCTTCTTTTTATTTTCCGTTCAAAATAAAAATATTTTAGCCTAATAAAATAAAATAATAAAATGTTTTAGCCCTTTTTTGAAGGATAAAATATTTTTATTTTGAACGAAAAATAAAAAAAAACTATATTTTTGTAATTTACGACAGTCTAAAAAGTTTTTTTTATGACATAAATAATAATTTTGTAGACTGTCGTAAAGTACTAAAAATTAGCTTTCTTGTTGTCATTTTAAAAAATTCAAGATAGCTGCCGTGTCAAAAATCCGGAAGATAAAAATGTTTTTTTTTATATTTGTACGAATTTGAGTTTACCAAGTTTCAAATTTTTTTATCGTTTTGGATATAACCGCTTTGTTTCCTTACATAAAAATCACCCTGTATACTTAAAAAATGAGAATTTTTTGAGAAAAAATTAAGTGGCCGATTTTGATAAAAACTATTTTAAATAACGTATTTTAAGAGTACATACTGTTAAAAAATTCGAATTTTCCCTATTTATACTACTTGAGCAAAAAATATACTCTAAAAAAATTGCAGGCAAGTTCCATAAAAAAAGTTGAAAAATTTTGAAATTTTTGTTTGGCCCATTTGTATCTCCGAAAATTAGGATCGGGCTCAAACAGTATGTATAGAAGTTAGAGTAATTTTTATAAACTTAAAAAATCATTACCTCTATTTTGTGAAGTTTTTCTTAAATTTTCAAGGAAAAGTTATAATAACATTGTTTTTCACGTCTATCTTTTTTCTTTATATGTATTTATGTCATTATTACTGAAACAACACTTTAAAAAGTTTATAAACTACAAATTGTTATTGTGGTGCAATTTAATTGTATACTTGCAGTCAAGTAAATTACAAACTGGCAAAAACAGCGTTACCACCTCTCGAGTTGAGTGCGCACTTAAAAAAGTTTGCGCCATTTCTTATCGTCGCGGTTTTAATTCCTGTTGAAAACTGGATTTATGAGTGGAATGCTGCACAAATTCCTTCAGTTTTACTACCTTTGGATGAGCGCTGTCTTGTAACAACATACCTGCAACAATAAAACCAAAATTAATTCGGCTGCAACCTGCTTACAAAAAGTGACATTAAATATTTATGACTTCACCGAGCAACTTTATTTTATAAGGAAGTTTATTCGAATTTATAAACGTAATAAAGGTACTACATAATACTAGATTATATGCAGATTACAGATAATTATTGCTCATAAATAAATACCTGCCAAGTTTTCAACAGCAGTTGTAATTTATAATTTATGTTACAAAACCACTCCAAAAATATTTTTTTTCGCAATTTTTTAATATAGGTAATCTGAAGAAAGATAAAAAAATGAAAGTGGATTGTAATAAAAATTGGTTACAAAGTAAGTACTGCTTATGAAAATATGAAGCTTATTCATTAACGCAATTTTTAATGTGAGGTGTGTAATGAGTTAGCGATGCTGGGAAGTTTTTATGATGATTTAGTTAAAAGTTGCTAAAAGGTGTAAGAAAGGAAAAGATCAGATAGTGGTTTGATAGTTGCGTGGTGATAATGAGAAATTTTACGGCATGTTTAAAAATAATGAGGAAAAACAATTTGTTTAGGAAGGATCTTGGAGCGTTAGCGTTTTTAAATTTCGCGAGCCGTAATGGCGCCTAAGATACGATCTCTTAACATGCTAAAACAGACAATGCTCACGTTATAAAACGTTATAATGGCGCATTCATTAAATTGATGAGATCTGGCCGTTGCCATAAGGTCTGGCAGGCATATGTGAGTGGTGCGCTCGTTTGTTTTGATAAAATTATACATCGGCGTGCGTGCGGGGGTTGATGTATGATCGAGGGGGCAAGAGGAGAACCCGCGACGTGGGTGCGTGCATGCGTGGTGCGTGAGACGCGCGACGTTTATCGACTCCGGATTCTCTCTTCTCTTTTTGGTCCTGGATTATTTATGATGGTTAATGCCATCGTTAAAACGTCCCGCTACGTACATTGATCGCTATTTGATGACGTCGTTTGATTCTATGCCCAGATTCCTCGTGGCGAAATTACAGATGTTCTCATTGTGACCCTACTTTTTCCACTTCATCCTACTACAATGGAAAAGGCTTTGCGAATTTCATGTCGAATTAGTTCAAGACATATGCCATCAACCAGAAAATTACGAACATATGCTATCATTTACTTCACCCCAGATCCCTTCAAATTACCCCATATTCATCTATTTGCGATTTCAATAAACTTTCCAATTTTAAACTCAATTTACACCACCCATCATGATACTTAAATCTACAAAACTTTTCGTATACAAGTTGATCTATCGTGTTTTTTATAAGAGGAAATGTTATTGATACATCAAACTTTGTAAACGCATCCTCATTTTTCCCAATTCTGAGTACCACCTCCACTCCTCTAAAAGCTCTATGACTTTACAAACTGATAGATACATTACTAATACCAGTCACAGAGCCTCAAAAGAGCAATGGTTCCAGTCGAGTGCTTCTCTCTCCTACTCAAACAAATCATTGCAAAACATCATTTCGTAGGATCCAGATAGCACACTAATCAATTGACCAATCGTAACGAAAATTCACACAAGCCATTTGTAATCTTTTGTATGAGTACGAGAGAGAAAGACGCGACTGGAACCATTGGTCTTAAGATCCTCAAAAATCTTCACTTCCTCATTATAGTACCTACACTATTAAAATATTTAGATTCCTATAATAATATTGTGAAGTTCAAGTTTAAGGTATTGTTTTTCAAAAAAAACATCGTTTGAAAGTATAAGCTTTATGATTAGCTATGGTTTGTTTCTGGAGCTACTCGCGACTCCACCCTAAACAATCATATCCTTGAAATTATCATTCCGGGCTTTTGAAGTGCCATTCAACGAAAAGAGCAAACACTGTTGTGACTGTAGGGACACCGGTTGAGTGACTAATGCACGTACGCTTCGTTCTTTGTTGTATAGTTGCAAAGGGCTTGAAAGTTCAAGTTCAAAGCAACATACGAGTATTTTTGCCACGGTTTAGTACTTGTCTTCTAACTTCGAAAATAAATTTAATTAATGGGTTATTTTAAAAAACAACACGATATCAAAATTTGTGACCCAAAAGACATCAAGTGTTTTGTTTCCTAGTACACAAAATAAATATCAGTACTTGTGTGATTTCGAAAGACTATTATCCTGACTCAACTGCTGATATAATCTGGTAAAGAACTCCAAACATTGATTTCTTCCTAATTATATCTATACCAAAATTCCAAACCCGCTAGGCTTTTTAAAAAGTTGATGAACCTTGTCTTCTGAAGACTCAATTCATAATTTTATAATACAAAGCAAATAAAGATAAAGTTGCACATATCTCTGCATCCATATACATGTGAAGAAACAAGTTTATGGAAATAAAGTTCCAAAAATTTCCGAAGGCAACATAAAATCTGTCTTCATCAATGATATCAATATTTGTACGTATCCAAGTCTATTTTGAATAAATAAATCTTTATTCGCTCAACAGATATAAATATCCATTTACAGGAAACATATTAATCTTGATAAGGAAGCATATATATTCATTAAAATCATAAAAATATCAACATCAAAATGAAATTCGTAAACATGCGTATCAATGGCAAGTTTGAGTACAGTACAGACTGATGGATGATGATTGTAACCAGTATCGATTCTTCCAATTAAATGTAACATTTAATACATTCCTAAATGGGTCCCAGGTAGTGCAGTGGTTATCACACCAAAACAAGAGATACCATGGTAACGAGTTTCGTCTCGCTTCTACTCATATGGATTGTTTTGTAAGTAAGAGTGAGATAGAAAATATCTATCGAGTCAACTATAAACCAACATCAACTCGATAGAGTTACAAAACTTCCACCACTATTAGTCTTTATATAAAAATTAAAAAAAAAATCAAAAACTGTTGTTATGCGGTTTGGTAAATGAAATTTCTCTGGATTTTTTCAAGAAAATCCTTAGGAGTCTCATAACATCATAGTATTCCAATTTACTCATAATAAAATATCTGAATAGGACTTTTAAGGTTCTTGATGATAAATCCAAGATATCTAAAAGATTCTTTATAGTCCGGTCAATTTAGATATGCAAGGGTGCAAAAAATAGCGTAGAGCTAAAAATTGGTATAAATGTTCGGAAAACCATTATAAATGAATGCTGAAAAGTCCCCATCAATCCCGTACCTGGAAAAATTTTTAATCAAGGTCAAAGGTCTTAAAAATGGGTTTTTCGCGTTTTACAGCAAAACGGTAAGTTTTATCATGAAATTAGATCAGACAAAAATTGTATATCATATAATTATCAATAAAAAATGTCTTAATACTTTTTTTCCTAAGACCCACCGTTTCTGAGATATAACGATTATAAAAGTTGTAATCTCAATAATATACACATTATTCGTCATATTCATAATCGTTTAATATTCACGATAACGGGTACATTTTTTAACCAAATTTCAAAAACCCGGTTTTGAATTAAAGAGGAATGTTTGATTTATAATCCTATCGAAATGGATTTTTTTAAGCGACGGGGAAAGCTTACAAAAGCGCTTCCGAAATAGTCAATTTTTTCGTGGTTTCTTTCGAGCGTCCTCCGCGCCGGGTTCGGAATCGAAACGACCAAATCGAGCCCCCTTTTTTCCCACATCCTCATTTACTATATCCAAAATTTCCGACCCTCCTAGGTTAATTCTGTGGCGAGGGCGAATTTTTCTTTGAAAACGTCAAAATGTCGCGTTTTTTAGCGAAAAAAACAAAAAGGTTAGGTTAGGTTAGCTTTTGACTGTAGCCGGAGGGAAAAAATCGCGAATGGCATTTTCGTAAAGACGAAACAGACCTAAGTATCTATAGCGGAGCACTTTTTCGAAATTTTTGTTTGTATCTCATATTCTGTCGTTTGAAAATCGGGGTACATTTTTAACGAAATTTAAAAAATCGTACCTACCAAACGACTGGACCGCATTTAACGAAACGCGGCTTATATTGTGGCTAAAAGTTCTGATAATACCCAGAAAAAAAATAGGTTTTATCCGGCGCGTCCAGCGGCGTCGAGACTTTTTTTTTCGAAAAGCGTAGAAAAATATCGATAAAAAACGACGCGTAGAGAAAATTGGTAGAGAAAATGGGGCCAAAACGGGACAAAAAATGAGAAATCGCTACACGTGACCTGCAAGAGGATTGATCGAACGAAGTCGGTTTGAAGTTTTGAAATCTCTATCTTTTCATTTCACCTCACACCGACCTATTAAAGTCAAAATTGTGTTTTTTCAACCACCAGCGACCAAAATAATCGCTGTAAGGTAACGACACATTCTATCGTCTAACTACAATATGCGTTGGAATGAGATTTTCATGTACTACTACGTGACGCGTTGACTTTTTTCAATTTAAAAAAAAATTCAAAATTTTAATAGCGTAAAAAACTTTGTAAAAAATTGCGATTTTGACAAATTTTAAATAATTTTAAAGAATATCACAGTCTGACCTCATTGATGAAGATTAGAAATAGCAGAGGTCCTAGATAAGACCGTTGTGGAACTCCACTATGTGCAGTATATGTCAAACTCTTCATACACTACTTGCTTCCTTTTGGTTAGATAAGATTTAACCAGTCTATCAATGTTAGTACTAATATTGAATTTTTCCACATTTCCAGAAGCACTGTGTTCCATTCTATCAAAAACTTTTGAGAGATCCGCATATATCACGTCAGTTTGCAAATTACTATCAAGTATCAAGTCCTTCTAAGATGAAATTAGTAATGTAAAGTAAGTTTGAGATATACTTAAATCATTACTGAAATTCAGTAAACTGTTTCTGGTTGTTGTAGTAAATATGCTCTGATAAAATGGACTCAAACACCTTAAAGAAATTGCTTAAAAACTGGAAAAATTCTAACATCCTTGAAAGATGACGGAAGAACACCATTTTTCTTAATTAGAAATGTCGAAATCAAGTCAATTCCCATTGTGAAAGGAGTTCTTCAACTTTTTACAGTGTTGCTCCTCATCATCCAAAAAATTAGCCATAATATTAACATGTGATGAAAAAGTACACAAGATAATGGCTTTTGAAATTATCTGCAAATCCTTTAACAATTTCAATTGGAGTAGTAAGTGATTTACCACAATTTCGTGTTACTAAGTGCATCATTTCTAAGAAGTTTAAGGACGTGTAAAACGCAAGTTGGTTTCGTTTTATAAATGTAGATGTGTCGAGTTATTTTTGGGAATAGTATGATAAAGTTTTAAAGTGAAAGTCTTTTCTTGGTGCGCATAGAAGGTCTTTTTAAAATTCATGCAGTAACCCTCTACGGAAAAGGCTGATTGGTTATTCTGGTCGCAAAGTGTGCGGATGCAGGCCTTCCACTCTAATAACCCAACGCTTTTTTGCAGCATTGATTTTTCAAGCAAGTGTCCTTCAGTTAGCAAGATGCGAGGTTCGCCTGATAAAGTTTGGATAGTTTAATGAAGCTCCGGGTTTCTAACTTACTAAGATCATCAATAATCTCAACAGCGGAACTTGTACTTTGTCACCAACTGAAACGCTGATGGTTGAGGAATTGAGGAATCCACTCGAACAACTTAAATTAAGTTATTTTTCGAACGGCCAAACACAAATGGGGGATTGCATCCCAAAAAGTTTTAATTTTTCCTCGGTTTGTTCTGGGTATTGATTGATTTCCGTCTGTGATTGCGCGACGTCCCAAGTTTTACAATACCGGACTGTCGATTCTTCGCTTCCAATTTATGCCCTTTATATTTCATTTTCATTTTATCGACCCACCGCGACACTGTTTTCCCCTTCGTTCCAATTTTTTCCATTATTTAACCTCCGCTCGGCGACACGCGGTGGTTCTGCGAATTATCCCGCCAACCTTGAAACGGAAATTTCAGCGAGCATAATGCCGGCCTAATAACGGTGATTACCGACCTGTTAAGTACGTTGCGAGTAAATGTTTCTCCGCGAAAACTGTTTTCCCTAATAGCATTTTTTTTCTTTCTCCTTTTTTAGAGCCCCTTTTTCAGGACTCCAGCTTCCTTTTCTTTAATGCATTACGTAACGACCGCAATGTCGAGTTTTCTCTCTTGAAATAAAAGCCTTTGTATAAAGACGTCCCTTAATATTTTAACTACTGCATTATTTATTAAGAAAAACAACTTATCTTCATATTTAAATGCACAGCATTAAAAGAAATTTTAAAAACCTAATTAAAGTAAAAAATGAGCACAAAAAATACACTTTACTTTTAGCTTTACTACATCTACTTTATTAAAATAATACAAATTGCTCCATAAATTATCATAAACAAAACATAATTAAAATATTTTATCTCAATGGAAAATACTTTTTAATATTTATAAACTTTTATTTAAATTTATTATCCGCCTACGTTCCAAACATAATTTTTCAAAAACATTACAACTCAATAAAAATCTAATACCCGTATGACACCTGCACTATTAAGCTCGCGAACTCACGAACCCGGTCGCGCGCTATAAATTATAAATAGCATACACAAAAAATCATCTCCAATAGATTATAAGGATCTAAGACTAATCAGTACTCTCCCAACTATTTAAGGTACTGGAGAAGATTGTTGATAAGCAGCGCCATTAGAATTTCAAATGAACAAAGTTAAAACAAATGCACATATAGCAATTAAGAATGCAAATAACACTACATCTCAGTTTTGGACATGTCGATGGTATTCACAGGTAATATTGACAAATTTATAACACCTGTTCAATAGACTGTTTTGACCATATAGCGTGTTGTGGTACACACTGCAGAAAGTAATAAATTTCGTAGACACCTAGTTGGAACATATAAATTAAAAGGGCTCAGATTATAAGGATCTATTAAATTATTAAAAACACAAAAATACAAATGCCTTTGTTCCAGATATCACCATCGATATAAAACTTTACAGGAGATTCGCATGTTTTACGACTAAATAAAATATTTTTATATTTTGACACATTTAGGGACATCAGATTATCTTCACACCACACAACCAAACCATTCAAATCCTGCTAAAGGCAAATAATGTTATTATCCGACTGTGGTGTCTTGAATATCTTTAAATCGTCCGCGAAAAGAACAAATTAACTGCGTTTAATGATATCCTTTAAGTCATTGTTGTATAATAAAAAAAGATGGGACCCAAATGAGAGCCTTGTGGAACACCACAGTTAGATCACACCGAGTTAAGTCTTACGCATTGACTCCTTCCCAACGGCAACCAGGATAACAAAGGATCGGCAAAACCAAGAAGTTAAAGTTTTAATAATAGCCGATGGTGATTCACCCTGTCAAAAGCTTTACTGAAGTCAGTGTAAACGCTCGCAATTTCCAACCAACCCTCAAGGCCAGAGATTATATTATTAATGTATATGAAGAGGTTAGTTTCCGTACTTCATCCTTTTATAAATCCATATTGTTCAGGAACGATAATGTTGGTAAGCACTGGAGATTGCATGGACAACAAATTTATCCAGCATCTTGGGAATGTGTGAAATAATTCAAATTACCCGATAGTTTTTAACACGCCAGATTTATAGACTGGGATAATAAAAGATCTCTTCCAGGATAACAGGAATATGCCTTCGTTAAGAGATCGATTGAAAAGTAGGGTTAATGGCTTACATAGGAAGGAAGAACAGTTTTTAAGAAGTACAGCGATAAGTTCATCTGTAACTCATTTAATTCCATAAACACCTCAAGAGAATCTATAACTATTTTCTTCAACAATACCCTGTTGTTACACATAGTGATGGTAGAGGTTGAGGGGTACCCTAAGTCGTTAGAATAGTAGCTCTTGAAATTCTGGAGGAACATGCAAACAATTTTGAGTGTAGCCAGAGATGCCATCCTTGGTATACATCGTTGAAGAATTTCGAGAGTAAAGCTCCAAAATGACGTGAGATTTTTAACAACTTTGTCTTCAGCATTACTAACAAGCGATCTTTACAAAGTGATCTTAAATTTGAAAAATGCAATAATCACTCTCAAAGTTGGAACTGTTGAACGATTTATGGGGAAGTTTTCAGAATTTATCAATTTCTTAGTTTCCTGGCTTACCCAGGAAGGGTAAGAGTGATTTTTGGTAATTTTAGGAGTGGGTAAATCTATACCCTCCATTAGCTTATTATGGATCAACCCAACAGGATCATCAAGATCTACATAGGATAATCGACTTGAGAGGAGAATCGGTTCAATAATTTATACCTAGTCAGTATCTTTGAAATTGTTTCTGACATTGACAATAATAAGGCTGCTGTTCTTACTATTGGACCATGAGCTGCTTATTGCAATATTAACTTTTATAGGTCTGGATTCCACATGTATACTTTTTCCGAGAATACATATATAACTAACAGATATTTTCCAAGGATCAATATTGGGTTCAACGTCATTTTTTGCCAGAAATATTAAAACTCAGATCTATTATTCATTTAAAGAAACTGGCTGTAGAATAAAAATTATTATATTTGTTGGTTAATTTAAAAGAAAATTTGATTAGCGCTGAATAAACATTTTAATTGAAAAACGAAACGATTTCTTAATTAAATCTTAATTTTGGATTTAAAATGAAGGCATTTAAGTAGAGGTATTAATTAAAGAAAGAAGCAATTATAGCAGATTGGATGCAACTTTATTAATTCCCACACCGATTTTTCCAGGGAAATAAATCTGGCGAAACACAGTGCGGAAACGCGCGAGTGCACAATCTTTAAATCTAGTTTAATCACGGCTCGAAATTAATTCGGGCCCGATTTATGTTTTTCTCGTTTTAATTAAGAAAGTGGGCGATACGAGAAGAAAAACTGCGACGATAAGGCGGCGCGATGCGTCCGAGAGAAAATGAAGTGGGCGTCGATTCCTTTTTTTTTTTCTCGCCAATTCAATCAGGTACTCGGATAAAGAGGCGACAAAAAATCTAGAGCAGCTACTTTTTTCCAATTTATTGCACAAGTGTATACAAGCTGAAATATTTGTATAAAATGCAACATCGTATATGTTTAAGCCGATTATCGATATCGAATTTTATCGTTTGGGGGGGTTAATCTTGTTTTTGCGTCGCAAAATGATGATTGATGGTATTTACAAACCAAGGGCTGCCTTCTATAGATTATATTTTATATCAAATTTAAATCCATGTATGCTTTCAAATTATTCAACATTTAAATTGTTATGATTTATTCTTTTATTGTTAAAACAAGTTATAAATTAGCGTCAAAACATATTTATCCCTATTTTAAATTTATTAAGGGATTATTAAATCATGTTGCTTTTAATTTAGAATTCTAAGCGAGAGTTTTTCTTTTCTGCCTCCCTTTTCCTGTTTTTTAACTAAATTTTAATATGGACACGAACCTTGCATATTAAAAAAGTGCGTACATTTTTCTCCTTACGGTTGTAATAAACATCATCTCAAAACTGAGTAAATCACTTGATAATGCCAAAAATTTCAGACCTATTTCACCTTTATGTTGTTTATATTGATGATCAACTTATTAATACCTCAACAAGCTTGTTTTCGACTTGGTAAATCCTTAACCTTACCCATCAAATTGAAGATGGTTTTGAGAATAATTTAATAGCATGTACTTTCGTCAGCATATTATAGATTAAACAGCGTATTTTCTTGTCTACCTTGACAAAATATTTTATTCAAATCATCCGTAATTTATTAGAAAATAGACGCTTTCTAGTAGAATCAGGTGGTAAACAAAATAGGTGTAGAATTCAGAAGAATGGTCTTCCACAAGGTAGTGTTCTCGCTCCTACCTTGTTCAACATTTATACATATGTCTAACCTATTTTTCCAAATACTAATAGTTTCATCTTTGCTAAGGATCTTTGCATAATTACACAAAATAAGAATTTACTCATTATTCAAAATACTTTATCTTCTATGCTTAAAACTTTGTTCAATTATTAAGAAAAATCAATCTTCATTCAAATCCTTCTAAAATAAAAAGACAAAGGTATGTTAGTTTAATATGCTTCTTTTTACTTTCCATTACTTGTAGTTATCTCAAAATGGGGTTGAGTTGCAACTATTTTTGTATTTCAACCTCGATATTGGGCAAAACCTTAAAAGTGTGGTTATTTACGTCCATTTTTCAAAAATCAAGTTATTTTATGAAGAAGTATGTTAATTTTAAAACCTGTATGAATTCGATTTTATTTTGGACACGGTAATACTTTGAAAACATATTTCTGAAAACTCGATTTTTCTTGTTTTTTTTTTCATCGTCGACGAATTCAACTGGAAAAATCGCAACGGCGTCGAGTTTTAAAGAAAAGCATGTTATAGGTTACAAAATTCTGAAAAAGACGGTTTTATCGCTTGCAGCTTTTTCATAATAGGATCGAGTTACATCTATTTTTGTATTTTAACTCCGAAATTGGACGTTTTTTGGGCGAAACCTTAAAAACCGTGGTTACATTCGTCTGATTTAAAAAAAAAATCAAGTTACGTTATAAAGAAGGATGTTCATTTAAACACCCGTATGAATTTGAAATTCTTTTGAACATAGATTTTTCTCATCGTCGACGGCGTCAACTTTAAAAAATAACAGCGGCGTCGGGTTTTAAAGGAAAGCGACGAAATTTTAGTTTATTATAGACTACAAAATTCTAAAAAAGACAGTTTTTATTTCTAGAAGCTATCTAAAAATGGGGTCAAGTTACAACTATTATTGTACTTTAACTCCGAAATTGGACGTTTTTTGAGCGAAACCTTAAAAACGGTGATTATTTTCGTCTGATTTAAAAAAAAAACACAAGTTTCGTTATAAAGACGGATGCTTATTTTAACACCCGTTTGAATTTGAATTTTTTTTAACATACCAATAGTTTCAAAAAACTTCCTGAAAAGGCACTATTCTTCTCATTGTTGACGGTGTCAAGTTTAAAAAATCGCAGAGGCGTCGGGTTTTAAAGGAAAACGACGAAATTTTAGTTTATTATAGGTTACAAAATTCTGAAAAAGATGGTTTTTATTTAGAGAAACTATCTCAAAATGGTGTCGAGTTACAACTATTATTATATTTTAACTCCGAAATTGGACGTTTTTTGGGCGAAACTTAAAAAAACCGTGGTAATTTTCGTCGGATTTAAAAAAATCAAGTTGCGTTATAAAGAAGGATGTTTATTTTAACACCGGTATGAATTTGAATTTTTTTTAACATAGTAACACTTTCCAAAAACTACCTGAAAACGCACGATTTTTCTCATCGTTGACGGTGTCAAGTTTAAAAAATCGCAGCGGCGTCGGGTTTTAAAGGAAAGCGCCCAAAATTTTGTTTGTTATAGATTACGAAATTCTCATAAAGGCTGTTTTCATTGCTAGTAGCTATCTCAAAATGGGCTCGAGTTACAACTATTTTTGTGGGGCGAAACCTTACAAACCGAGGTTAACTTTGTACGATTTTAAAAATCAAGTTGTATTATAACGAAAGATGTTCATTTTAACATCTGTATGAATTTAAATTTATTTTTGAGCACCATAACACTTTCAAAAAAATTCCCTAATACGCACGATTATTCCTGCTCTTTTTTCCATCGTCGGCGAAGTCAAATTTAAAAAAATGCAGAGGCGTTGGTTTTTAAAGGAAAGATACGAAATTTTAGTATGTTATAAGTTACGAAACTCT
This sequence comes from Stenus bimaculatus, assembly GCA_963971135.1. Taxonomy (NCBI): domain Eukaryota; kingdom Metazoa; phylum Arthropoda; class Insecta; order Coleoptera; family Staphylinidae; genus Stenus; species Stenus bimaculatus. The sequence goes on from OZ020185.1 coordinate 4,446,821, forward strand.
GAAAAAGGCGGTATTTATCGCGTGCAGCTATCTCAAAATGGGGTCGAATTATTTCTGTATTTTAATCTTGAAATTAGTTTTTTAGGCAAAACTTTAAAAAGTATGGTTATTTTCTTTCGATTTTAAAAAATCAAGTTGCATTATAAACAGTCGACGAAATTTAAGTATTTACATTATAAGTTACGAAATTCTAAAAAAAAAGATGGTTTTTATCGCTTATAGCTATCTGAAAATGGGGTATTTTTGTATTTTTACTAGGAGGATGGATACTATTTGGGCGAAATCCTAAAAAGTGTGGTTATTTTCGTTTGTTTTTAAAAAATCAAGTTGAATTATAAAGAAGGATGTTCGTTTTAACACCTGTATGAATTTGAAGTTATTTTCAACACTGTGACACTTTGAAAAAAATTCGCGAAAACGGACGATTTTTTTTTTATCGTCCACGACGTGAACGAAAAGCAACATAATTTGGCTAATTACATCCTGAAGATTTTTCTGACATATTTTTAAATATCCAGACGGAATCTCAATTATCATTTTGGCTTTTTTCCGGATGAGAAATTTATTTTTAAAATCTAAAATCTACATAATCGATTTTCATCGTTTACTTTTTTAATACATATGTGTATCTACAATTGCTACTTTTTTCTGGAAAAAAAGAATGTAAAAATGAAGCTAAAAACGAATCCGGATGCATTTGAATGTAACTTCAACCTAATATATTTACCTTTGGAATGGTGAAAATATTGAATTTTGCAATACCCATAAATATTTAGGAGTTGGATCGTATATTATCATATATCAAAATCAAATCCACTATATTTAATGTTTGAACTTAAAGTAGCATTAATAAAATTGATTAAGGAATAGAATTTTCACCCTATTGCAAATTCAAGTATAAATCGTCATAATTTTAATGAGTAACCCACTCGAAGCAATTAACGTCTAAGAACATGAAAATAAATGGCTGGCTGCGCCTACAACAACATACAAATCTTTCAGCAAATTACCGTGTATTAGTAGTGCATTACTTACAGAAGTAAATAAACCCATTGGAATTTGGGGAGAAATTATTTTATTTTTCGATTTATTCCTAGGAGGGTTACTTAGATAAAAGGTAGGTAAAAATAGATTTCCAATTTAATTTAAGGATTAATTAAGAGTTCATTGTGAAAGGTTTAAAATAGGGCACGTGTTACATTTAAAACGCCTAAAATTGTTCATTTAATTCGTCTAATTGCCCTCAGCTGGAGATTAGTTTGTTAAGCGTCGGCGGGGAGCAGGAAACGAGGCGCTCTCCTGATTATCCTCGAAAGGAGACAATCTGCGTTAGCTCTTAGTGAATTTGAAGTGATCTTTGTGCACATAGACATATATTTATATAGCAATGGAGAGCCTAAGCTTAATTGAGTTTCTGGGGGGTCTGGGATGATAAGAGCACCTTCGCCCCCCATTTAATGAAATAATTAATATCTATATAAAATTACACAGGGACATTTCTATACCTCCTCCCTTTCGCATCTTAAACGGGATTTTAATTAAGCTACTACCGTTACTTTTTCTTTACGACTCCTCGCATTTTTACTTCCTTTCCTACAGACCAAATAATGCAAAGTTATTCATATTAAAAAAAACGTTTCTTTTAGTAGTTTTGAGAAATATTTGAAGTTATATCTTTTATCTCTTGAAAAATTATAAAAATAAATTGAAAATTTCCATTAGTTTGGTGACTCATACGTCTACATACAATGCAATTTGATCGGGTCGTCGAGCCGAGTGGTAAATTCGACCGTGTGAATGCTAGTTGCCAACCAAGTTGGACGGCACTATCCAACCGCCCGACCAACTTGGATCGTGAGAACAGTGGACGCCTACTCCAACCAAAGAAGTCAGGCTGGGAATATAAAAAGAAAAGAGAGAACGTACTTGTTATGACGATGAATCACCATGATACTGTCAATTTTATTATTATACAAAATTTTGGGCAAGATTAACATCAAAAATAAACAATTTAAAAGAAAGCACAAGACATAGATTGTTCTTCCAAATTACTAAAATGGTTATTGGACACAAACTATTTAGATGGATTTAATGAAATAATGGTTCAATGTGAACAAAAATTGTTCAAGCCTACATATAGATCCTTCTCCAGAAAATAAAAAAAAACGGTAAAAGAAGATATATTGCCTGGTGAAGAAGTTAAAGATGAAGGAGCATATTTTTCATCTTTTATGAAGAAAATTATGTAATCATAGAACAAATACGCAGAACATCACTGGTAGACTCAAAAAAGACAGCAGCTGGCTTGTGCAGAGAATATGAGGAAGAACTAGATTATATTCAAATGTAAAAAACTAGAATGTTCCAAGACTCAAGCACAAACCATTTTCCAAAATTTCAAAGATCTACAACATTTACAAATTCTGAAAGGAATAGTAAAATGGAATTTGTGCGAATCGTATCCGAATATCTCAATTTCTTTACGGATACTGCTTTGTCTACCTGTGACAGTTGTTTCAGTTGAAAGAAGCTTTGGTAATTAAAGCTTATTAAAAATTACTTGAGATCAACTATGCACCATATTCTGTCATTAAAGATTTTGTAAATTTAAAAGGTAAGACGGTTTTATGTTTATACTTATTTATTTTGTTTCCCTTTTGTAATATATTTTTCTTTATTTTGTTTCTCTCTTATGAATTAAAATTTTATTTATTTTGATTTATATTTTGATTTGTTTTGTATCTCCTCTGAATTATATTTTTATTTATTTTGGTGTTTGTTTATCATTATAAAATACCTATTTTTTTTTATTAAATTTTTAACAAAAACAATATAATTCTAATCTCAAGATGTTTTACGAGTAAGACGTAAAAATAACAGTGTATTAAATTAATCTGAAAAGATCTTAAGATCTAAAGAAATTAAGTGTTCAGTAGTAATTAATATTAAAAAATGCTGTTACTAATTATTGTTACGATTATGCCCTTGGTGCATCTAACTAAAAACTGGAACAAATTGCACTTTTAGAGAGGCGGAAGTAAACAATCCACTGTGACAGTGATTGTAAGTTATTTGTAGGTTATTTTAGCACTGGTACGCGCTTTTGATGTCAGCGTGCAAATTAGTCAGAAAGTTCAGGATAGATTACACCAAAAACATTTTACTCCCAAGAAGAAAGCGGCTCTGGTGATGTAGATTTTGGATGGTAACAAGTTGGCACAATTGTTACGGTTTTGTGAGGGTCAAAAAACTTGTTGTTGGAACAAAGCTAATATTAAATCATTGACTCCCAGTACAAATAGCAAAACTGAACTGTATATTTTAGTGCATTAGGTACGCAGAATCGACGGACGGGTGGTTGAATCTTGTGGATCAAATTTGGTCAGCCCAACCGACCATCCGACCAAATTGGCTCGTGTGAAATTGTAGAAATTTCTATTGGTTTATGAACATAATAACCGTATGAGATATTTCAATTTGGGGTGACTAATTTTTTGCTTTAAAAATGCAAAACTTTGAAGTAAATTCAAGTGCCTTGCTTTGAGGTAAAACAGAGCTGAGAAAGTCGGTTATCGACTCTAATCTTTGTATTGACATAAACGTGAATCACACTGTATACAAAACTTGTAATCGTGAAATGCCAACCAGACATTCAAAAAATAAGCACGGAATGGAAAAGATTATTAAAAATTTGATCATAGTTTCATTATTACATTAGAAATTATTAACAAAATGCAATAAAATAACACAATAGATGAAAAAATTTGATTGATTTTTTCTCGGTAAAACAACATATTAAACTATGAAAATAAACAATAAAAAAGCTAGTTACTTATTATCTGAAAATTACAGTAACAATGGACAAATCTCATGAATAAGGACTTACACATGTTGAGTTTTAGTAATCTTCCCACAAATAAATTTACTATTGTTCTTAATTTATAAGTATAAGGTTTCTAAAAATGCATGACTTGAAGTAAGATTATTAATTGCATGCCATTTAAAGAGACACCAACTTGTACCATTTTTTAATAAAAAGTTGATATTGTGAGCTCCAGTTTGAAACTTTAATCGTTAAAAATTAAGCAAGCGTTAAGCACAGGAGTTTAAGTAGTTTCAAGAACATCATAAGAAAAATTGTTTACTAACAAGAATAATTTAGTAAATATTGGCTTCCTTGGTAACTTATTTAAAGCGTCAAGTTAAGCGACGATTTTTCTAAAAGAATTTTAAGTGCTTAAATACGATGGAAACAAAAAAGAGTTTCATACACAAAGAAGAGCTTTAATTTAATAAAGGGCTGGTTAGAACTGTAAACACATCCAGCTCAAAGCGCCATGTGGGTCGTGGAACGAAATTAAGAGAGCGTGAGAGTCAAGGCCAGGAAAGAGGAAAGTTGAAAGCTGAAAACATGTTAGGCCCTTTTGAGGAGAAGGTACTTTTCCAATCAGCCCCGTACAAATATCGAACATTTTGATGTCCCAATCTGAGGTTATATTTTTATTGTTATCGCGTTTTACGATACGGGAGATACGTGCAATCATAAAACACACACATACACATGAGCGAGAGCTTAAATTCGTCTGCAATCAATTTTGACGAAGCGAACAAATATTTTTACGAGGGAATTTGTCCAAAAATAAAACAAAAGAGCAAACGTTTTTATTAAAACAAAAGTGGTGGGGGGAGGGATTATGCAGGTATTTCAATATCCCTTTCGGGTTTGGGGCCTCGTGGGGAAAGAAAAGAAATGTGGCTGTATTCCGAAAACATGTTGCGATAGTATTCCGAACTGAGGAGCAGTTTGTAAAATCAGCATAGAAATAGGATTCCGAGGCGTTGACGAAGGGGTATATGCTATATGGCTATATGGTATATGTATTCTGTATCCTCACTGTTACAAAAATAGCTCGCATTAATACATTTTTTTCATTTTATAAATCCCGTTCTTTTACCAGTAAGAATAAATCACTGAAATTTATCCATTTCATAAAAAATGTGCCCATATACAGGGCAAGGGTAAGGGTATCCATAAAAGGCGTCGGCGTCGCTCGCAAAACACGGCGCACAATACGTTTTCATGATTGATAATCGCGCGTTTGTACATTTATTAAATGGAAGTTAATTTATCATCGGCAATGATAATGCGGGCGGATTTAAGGGTAGTTGGTTTTATCGCTGGAACGAGCGCTTTTTTATTTTTTCAGATTCCTGTGACTGCACCTGAAGGCTAATTTACTTCCTTATTATTTCCTCTTCGCAATGTTAACGAGCGTTGTTTAATGCAAATTGAAAACTTTTCGCTGCAGAAACAACGGGATTAAATCGAAATTACCACAAAGGCAAAAATAAATAAAACATTAGGAAGTTAGCGCCGATTCTATTCTCTTTTTTTAATTAAATGTTTTTACTTTTAATGCAAGCTCGGTTAGTTACGCCACGGGCTACTGAATTTTTCCCAAAAGAAGATTTAATCATAGCTAATTTAATTAAATTATTTACTTAAAAACTCAAATGTTATTCCCACAACTTCTCATGCCTCAGCATTTTTTAATGCACCGTTTTCTTTCTAAACCAAGCACCAGAACAAAGCTTTACTTTATAGTGTTATCACGGATCATTTTAAAAATTAGAACAGCGTCTATAGTTAATCAAAAAAAAAACAAGACCGACGATTAAATTTTTGTTTTTAGACTAAGAAAATAAATAGCCCTACCACAATAAACTTTACTACGGGAATAATTTGTACACCAAAAGATTTTGATGTAGCCACCGAAAAGTTCACAAGATTGATACAAAACTCAATTGAAAGTCTCAAAAAAGAAACAAACCAAAAAATGCACCTCATAATTAAATTCAGAAAAAAAATAGAGGAAACTAAAACCGAGAAGCCAAAAAAATAATGGAATAAAAACAGAGTTACAAAAACCCAGAGAAAGACAGTGGGTCACACTAATTCACGATTGAATGAAGAAGAAGCCCATACCAAAATTTTACAAATTGCATAAAAAAATCTAAATAGAAATCCATCCATAAATCAACGTTATACACGACCCTTCGTAGCTAGTCTACAACAGAACTGAATTAATGGCAGAAACACTCCAACAAAGATTACAGACATCTAAGAAGAAGCTGACTTAAACCATAATTCCAACTAAACAGTAATTAAATTCCTAAGAAATAAAACAAGAAACGGTCCACTAAATCCATCCACCACGAAGAAATTTACCAAATAATTCGAAACTTCAACAAAACTAAAACACCAATGCCTGACAGGATTAATAACAAAATCATAAAACACCGATCTCAAAATAGTCCACTTCCGAATCTGCTGGAAACAGTCCACTATCATCATGATTCATAAAGAAGGAAAAATCCTAGACTTCCAAATCAATCATTGCAGAAAAATACATGATACCTCACACACAATGCGGATTCGTAGAAAGCAAATCTAAAGTCCAAAAATTTCCAAACTTCATTACAAAATGTTTTAAACAAAAACTGTTACAGTTGTATTTTTGTGGATGTCGCACAGACCTTCAATAGAGTCTTACAGCCTGGTATACAAAGACATAAAAAACCTGCAACCGTAAGTGATCCAACTCCTTCACTTAATGAAACTTCCCATGTCAAATTAGACACCCACACATTAAGAAAGAAAACATTAGCGGAGGTACCACACGGTTCCGTTCTGATTCCCACAGCAATTTGACGGACGACATACCAATCGCATAAGAACAAAACTCGTTCACCGACACTGCGATAGCTATCAAACACCAAAATCACAGACTCAACAAACACATCTTTGTGAAAAATAATAATCCATGGTTTTTCAGAAAACAAAAATATGTAGTACCCATGTACATTCAGAATTGATAATATACTTAATTGGAACGAACACTTCAAATAGGATTTAAATAAAAAAATGTACACAAAAGACTACATTACTTGCTGAGATTTTTCTTTATATTTACTCGAATTTTTTTGTATCCTGTCCGGCTAAGACTAAAAGTACACGGTTGTATTTTTCTGGATGTTGCACAGATCTTCAACTAAGTCCGGCATAACGACCTACTATACAAATTGCTAAAAAACATAACATCCAACCTAAAACGATCCAACTCATCCACTCTACAACTTTCGATATCAAATACGACATCCATACGTTTATAAAGAAAACAACATTACAGGGGATATCACAAGGTTCCATTCTGGCTCCCATGTTATTCAACACTTTCATAAGCGACATACCAATCTCATAAAAACATTTACCGGTTTTTATACTGAGGACACTCCAATTATTAAGAGGATAGTCGGCGAATTTTAGCGCTTGATTTTGAAATTCGCTTGATATTTGGGGTTTTGCTCATAATTTTTTTTCTATTGAAGATTTTTTAAAATTTCTTTTTTTGGTACACAGAAGAGTCTTGTGGCTACCAATTTCTTCTTTTTTTTATTTTTGTAAGTCAATCCAAATACTCATACGGAAGCAGTAAAACGGGCTCTTTACAAAAAACGTTCGCTAAGCGGCGTTTTAGATTTTTATAAAAAACTAATTGAAATAATATGTCATTTCCAACGCTAACAATAAGTTAAGGTATAAGCGAAGAGTGTATAGACTTGTTTTTTGTTATAAAAATATTTTTAAACTTTTCACAGCGCTCCAAATATTTCTTAAAATTTTACTTAATTTTTGGAGCGCTGTGAAAAGTTTAAAAATATTTTTAAAACAAAAAACAAGTCTATACACTCTTCGCTTATACCTTAACTTATTGTTAGCGTTGGAAATGACATATTATTTCAATTAGTTTTTTATAAAAATCTAAAACGCCGCTTAGCGAACGTTTTTTGTAAAGAGCCCGTTTTACTGCTTCCGTATGAGTATTTGGATTGACTTACAAAAATAAAAAAAAGAAGAAATTGGTAGCCACAAGACTCTTCTGTGTACCAAAAAAAGAAATTTTAAAAAAGCTTCAATAGAAAAAAAATTATGAGCAAAACCCCAAATATCAAGCGAATTTCAAAATCAAGCGCTAAAATTCGCCGACTATCCTCTTAAACACCAAAATTACAGATTACCAAACTCAACATACACATCTTCCTGAAAAATCATAAACCATGCTCTTCCCGAAAACAAAAATTTGTAGTACCAATCCACATTTAGAATGAATAATATTATACAACATATTTAACTGAAATGAACACTTCAAATATCTAGGTTTTACACAAAAAATACACTTTATTTCAAAGAGAAATAGGACACATAAGACTTCATTATTGGTTTTATATTTACTCGAGATTTTTTGCATCTTACTTCAATCTAAGACCAAATGTACACAGCTATATTTTTGGATGTTGCACAGACCTTCAACTGAGTCCGGCCTACTACATATACAAACTCATAAAAAACATTACCGGGGACATCACAAGGTTCCATCATAGCTGCCATATTATTCAACACTTTTATGGGCGAGATACCAATATCATAAGAACGCCGGCTTTTATACTAACGACACTGCAATAGTAAAACACCATACATACATATCTTCCTGAATAGGCATAATCGGTGTTTTTCCAGAAAACAAAAATCTGCAGTACGTATACACATTCAGAATTAATAATATACTTAACTGGAACAAATACTTCAAAGATCAGGGTTTTAAACAAAACCTATACACTTTATTTCAGAGAAGTAGGACAAAAAAGGCGGCTTCGTATACGCCGACACGTTTTCTTTCCAAATTTATTTGAGATATTTTTGTTTAATACTTTCGACTGGAACCAAATGAACAAAGCTGTATTTTCATGAAAGTTGCAGACACCTTCAACCGAGTCCGTCATAACATACAAAATACAAACTCATAAAAAAACATAACATCCAACCTAAAATGCCTCAAATCATGTACTCCGTGGTACTTTCGATGTCAAATACGACCCACTCATTAAGAAAGAAAACATCAGAGATTCCATCCTCGATCCAATATTATTTATCAATTTCATAGGCGATACACCAATCTCATAAGAAGAAAACTCGTCCACTAGCTTTTAAGCCAATGACACTGAAATAGCCATCATATTCAGAATTGATAATATACTTAACTAGAATGAAAACTTCAAATATCTAGGAATCACTCTAGCCTCTTAAGTTCAACCAACACAACAAAAACGTATCAGGCTACAGGGAGACTCAATTGTCAGAAAAACTAAATATATAGGAATACAAAATCTCATACTAAAGGTACACCTTATTAAGCCACTAATGACATATGCCAGTCCAATTTGGTTACCAAAAAATAAAAATAACCGAGGAAATAACCTAAAAAATTACAATAAGGGGAAAGTGCGATCATCAGAAGATCTTCCATAAAGCAGCCAACAGCAAAGGTAGCTCAGATAAAAATAGGAGTCTGTAATCAGAGATCAGTTTATGAACAATTGATGGAGTTTTAGTGGGTATCCTGAACAAATGAGGTTATAATCAGCGATGGTGATGAAAACAGGTCAGAGAACTCTACACTCAATGCCTTTCTACAGCTTCTAAAAAAACATTCAAAGAGTTTTCTAGCAACCAACTGTATGTACATGGGTCATATCTAAAAAACGTCAGGCACATTGTAAATTTATCCAAGTAATTTTGAAGAATAAAAATTAAAATCCCATTAAGTTTTTATAATTCATACTTAGTTGTGAAATTTAATAAACAGGTAACGCATTGATTAATGAATAGAAATGTTGACATTTTAATAAATGTCCCAGGAGTGGTAAACAATAATTATAATAATTTTAATTTGAAGGTTATCAAACTTGGTAATGAGTTGTGGTGCTCGAGTGTGATGAATGCACTTGTAGTTTGAGGGTTTGTTAACAATAATTTTCTAAAAACAATGCAATGGTGATAAATAGAATTGTAATAAGTTTCAGCCAACCGCATATTTGTGTAATGTTGTCCAAAGCTTAAAGCTGGCCATCCGTCCGTTCATTCAACATTGAGACTCTCCCAACTTGCCTGGTTAGAATTACTATTAATTGTATTACGGAATCTACTTGAAACTGCAGCAGTTTACACAATATACAATTAAAGCCAACGCTCGTCACTTGTAATTTGTAACGTTACAAATAAATGCTGACTCAAACACGATGCTTACAAAGCGTAGCCTCCTCATTCCATGCCACAAACTCTGTCTATAATTGATAAAAAAATAAGGATAAAAATAAGAACTAATTGGAACCTAAAATCTAATTTTTAAGGAAGCAAAACTACGATTTTATTAGAATGACGTGAAAATTGCTCCTTCAAACATTCTACAAGTAATAATTAAGTTCAAAAAAGCTCCCAGCTCTTTAAATATTAATTGGACAATTAACTACCGCTAGTTTTATTTGCCCGAAAAAAATTTAATCGTTATTATATAAGCAATAAGCAGCAAGCAGCATACCACAAGGCTCAGTAATGGGACTAATAGGCTCGGAAATTAATAAAGCGACCTTGTGCGTGTTGCATTCATTTATGTGAGCATGCAACTCATCAGCATCAACCAGGTAAGCGTTCGTGTCTTGAAGTGCGAAAAAATCCTAGAGGCTTTATGGGAAAAACATTACATCACCATGGCACACATACAGAGTTGCAAAATCGATATCCCGAGGGGAAAATTCCTTTCAGCTGACTGTTAAATAAATATTAACGACTCCGGCGTGTACAAGTAAACAAACCGCGTAATGCTTTCGATCTTTTAATTAAAGTATATACAGTTGACACTCTTATTTTTTATTTCACGCCAAAATACTTTTCTTTTTACTTTTTGGCAAGCCAACAGTTTCACTTTCGCGTCAAGGTCGATTCCGAGCGACGAACTCGGAATTCTAAATAGATACGTCTATTATTATTTATAATTAATTTCGAGAACATTTACTTTTATGTTAAGCTATAAAATCTACTTTTTTTAAATTTTATTCATTATAATTTTTAGTTTTATCCAATCTTGATTAGTTTATCACAGGAAATGCAATAATAATATTCTTAAGTATTATGACTCATTGGATATTGCTGATAAGTACCTAATAATAAACAAATAGATAAAATGGGTATATCTTAGTTTTTATACAAGCATACGAATTTTAAATCAATAAGAAACCCCGCTTTTATTGATTCCACTTTTTTTTAAATCTTCCACAAATACTGATTTCAAAGTTGATTAAGGAGTGTAAAAATATTTGGCCTGCAATTATTATACATATTTACTTTTGATAAAGTGAACCAAAGATTATCTTGAGATACCATAAATTATGACACATTTAATTTTAAAATAACACAGAATACAAAACTCATATTATACAGGGTCTCGAAAATTTTGCAAGAGTTCTGCAGTACGTTGTTGGGAAGGATCAAAAATGGGAATTCTACTTCTTTATTATCAAGAATTTTGAAACACTACTAGTTGTCATGTAAAGTAGTAATACGTTACATTTAAATCGTATTTTAATAGCTTCACAATTTATTTTTTTTTAATTGATAAATAGGTAATTACCTTTCATAATTTTCAATTTAAAAAAAAATAAACTGCGAGGGTAAAAAAATTTAATGTATTCGTTAACGACGAAAGAGAAGCCAAACAACTCTAGCGCTATTTTCGGGACACCCTGTATAGTTTGCTTTTAAATATAAAAATTGTTATTTTTTAATATTTTCGATTTCATTACCCCTTTCTAAGAACCTGCCAAATGTCAAAACTCCAAAAAATCACTAAAAATTAAATTTTATTTTTATAAATTTCCATCAAGCATAATTAAAAATTGTATGACCAAATTTCAATTTTTAGGACATAACAATGTCAATTTCATATAAAAAATGGTTGAAAATAAAGTAATAAATAATTTAAGAAATTTGCAAAAATTATTAAAATTTATGTTGGAATAATTTTGGAATAAATTGCGACGTAACCCAAAAAAACGTAAATAACTCCACTATTTTTTAACCAATCGAATGCTAAACTTGTTTCTGTTTTAATTATTTTAGATTTCTTAAAAACCTAGAAAATTACAAAAAAAATAATTTTTTTTGGCTTATCACATTAAAAAAATAAAAGGTTTCATGCATAAAATTAAACAAAAGTATTCAAATCAGTTCGATTTTTTAGGACAGAAATTCTTTTATTTTTGTAAAAATCATTAATTAAAAAATATTAAAATTGAGTCGGAACTGCAATTAAAATCTTTTGTATTTTTTTGTTTCCGCCATTTTTAAACATTTTTTTTATTTTAAAAACATAATGTTAAAAACCTGACACTATTACTTTTATAATAGAATAAATTTGTTTTTTATAACTGTTTACTTAGAAGCTGTAAAATTACAAAAATACAAAAAAATTAAATTCCCTCAAAAAATGAACATTTTTAGATTATGACATGAAAATACAACAAGGATAAATCAGTTGATAAACGAAAAAGTTATGCAGGAATTTTGACTTTTAGAACATCAAATCAAATTTAATTATAAAAAATAGTTTAATATCAAATTTCTATTAAAAAAATGTAAAAACTACTGAAATTACTCAAATTAGTTTAACTTTAGACCCCAGTTGTAGTTTTTGTAATTTTAACCCTTTTTATAGCTTTAAAATCTGATTAACCTGAAAATTGATAATTTTATACAGGGTGAGTCAGACCACCCGTAACAGCCCTTTATCTCGAATACAGTTTGTCGCACATAGATAGAATAAAAATTTTAATTACCAAAGTGAACCCAAAGAATCCATTGGTGCACTTATTATTTTCCGGAAGAAACCATTTGTCTCTTGTTTGCTTATGTTTTTTCATTTAATTTGTTAATTATGCAAGATATTAAAAAAATATTTTAATAAAAGTTGTTTCTTTTTAAAAGACCTTTCAAACGATACCATACTCGACCTATGTTGCCATTTAAAAAATCAAAGTTACCTCCGGTTCCGGGCACTTCCGGTTTGTTCCGGAAAATAATAAGTGCACCAATGGATTCTTTGGGTTCACTTTGGTAATTAAAATATTTATTTTATCTATGTGCGACAAACTGTTTTCGAGATAAAGGGCTGTTACGGGTGGTCTGACTCACCCTGTATAAAATTTTTGCAAAAATAACCACTAATAATTCTGACAGTTTTTATTTTAAAAATACATTAAAATCATAAAAACGATTATTTAGGCAGTGCCATAGTGAACTCGTTTGTGTTTTAAATAATTTTGATTTTATAGGCGAGTTTCAAAGAACGAAATAAGAAACATGAAAAATTAAAATTTATTATTTTATATTACGAGATAATTAATGTATTTAAGCATAAAATAAAAAATAATTTTTAACCCATAAAATCAAAAATCTTAAAATCCGGAATTTAAAAAAATTAAAATGATTCAGACCTAGTGTTAATGTAGCTTTAAAATGAAGCCAAAGAAAAAAATGTCATTGTTGATGAAACTGTAGTCGAAGAAACGACATTGTCGACATTGTTTGGTAATGTCTATGAAACGTTTTTGTCGAAGAAAAGGTTTGTCGAAGGTTTAGTAATGTCTATGAAACGTTCTTCTCGAAGAAAAGGTTTGTCGATGAAAAGGGGATGTCGATGAAACGTCTGTGTCGATGAAAAATTAATGTCGATAAAATGGTGGTCGATGAAAAGGTAATGTCGATGAAACGTCTCCGTCTATGAATTGGTCGTGTCGATGAATCGGTCATGTCGATGTAAAGGTCATGTCGATGAAAAAGCACTGTCGATAAAATGGACTGTCGATGAAGAGGTAGCACGAAGTTGTATAGAGGTTATTACCAAAATATCCAAAAATAATAAAAAATAATTAATTCTTCGGGGCTTTATAAAAGAAATATCCCAAAAAATCGAATGATGTTAGAGTGCTCGAAATTTAATATATTTTACGTATAAATCCACATGCTAAAGGGAAGAAGTATATTAAATTTTTCTTAAAACATACATAAAAGTATTTATTTACAATATTTGAATTTATTTGCTATTTTGAGATTTCTGCTTTGTCTAAACTTTTGAGCTAAAACGTACTCCCAAAACAGTAAACAAATAGAAAATTAATTTGTTTTTGCAAGTTTTAAACAAACAATATCTAAATTTGAATTTTGCATTTTATGTGTCTCGGAAATTACCAAACAAAAAACAAATAAGTTTTACCAGGAATTAAATAAACCACAAAAAATAACCTTAGCATGATTTGAAAATATTTCTTAGAAAATTTAAATGGTAAAACTAGAAATAATTTAATATAAATCAAAAAAATATACTGGGCGTACACGAAACTTATTTATGAAAATAAAAAATTGAAATTTAAAATAAATGATTTCAGAAAGTATTATATCTTATGTACTACAAATTTTGTCAATAGTTTGTAACGATTTAAAAAAATGTGAGATAAAAGTTTTTAAAAATGTTCGTGTTTCCGTTTCAAGCGTTCTGTGCAAAAACTAGGCATTTAATTTTTTTTCATTTTTGTACCAAAATATGCGCAAAAATTATTCTACATAATATAAAACTTAACAAGGTTTTTTTAAAAATTGGGGTTGTCTGAATCGAGTCCTTTACTATTCAAGCAGTTTTTAAGATATAAATTTTTTGACTTGTTTGAAGTAGGGTCAAATTAATTTGCATGTTTGTAAAATTGGTTTATATCCATCAGAGATAATTTGCATGTGCCTGTTTTTTTTATATTTTTTATAATCGGGGTAGTACTAATATGAAAAATATTCCATAAATGATCCCTCTTGTATAAATTGAAAGATTTGGAGCAAAACAATTTTATTTCAAATTAATTACTTTGAAATATCAGGAAATAAATAATTAATTAAATTCCATAGATTTTTAGGACATTCTGTGGATTCTCGAGTAATTATACGCATCAAGCACGCACCTTTAAATGACAAGCCGGAAATTTTTGTGCGCGATTCGCACATTTTTGCAAATAAAATCGATTAAGCAAATGTTTGCCAATGATGGAAAAACACTGTGCTCGTCCATCTTGGCATTCTTGTTGTTTTAAATGCTGACGTAAACGGTTAAAACAACTGCCAATCAACGGCGAACGGAACTAAAGAGCCGTCAATGAAAAACTCGAGCACTTGTTAAATTTACAATGAACCTACTCACTTACCACCTAAATAAATCAGATCGCTGCAAAATTTTCCTTTCTCACCTGAAAATAAAAGAATAATCGTTAATTTCAATTTGAAAATTTTTGTTTACATAAAAACATGAATGCGTTGAAAAAAGAATATATTAGTTATTCCAGGTCCCTTATTACAAACATTCTTATTACTTAACGATCTACGTTATGATGACTGGAAGAGGTAGGTAACTCCTCAACGATATACTGCCCCCCTCCACCCATCATAACGGAGATTGCTAGCGAACGAAATATTGTGTAGTAAATAACATTAATACTCTAATCATATCAAAATGTAAAAACAGGTGATTAATGTCTAGAATTTTTGTTTGATGTATTAAGTGCAGATATAAGTGAGTAATTATTAAATGAACAACATAAATTATAAATCAATCCTAATGATACTGATTGCAGGAGTAATTTAATATTATCCTTATAAATATTCATTTTGTAAATTAAACCTGTACAGCATAGAGGGGGGTATGCATCCAGGTTGAAACAGTAAACTAATAGTTTTGTTGCAAAATGCAATAGGTACTTTTTATCCTACGTTGCAATTCCGGTTCGCTTCCAGTTTATTAGTTCGACGCGGTCCGATTTAATCAAGCGTGCTAGCACCGCATACCCAAAGTTCATTACTCGAAAGCCCGGATATCGCATACCAGTTTTGTAACATCAACACGTACAATTTTTCGCGACTTTCCTACAGCTAAAATACATCCGAGTTAAACGCCTCATAAAAGAATGACCATCCTTTTTTTGTTGCCAACACACTAACACATAACACTCGGCCATAAAATCGCCATATTGGACGATGCTCTCTGTTTATGGGGCTTACAAGATTATTGCATAAACAGAACAGTCAGGTTATTTATGTCACACATGGTATGAACTGGTTGATGCGGATTTATGACCTTAATGCACCTCTGCAGCTTGTACCACTTAATCTCCTCGATTTTTATTGAAATTATTTTATTCGCACCGTAAACACCATTTTTAAAAAAATATGGGAAGAAAATCCATTTGATTTCGACAATATTTTCATGCCAATAGTCACCTTTAAGATGCCTCCTCACGATCCGATTTGATCGGATGGGTTGATCAGACCATGTGGATCCAATTTAATCATCGAATCTGATCAAAACGGATCGTGTGGAGGCCCTATTACTTCAGTAACAAGCAACGAGGTTTCTAAGGCTTATTTAATGTATTATTTTAAATACTTCTTTCAATAAGAAAATGGAAATTGCATGTTCACAGCTTCATTTAAAAAGTACCTTTTCAAACTAACAGCTTCCTTATTACACTCAACTTAATTCCAATCTGGCATATAAAAAGAAATTCCTTTGAGTCACCTCATCAATGTGGAAAATTCACTCGCAAATTTATAACTTCAAAAGCTTTTTAAATAAAATCTAGGTACAAGAAAAACTAATTAAACAGATTTGTTTCAAAATTTACATGATAGCTTTATTGAAATTGGCTTTAAATTTACCAAAAATAGGGTAATTAAGAGTAGGTAATTTTACGATCTAGTTAGAAAAACATTTTTTGATTTGGTCTTTCTTCTTTATTTCTAACACCCTGAAAATTTTAGAAAAGATCTTTTAATCGCATATATTTTAAGTACATTGGGAACTTGGATATTTTGTTTTCGTTGCTCAAGTTGTAGGATTAATTCTGGATAGTCGTGGTCAACGCTATGCAAGTAGTACCATTCAGGATTCTTGGAATCGGTTCTTCGAAACTGAAAGACTTGTAAGAAGAACAAGATCTTGAAGGAAAAGACTCCTACTGACAATCGTTTCGATGTGATTAATACACTTAGAAATCGCTGATCAACTCCAACATCATTAGTAGCAATAGGAGGAAATGACATAAGTGAAAGAACTATCAGTCGGAGGTTAGTAGACAATGGTTTAGCTTCAAGGAGACATGCCACGGGACTACAATTGCAAGTTTCGAAGATCACCTTTGTATTTTACTCGATTTTACGCTAATTGGACCCACCGTCAATGGAGTCAAATTCTCTTCACTGATGAATCACGCTTTTGTCTGTGATCCAGAAAGGTTTTAGAGAAGACGATATGAATGATATGAGATAAATATTAGGGTATGTTATGATATATGATGTGGGTAGGAATTTCACCAGAGGCACCGACCGTCTTCATATTTCTATAAAATGGATCTTTCATTGCCCATAGATATGTAGAAGATATTCAACAAGAAACTGTTGTTCCATCTTCTCATTTTATTGGAGAAGGTTTTGTTCTTATGCAGGCAAATCCAGGCCACATGATGCAGGAATTGTAAATGAATACTTGGATGAGATAGAAATTCGTAGGTTGGAATGGCCCAGATCTAAATCCAATTGAACATCTTTGGGATCAACTCCAGAGTTGTATTCTATGTTATCCACATAGGCCAAAGATACTGGAAGAGCTCCGATTTGCTCTTCAAGAGGAATTCGAAGCAATTGCCTAATTTCAAAATTCTTTTGTGTAGCAGGATACTTGGTCATAATTGTACATAGAGTTTTCCGCTAGTGGTAATAAAGAATCGATAACTGGGACTGTGTATTTTGTGAATATGTACTAAACTCACGCACTAGCTGTGGCGCCACGATAACAATTATTACTCACGCTCGTGCATTTTTGCTCAACTTCCCCGTTCAGCGCTAATATTACTCATTAGAATTGGGCCTATAAATAACGCAAGCCCACGCATGTTTGTTCGCAAAAACGTCCGCTTTTATAATTTAATGTGCGGTCACGTTTTCGCAAAATGTACGACAGGCTATACCGAGTTTTCTGTTAATGTTGCAATTTTGAGGTGCAATTAATAACGCGACACGTGTTAGTGCATGTAAGTTTACCAGGAAAAATGTGAGACGAGGACCTTGCTTGCACCGAAAGTAATAAAAAATGTCGCGCCGCGTTGTAAATTGCCTTTTTTACTGGCGAAAATTGCTAGTACGAAATTTACATCGCGTGAAGGAAACCCCGGCCTTCTTTCATTTTATTGCCAACTGTTTTATTTTTCGTACCTGCGATAATAAGAAACACCGGGGAACACGAAATACGTTTTTATAACACCGCCGCAGAAAAACCTCACAAACATATTTTTAATTTCGAAATTTTAATTAAAAATGTGAAATTATGTGTTTAATGCAACCAAATTTTTCATTATAATAATTAAATAAATACACATCAAAAAATTACAATTACTTCTTTTTAAAATTAGTTCTTTTTTATCTTAAAAAATGCCAAATTTTATATACAGAGGGGTGCACAAAAAACGGCCAACGATGTAGCTTCGTTATTTCTTATCCGATTTTAATAAGTCGTATGTCTAATTAAATGGTTTGAAGAATACTACTATCAAATAATAAAAGATTAATTTTATTTTTGAAAACATCAGAGGATGAGGAGGCAACTTTTCTTTTTCAAATGGCAACATATTTTTTTCGATTGAAAAAATCATTAACAAAAATAATCTACACCAATTACATTTTTTTATTATTATTATTTTTTTTTATTTAATTTTGTTTTTTTTTTATTTAAAAAAATAAAAAACTAAAAACTCAAAAACAAAAAAAAAACAATTGAAATAAATTTAAAAAAATTATTAATAATAAAAAAATTTAAAAAAAGTAAGAAAAAAAAATTAAGAAAATTAATTTTAAAAAAATATTGGTATAATTGGTTTAGACTATTTTTGTTAATGATTTTTTTCAAACGAAAAAAATATGTTGCCATTTGAAAAAGAAAAGTTGCCTCCTCCTCCTGTGATGTTTTCAAAAATAAAATTAATCTTTTATCATCTGATAGTAGTATTGTTCAAACCATTTAATTTGACATATCACTTATTAAAATCGGATAAGAAATAACGAAGCTGCGTCGTTGGCCGTTTTTTTTGTGCACTGTCCTGTATTTAGTTTTGGCCTATTTGAGGTTATAATCGCTTAAAGCTTCAAATGTCGATATTTTTGAGATTAGTAGATTTAAAAGTCATTGAATTAAATTCTATGAAAACAATTCGAGAATCTACAAAAAAAAATATATAATGACCTAAAAGTATCTTAACTTTGGACCCCTCTAATTAAGTCAGCGCAAGGTTGCAGAAGATAAATATACGATAGATAGTAGCCTAATAAATTTGGCTTATAAATCTAAAAAAAAAATGAAAATCTAACTGAGGAAATTTAAGATATCGATTTCACGATTTTTCACAATTATTCCTCCCAATCTCGCGCGTTCTTTAGCGAGTCGCATTAAAAAATCAGCATTTGAAGTTTTCAATGAGACACCCTGTATAACTCACTGAACTCTTGAAAAATAGGTTAGAAGGTCTTAAGTAAAACACGTTTTATATAACAAATAAAAATAAATAAAAATTAAATGTGTTAATTTCATGGGTTTGCTTAATTAATGGAAGTAGTATTAATCGTATTTTGAAATTAATTATGGAACATATTTGATTAATAATATAAACAAATTTTATGGTTATTACTTATTACCCTGCTAGGTATTTGCATTTTATTGTTTATTATTTTTAATATTTATGAATATAAATCATTGATCATTAACAGTTCTCTTGAAATTATAAATCATGATTATTTATAAATAGTATTACAAGCTACTCGGCATGTAAGCTGATACAAGCTGATAATCTTTTATTTATAAACATAAACGGTTTGAATAAATGGACTTTTGTTTTTTAATAATGTATTTTCAAGAATTTAATAACACGAGATATCTTAAATACCGGAAGTAATATATTTATTCAGACTTAAAACCCGAAAAGAATAATTTGCATTTTTTGAGGATTAGAAAATTGGAGCTTTTTTCTTAGCTTCAACATTGTGCTCCATCATCAGGTACTTAAAATTATAATAAGTAAAGACGTACTAAACACAATAGCCTGTATTTAGCGACAGTGATGAAAAAATTTGAAAAGTCGTTAACTCTAAACACGTGATTAAAAAATATTTCTTTAAAGATGTGATTAATTTTAACGACGTTTCTAAAGTTTTCATCACGGTCGCTGAATACAGACTAATATAATTAGTGGCTCCTTCACAATCAGCGCCAAAGATGTGTTCTTTAAAATAGTTCTCATAAAATGTAGAATTTCGAATCATTTAAGATTTTTTAAACTAGCGCGGATCTCGAATGTGAATTTACTGGAAAAGATTAAGATTAAAAAAATTGAAAAAGGTTAAAAAAAGGATAGGAAAGGGGCGTTAGTGCTTCCAAGGGTTATATAATGATAATGCCTAAGGCATTTTATCCAGGAGCTGGTTTGGTAGCTCGGCAGTTAATAAAGATAAAATCATGTTTTGGAATTTTACCCCAACCCTCACAACATTAGTCCAAAGCTTCATAACATAAACCGTCACTAACTTTCCATTATGTTGCAACAAAATTTGAGGTAAAAACCGAAATAAAAAAAATCATAAACCTAACGCCACTTGCTAAAAAGTGTAAATTAAGTTTGTGCAAAATTTGAATGCTGGGAACTATTTTCAATTCAAAGACAAAAAAACCTTGGACACCTTGGACATTTGTTTGTAGCAATTTTTGTTCTTATCTGGACCTAAGGAACCACCATCAGAAATACTGAAACATAAATATGAACCTCTCTGCATTGGTGAAATTTTTGATCTCAAAAATCATGAAAGTATGTAAAGTGAAAATTAGATCTTGTGCAAAATTAAATGCTTTACTAGGAAGTGCTATCAACTAAAAGACAAAAAAAAACTCTATATTTTATAGTTTATAGCACAGTTTGTTCTTATTTTGATCCAAAGAATCATCATCAGAAATACTGAAACATAAACATGAACCTTCCTGTATTGGTGAAATTTTAGATCTTATAAAAATTTTTACGATGTGATCTTTTTTCTTTACCAAAGAATAATTGCTAGAAGACTTTATAGTGTATTGTAAAAATAAATTCGAAAGTTGATAGATGGAAAAAATGTATAACCAAAAACAGCGAGGTGCCAAAAAGATTAGATTAGATAAACCTCAAGTTTTCAGAGCGAATATAAATCGTTAAGTGATCTGTAACTCCATCACTTAACCTTTACTAATCACTGCAGCGCAACGAATGCAGTTCTTGCTTGTTGTAGTAAATAAAAATCGACTTGAATTCAATCAGTTGAGTGCACGTTATTAAAGTAATCAATGTGGAGATAAATGCTAAACTAGAAAAAGTGTGAACACAAATGGAAATGACAATTCGTTGAAATAACTATACAACATTAAAAGAGTTCGTAATATCGGTTTTCTGAATTTAGTTATCATAAAACTGAGTTATATTCCACTTTAGTGAATCTGATTGAATGTTTTTGTAAAAGCTCAGGAACTATAAATCAGTTTAAACCTAAATAATAATAAATACTTAATGTAAGCAATTATTTTGTGCGGGAGTAGGCGTTAATACTTGCGTTAATATTTTGCAAGTTTAGCGATGGAAATTATGAACGGGCGCGAATTAATGCGAATCAATATGCGCCGGCGATAATTACAACATAAATAATTTGCACAATCCGATCGAGCCCTGTGTAATTAATACACCCGGTGCACCTAGAGCCACCCCCTCGCGAAATACAACCGGGACCTGCTTACGTTTTCCCTGATAATTACCCTGAAATTTGTTATTATTCCAGCGCCGGAAGGCAGTTTTATCGGCACATTCGGAAATCGGGGCCCTGGCGTACCAAAAGGAAATTTCCCATAGCGGCGGCAGGGCAGGGACGTAAACGAAAAACTAACCACAATTAAATGCTTTGTGATTGCGGGATAAAAAATCGCCCCAGCAGATAAAATGTTATGTTTGCGTTTGTCATTTCGCAAATTGGAATTTGAATTATGTAACGGACGCGCTTTTTGCATTCGCCCGCTCCGCGCACGACTTTCATTTGTTTAATTTAACCAGTACTAATTTGGACCTTCTAAAATTCTACAAATTAATGATTCAATTTAGATTTTACTCAAAGCCGTATGTTGATCTCCCTACATTTCTATATGTGACAATATTTTATCTTCAATCACAAAGCGAATACTCGATGGGGTCATCTTAAACATTACATAACCATAACCGACATGTAGGGTAGGGTCATTGGACGTTAAAACCTGATGTACATCTTTTTTATTCAATCCCTGCTTCCATGATGAATCTCCAAATATTTTAACATCTCCAAAACAATCTTGAACCTTCAATACCTCTTAATCAGAATGTGGTGATAACAACTTTTTACTAGTAGCACAGATCTATGATTTGTACTTTTTGATATATCTCTTAAAATTCGTGTACATTATTTGAAAAAAGTTGAAATGTACTTAAAAAAAATTGAAAATTTAGGAACATGACATCACCGAATCTTTTTCAATTGTATCTGAGAAAGCATCACTTAAGGTATTTGAAGATTTTAAATATGAAGGAGCCAATAAGTGCCGACACAAATAAAATCCCATATCAAAGATTTACCCACTCCAAGAAATCATAGTCATTCCGTCAGGTCTTTTTCCATCATCTCTACTGGATTTTAATGATTCCAAAAGAGAAGGAATCAATTTAATTTCAGAAAGCATCAATGCATCTGGTCTTTTTCTATCATCCTAATGGTTCCAAAATAGAACAGAGCTCTTTAAATTAAATCATTAACTTCATGAAGTATAAAAAATCTTTATGTATTGAATTTGCAGCTAAAACCATGATGGCCATCTTCATTAACCGAAAAAACACATCAAGAAGTATATTGTGCACAAACATAATTATCCTATGAATATTCTAAAAGATTTATTATCCAGAAATTTACCCAAAAATGACACTGGTAAAGCATTAAGCCATTCACAATACTTCATTTTCAAAAGAGGAAGAACTTGCTCTCTGAATACTTTTTTCAGAAGAATTTAAAATTAGATTTGTTTGTGAAGACCAAAGGAAGTCACCACTCGGCATTAGTATGGTAAACTTCCTGGTCATACAAAGAAAATCAACATAAAAATACGTCATGGTATTTTTTGCAATTTTTTTTAGAAAGATAATATCATTAGTTGGGAAATTACGTTTTTTCATATTGGCACCACTACTGGACCATCAACAAGACTGCAAGTGTAACCTCAAAAAAAACCCTGTTTTCGTCATCTGCAAAACTGCAAAAGCCCTGCTGGGTGAATTGGAATACCATTATAAAAATACAAAATGTATTAATCAAAAATGTTTTGATTTTGCTCAAAATTGAAGAAAAAAACAAGACCGAAGTTTCTAGTCAAAAAATAAAAAGTCGTTGGTTGCTTTTTTTACGTCAAAGTTGAAAAGTGTTCTTATTCACCCCGATTTACGATACTTGAAGCAGATATTGGAGGTAATATTTCTTCAAGTTTCTTTACACCAAAGGATTCTATAAGTTCACTTTGGTAATATTTTTTTTTATTTCAGTCATGTGTAGGATAAGGCCTAATCGAGATAATCGGATTGATGTGTGATCTGAACTACATACCTGCCATTTAGTAAAATAGAAACAAGGAAGCGTTTACACAAAATTTGAGAAATTTTGCGTCTTACTTTATTTTATAGTCTTTTAGCACGACTAACATGTGGTTCCATTTAGCGCACGTTTGTTCGTCCGAAAAATAACATTTGGGTTATGGTGGTGGAACCACTGGCTTAAATAGGGTTAATAATTCATAACTTTTGAACGAAAAATCATAACCTAATTATTTTTTACGTCCCTTTCCAAGAAAAAATTTAATTTTTTTTAATGTATTCCACGAGTCCGTTGGAATCTATAAGACGAATGGTGTTTTCAACCTTCGAATTGTATTTGGGTAGATTATTTCAAGCTTTATTTCCGCAAAATACAAAAATTGTTTGTAAATTTTAACGTCAGTCATTACATAAAATGTAAAATTTGAAATTTAAACAAATGTCATCTAGATGTCGAAACTTTTGACTTGAGAATTTAGATAGCACCCAAATTATGACTATTCAACTCACAAGTGATTATTTTTTGTGACAAGTAAAACGTCAAAAATATCAGCGATTATTTTATGACGTTAATGTCAAATTTGAATAAGTTTGAAGTTGGCTGTCAAATTTTGCACAAAAAAGTGAAAAATGTTCGTTAAATAGTCCCTTAAACTCTTGTCATTTGGGGTTAAAAATTAAAACTTAACCCCAAATGACATTCGTGGTAATGACAGTGAAAAATATTCGACTTAAATTTGACCTCTCGTAATATTACATATGATTATTTCATGCCTTTGTCCTGACACGCGTCCTGATTAGTCCATTAGCCATTGGATTGCCATGATAATGTACAAACAATTTATGTATTTTGTGGAAATAAGGGCTGAAATAATCTACCCAAATACAATTCGTAGGTTGAAATCACTAGGAAAGGAAAGAAACTTTTGACTTCTTGCAGCTTGTTGATAAAAATTTAGTATTTAGTATCGATGAAAATGTAGTGAATTGAACCGCATTGTCAAAGAATCGATGAAATTTCTTTGTCCATGAAAAGATGTATCAATGAATAGGTAGTGTCGATAAAACGGGACGAACCGAACTGTCTCCCGTAATTTCAGGAACTTTTAAAAGGGATCCGTAAATTCAAATGATTCGGTTAGGTTATTGTTTTTGAAAATACACCCTGTGGTGGCCGGGGTAGGTTAGGTTGTTAAATATACATTGTAATTTGGTGAGGTAATACAAATTTTACTAAAGTTTTGTTTTTGTAGCCACTGAATTTGCATGGGGATGCGCTATTCGGCACTGTGACCTCTATCTGAAATTCGCGGGAGACAATTTAAATTTAAAAATGGAGTGAAGTGGTGCAACTAACGGTTTGTATTGTTTTAAAGAGAAGTGGTGCAACAATTATTTGAAATGACAAAAAAGGGATTTTATTTAAATTCGAAGTGTCTAATAACCGCCGGCGGTAAAATGTTTTCAACCCTAAAAATCCGCCGAACGGCATCATTATAATAAAAAAAAAGCCGGAAAACTTGTTCCCTGTGGAACGAAAATCTGTCAGATAAACAACTTGATTAATCATAGAAATTTGATTGGGGTTTGATTGAGGTTTTGTGAATACAATTATATTAATATCGCCGTCCGGCGGATTTTTTGGTTTGAAAACATAATACCGCCGGCGGTTATTTAGCCTTAGCTTTGAAATGTTGGTTGTTAATAGTTAGTACTCTTTATTTTGTTCCTAATGTGGTAATATTTTCGATGATGAGTTAAAAATATGTGTAATGCAGTCATTTAACAAGATTTCGAATCGCTTCGTTAATTTCAAAACGTTGTTTGTTGGACGATAAAATTGGGGTTTTATAAATCGCCTCCCCATCTTTCTGCCCCGCTAATTTACCGTCGCGGTGTCCGGTCGTCTCTCTAAGTACGGCGTACGAGTTTTAAATTTCCTCAGTCGTCTGAAATTTCAAGCTTCGTTACGTCCGTTTTGTTTCAGTTGTCTTTTTTCTCCAAACTGCATGTTCTGGCTAATAAATATAAAGTATATGTTACATTTTATTGTCCGCGCTCGAGTTTTACGACCAACCTCCCCCACCCCCTCCCAAAGTTACCGCCGCCGCCGCCACGTGCACCACACCGCAATTAGATAGAAACTACTAATTTAAGACGCATAAACAAATGCTTGTTAATCTTGTTTTAATTAAACTAAATTGCCTTACACATAAAATAAACATCTGGGAGAATTAATTGCAATTTTTTCAAAAGCATATTTTTCAATAAAATCAAAATTCTTACTACATATGCTCATAGGTATACGTAGCCAAATTCATTAGGATATGCACAATATCGAAATTCATATAAATTTACTGGTACACTAAGGGTGCAAACATGGTGAAGCACCCACTCAAGACTAATTCACGCTAGATGCTTGGATAGGTGCTTGAGTCGGTGCTGCACTATGTTTGTACCCTAAGACTAGGATCTCGATTTGCGATAGCTGAATATGCGAATTTTCCTTCAAACATACAAGAAATACCCCCTCCACACGCCTATGAATCTGTTATATCCAAAAACTTAAGGTAATTTTAAGAAATATTTAGGGTGTCCCAAAAAGAAGTGCTCAGAAGAAAATCCTAGAAATCATCGACAAAAAATCCAATAGCCAGGGTCGGAACAGCTCAGTTTTTTTTCGAGTAGACTAAAGCTAATTAATGCCACTTTGGAATGCCATTATAAAATTATTACCAAAAAATTATTTTGATAGAAAAAAATATTATTTATTTTCTGAAGTTTTTCTTGGAATTTTTCGGCGAAAATTTTACCAGTGATAAATAACAGTGCCACACACCATTGTACAAGATGTTGTAAAAATATTTATAAAAATAAAAATTAAGTTTTTTTCAACTAAACCTCAAAAAAATAAAATACAAAATAATTCAAGAAATCGGCGATTTTCCGAAGTTTTCCTTGGAATTTTCCGGTGAAAATTATATCACTGATAAGTGACACTATCATACACGATTGTAAAAATATTTATAAAAATAAAAAAGTTATTAAGTTTTTACCAACTAAAAGCCCCAAAAAATTAAAATACGAAATAATTCAAGAAATCAATTATTTTCTGAAGTTTTCCTTGGAATTTTCCGCCGAAAATTGCAACACTGATAAGTGATAGTATCATACTCGATTGTACAACATTTTGTAAAAATGTTTATAAAAATTAAAAAGTTATTAAGTTTTATTCTACCAAAGTCCCAAAAAATGTGAATAAAATACAAAATAATAATTCAAGAAATCGACGAATTTGTCAAGTTTTTCTAGGAATTTTCTAACGAAAATTGTACCAATAATAAATAATAGTGTCATACACGATGTTGTAAAAATATTTATAAAAATAAAAAAGTTATTAAATTTTGTTCAATCAAAACCCAAAAAAAATTAAAATACAAAATAATTCAAGAAATCGACGATTTTCTGAAGTTTTCCTTGGAATTTTCCGCCGAAAATTGTAACACTAATAAGTGATAGTACCATACATGATTGTAAAAATTTTTGTAAAATTGTAAATAAAAATGAAAAAGTTATTAAGTTTTTTCCTACGAAAGTCCCAAAAAATGTAAATAAAATACAAAATAATACTTCAAGAAATCGACGATTTTCTCAAGTTTTTCTTGGAATTCTCTGGCGAAAATTGTACCAGTGAGAAATAATAGTGTCATACACGATTGTACAAAATGTTCTAAAAATATTTATAAAAATAAAAAAGTAATTAAATTTGTTTCAACTAAACCCCCCAAAAAATTAAAATACAAAATAATTCAAGAAATTTTCCGATCTCTTATAAGTGATAGTACTTTATTATTTTTTAATTTTTAATTGATAGAGTTTACTCTAAAGTTTTATGGACGTAAAAAATGGTACCCATATTGGGTTTCTTTCAAAGATTGAGCGAAAATAAATAAAACTGGAATTTTGATTCATTTTTTTTGTTATTTTTGCTCACATCTTTAAAATAAGCCTCATAAGGATACAATTTTTTAATGTTCCTAGAACTTCATATTAAACTCAATCAATTAAAAAAAGAATCAGTGTTTTATCTCTTTTTCTCTTCAGTGGTGGTAATAAAAATAGTTCGCGCGACTGACTTAGGGGGTTGAAGATCAGGTAATGGTTAACATTTTGAATATTAATTAATTATGTAATGTTTTTGTTTCATAATTATGTCATTAAACTTATTTTCATTTCATTTTCTTTAACCACTGCCTTATTTACTAAGTTTTTACTTGACCTACTACTTCAAGTCACATCTCATCACAGCTCCTAAAGTAAAATAGATAGAACACTGAATCTTTTTTTAATTGATAGAGTTTACGGTGTAGTCTTACGGAAGTGAAAAATGTGGTATCGTTATGAAGCTTATTTCAAAGATATGAGCGAAAGTATAAAGAAAAAAGTGAATTTTCATTATTTTTTTGAAAAAAGAATATATTTTTCTATCAAAATAATTTTTTATGATGATTCTTTTAGTTTCAAGTCAAAGCGGCATTAACTAGCTTTACTTTTCAATTTTTTTCATTTAAATTGATCAAGTAGTTTATGAACTATAACAGAATTTCGAATTATCGACATTTGTGAGCACAAAATTCAAAGACCCGACAAAAAAAAACTGGGCTGTTCCGACCCTGACTATTGGATTTTTTGTTGATAAAATCACCTCTACTTTCTAGGATTTTTTTTTGAGCACTTCTTTTTGGGACACACTGTATAAGAAAAATGTTATCAAGAATTAGTAGAAATATGTGGTTTTTTATAAAGATGGGTTTTTACTCATTAATTTGTGGAATTGTAGAAAACAAATCAATATTCTAGATTTCCTCGTACAGTGATACTTCTTTCAATGAAATCTTGGAAATAGAACGTCTAGTCGATGACTGGTTACTATAACGTCGTAGCGTCTACGAACTTTCTGGATCTGTTTTTATTAAAGTATTAATGGTCATGGTCAGTAATTATGGTAATTTAGAAGTCTTATCTAACGTCAATTATTGTGATTAATTCAAGTCGATATTAGTCATTCAAAGTGTGCTTAAAATAACTGGAGAGTACGAGTATGATGTTTAATGATGATTTGCACGCCTGAGGCTGACTCAGTTTCCCATTTAAGAGCGAAATTATGCGGCTTTAAATTCATACCAGCCAGCATTGTATTTCTAGACTAGACCAATTCGCCAGTCCGCCAGCGATGATAGAATCGCCAAAATTAGACATATTTGTGAACAATCTACAAACTATTATAAACCAGAAAATATGCATACATATACGATACGATTGTTTTCGCTTACATGTCGGTTTTAACTTTGTTTCGATTAGTAACCACTTGCAAACCAATTAAATTGAGGTGTTGATGGCAGCAATTTTGAATTGAGTAATTGCAATTACTGGCATTTTTTAGATTCTTCATTGAAAAGGTTCATCTTATAAGAAGATAAATTATGTTTTAAAAACAGAATTTAAACAAGTTTCTTGGTAAAGGCCAATGTGTTGGAAATACGTCATCGTCCTGAAATAGCAGCGTACACCCGCGCTTCAGACATAATCCACACAAGTTTTCATGCATTCCCCCATTTTTGCGCCTCTAAAAATAAGCGAATGTTAATTACTTGTCGGGAAAAGCTGGAATAGAATCGGTGTTGATTCCCCTGCGATTCCGCGAATCTATTGTACCCTAATGCAATTCCTATTAAAACTTCCAATAAGACGAAGAGGGAAGAGGTTGTGCACCTTGATTTGTAACCGAAGAGTGTAATTTACATCCTCTGCAAGGACGTGCCTGAAATGTCAAACGGGAGCGCGGTTACGTACCATAATTATTTATGCTAAAGCACTGCACTTTTCTTCAACGTTTTTATTTTCTCAAAAAAGCAGGTCTAAAGTGCTCGTGATTCTAGTAAACATTTATTTGAATCTTCTTATAAGATTTTTTTTATAAAATTTTCCGTTTAGTAGATTTGAATGTGTGCGAATAGACAGATGGAGCAATTTTAGGGGAGGTGTCTTGGAAAATAAAGTCTCCGCATTTTGTTTCGCGTCGTGCTCTTGTTTGATTTTTCAGGCGACACTTATATTTTTCCAGCCACCCTGCGGGCGTCTTCCAATTTATACCTGGCTGCCTCCCTTTCCTGGACGAAATTGGCAGAAGCGGGATCAAAGGGCTTATTGTGCAAGAGTTATTGTTAGGTTCTCTTCCGGCGACGCCGAATTAATGCGCACAGACATCTTAATTGCGCTTAATTCACGCCGGATAATTAATTGAAAATTCATAATGTTTGAATTATGAACGAAGATTAATTTGATATTTATACGCCAACTACTTATAAAATTCATCAATACAAACATGCTCCACATTTTCAAATTATAAACACACACTTAATATTTATTCCTGGATTTAAATGTTAATCTTAGTGGAAGGGTTTCATTAACAAGGTATTCACCAGACATTTTAACACCCTTCATTACTAAATCACTTCAAACGTTACATCCAAAATACCATCTTCTTACTACATCTTCCCAATTATATTTTTGATAAATGTGTAATACATTTGTTCATTTCATTAATTCTACACCTTTTCCAGTTGTATTTCAGAAAAGATCAATTCAATTCCAAACATCGTCAATCGCAATTCCAAAATCATGAATTGCATTCTAGTAATCATTAATTGTATTTCAGAAAATCCAATTTAATTTCAGAAAATATCAGTTGAGAGAATGATAGCGCATATTAACCATTTTTGGCAAATAGACCTTCAGATCACTGTAGGAAATTTGGTGCTGATCATACCCAGTATGCCCTTTAGGGTATTGCACATTCAGTATGTGCTGATCAAATATCCGTAGTTTTTAAAAAAATACTCCAGTCATTTTCGTAGATAATGGACCTAAGGGCCAATATATGCCCTTAGAGCAATACAGATAATTGATCAGCACATGCCGAATGTGCAATTACTGAAGGACATAATGCGTACAATCAGCACCAAATTTTCTACGGTGAGCTGAAGGTCTAAAAATAGGGTTTTGATCATACAATTGCTCACTGGTATTACCCTGTATCGTTTAATTTGAAAACTGCAAATATCCGTTAATTTTCACTAAGTTTGAAAACTTCTTCTTCTGAAAAATTTGATTTTTGGTTCATACCCACGTATCATTCTGATTTCTGATGGTCTCAATTATATTTCAGAATCATCAATTGTATTTCAAAAAGTATAGTTTGAAAATCAGAATTCATCAAATTAATTTCAGAAAGTATAATTTTGTATTTCAGAAAAAATCGTTGTTTCACTAAAAGTAAATTTTACTCCAGAAATGTTGATTTACCCAAATATAATATTTTAGCCACCTAAACGTAATATTATTTCTGAGGTATTGATAAATTAACAAAATCAATCACTAACTTCCGAATGTAATCCTTGGTATCTTGACGATAGTTCAGTGAGAGATCATTCTCAAGTAGTTCTGGAAAATTTTAAGAGCATTCTTTTAGACGCTCGCGATAAATCACTGAATTAATGCGAATCGCTAGAGGGCGCGCGAGTTTGGGAGGAAAAATTGTGAAAAGTCATGAAATCGAGCATTAAGCTGACCACTGTCCTCAAGTTTTTTATGTCAGATTTTAAAATTTCTTTCTGATTTGTAAACTAGATTAATTAAACTAAAACTGATCTGCTGCTTTTATGTTGCAATTTTAAGGGACCCAAGTTAAGGTACTTTTGGGTTGCTATATTTTTTTATACATTCTCGAATTTTTTTTCCAGCTCTCCATATTTAGTAGAATGACTCAAACCTCAAATAAAAATATATATATTGATTGCACTAGCATATCTAATGTGGCAACCGTAAACTGCCACTTTTTCAGTGGCGGATCTAGAGTAAAATTCTAGAGGGGGGGGGGGTAAGCAATTATATACGGTGTCCCATTTTTAGCAAATAAGGTTTTTTAATTTGACAAAAAAATTATACCAATTTGAATGCCCTAAAATGACTTATTCACGGAAGTTAGACTTACAAAATTAGTTTCATTAACAAATTTAGACAATTTCCTATAAAAAAGACTTATTTAAATAATATTTTTCTCATAAGAACTTTTTTAAAAATTGATTATAAAAATACTCATTTTTATTGTATAAAAAAATTCTAAAAAGTTGATTACAAATCTAAAAACTGCTAGTTTTTGAGTTTAATTTAAAGTTTAGGGTATAATCTACAATATGAAAGTACAAAATCAATCATGGACCAAAAAATAAATTTAATATAACCAATTGAATCAAAAGTTATTTTTTAGGGATATTTTTAATCGTATTTTAATGATCCAAAAAAGGGAATTTATAGTAATTATATGATTACAAAATAAGTTTAGTTATAAAATTTGGTTAATTTTTTATAAAATGAACCATTTAAAAAATAAAATTCTCAATGGGACCTTTTTTGAAATCCCATTTAAAATTTTTATAACGCTTTTATTGAAACCGATGTTTTGGATGAAAACTTTGTACGCACTTTGAATGCCAAAAAATGACATTTCCACTAAAGCTAGACTTACAAAATTAGTTCCATTATAAAATTTAGACAATTTTCTATAAAATAGGCATATTTAATTAATATTTTCCTCAATGGAATTTTTTTTTAAATTTATTTTATAAAATACTCATTTTTGGTGTGTTACAACCGTTTTAAGAGTTCAAAGTTTTAGTGATTTTTGGGATTTCTGTATATTTTTTTAATATCAATATTTTTATTAGAAACAAGTATGTTTAGGATTTTGTTTTTAGATTTCATCCAGATACGTTAATTTTAATGAAAATTTAAAAGGTCGGTCTTAGTTTTAAAAACAATCAAAAAAGCAATTTAGTAAAAAGAAAATTCAAAGTATACTTTATTAAAATTAAAAAAATAACGAAAAGAAGGAAATAATATATTCCACAAAATTCATAAAAAATTTAAAACTTGCTGTAACTTTTTTTGTAAACGAAATTTTTTGTTTAGAATGACTTTATTTTATTTATAATGGGACCCCTGGTATTGCTCTTGGTATTAATTTTCTGTTCTCATGTTGCCACTTGAAAAACAATAGTTGCATATTATTTCTCGGATATATTTTTGGAAAAACTGAATGAGATTATAGTCTTTTTTGTTATGTTTTTTGAAGTTTTTAACTCCAGTAACTTTCATAATAATTTTGAAAAACCTATTGTAGTTGCTTGAAATTCCATGGCGCTTACACTTTATGAATAATTGAAATTCAAAAAGTTTTTGTGTTCTTGAAAATTTTACTGGAAGCTTGATTAACTTTCTAATCAGGTTATTAGAGCATTTTTTAATAAATCATAAAAATTAGAAATATTAGCAAAAACGTAAAAATGACAAATAGAAGAAAAATTGCATATTTTCAGATATCTAGGAGGGGCAATCGCCCATATTGCCCCCTCTCTGTATCCGCCACTGCACTTTTGCCTATTTAAACAAATTTCGGTTGACATGTTTGTTTGGAATTAAATTTCAAGCAATGATTTTAGTTGTCTTGCGCCAGGCATTAGGATTTTACAAAAATCAGATTGGTTTTTACTTGGTACTCCTTTAACTCTTTCATATTCTCGAGCATATTCTATAAAAAAAAATAATTTGGAATTTGTTGCTTATTAAAAATTACTTAGCATTACCAAAACTAATGTATTTGTTAAGATGCAACCATAATCTTACTGGAATGACTTCTTTTGATGCTCTACTTTTAAAAAACATTTTTTTTATTTATTTGCGTATTTACAATTTTATACAGGGTGATGATTTCGGTTCCGAATAATTCCGGCTTGTTCCAAAAAATATTAAGGTTATCAATAAATTCATTAGGTTCACTTTAGTAATAATGTTTTTATTCCAGTCATGTATGATAACAATTTCTGGAGGTGAATGGGTGGGACTGGTGGTCTGAATCAACCTGTATATTTTCTCTATATTATCATTATCCTTAATTTAGCTGAAATCTTACTTATTTCATTTTTTATATATGGTTCCATTTGATACCACAAGTACTTTTCTCACACTTTTTATTTTATCCAATTTTGGAATTTCTAAAAAAAGGATAAAGATCTTATTAGGCATAAAAATATTATGGTAGAGGATGAAGTGAATATGATAGAAGGTGAAGCTCTAGGAGAAAATATAATAGCAGTTGATTCATATTGAAATTCCAAAGATAAATTACCTTTATTAACAGTCTTCTATAGTTCCAACAGTAGAAATAATTGGTCATCTCATATTATATGAAGAACTATAATATGAGATTTTGCTCGCAAATTTTTATAGAAATTAATATTTTCACCCTTTATGTATATTGATAATATTTAGTTAATATCTTTATAAAATCTTTGAATTTCCTGGTTTCTACTAAAATTAAAATATATAATAAATGAAAGCACCAAATAATTTGGGCCACAAAGGGTTTTCGAGTAATTTAAATTCAGTTTCAAAAAGTTTTCAAAAATAATCGATATTGTCATTAAATTTTTGGGAATGTGTCCATGAAATATTTCTTCTCGATAAAACAGTCGTGTTGATAAAACGTCATTGTCATAGAAAAGGTTTATCGATGACTAGGTCGATGATATTGTATTTGATAAAAAAACATATTAATGAAAATATTTTTTCCATGAAACTGTATTAAACCTGTGTAATTATCTCGAAAATTGATAGAGCTTTTTTTTACTGTATTACGCCCAACTTTTCAATTAAAATATTTTTTTAAACTTTGTTGGATTTTTCCTTGGTTTCTATCAAATTGTACTTTGCTAGAAAATTTAAAATATTCACCAAATACGTTTTTATAGAAAAACTACATAGTAAATCAAATACTCAACGGCTTAGAATTTATAGGGAACCCTCCCCTACTTAAAAATATTTGAACAGATGAAAATCCACCCTATACAGCTAGTATTTTTCTACTTCGTAAAATTATATCTCTTTATAAATTATTTTTGAAATTTCAAAAATTAATACTCAATGTTATGTTATATTATGTTCAGCTTCTGTTTGAACACTGATGATGCTCTAATAAAGGCGAAACAAGTTGCACATACCATTTTTTGTAATAGTTGGGATTTAAATCATTCGTCACCACATCGTCAATTACTTTTTCGGTCTAAACTTTATCATCCCTAATTAAAATAAATTTTAATATTTCGATCACAAAAATTTTGAGAAGTCAAAACCTTAAATCGAGACGAAAATACAGTAAACAATTTATTTAAATTCCGACAATATCCTTTGAAAAGGTAAAATATTTTTCACTTCAAATAAAAATGTGTTACATATTGTATGCAAAGCTCATTGCGAAGTTGTGATCTTGATCAGTGGAAATTGCCAAGGATGTAAGATAGGTAAAGTACGTTTAGTGAAAAAAATCGATTCTCCATGTATGTATTTTAAAAGCAATTTACGTTATTTACATCACGCGTCATTTTAAACAATTTAACACATAGTTAAAAATAAAATTTTGCATATCTTTTGTAAACTATTTTACATAATAATTTTGTTTTTATTCTAGGTTTTTCAAAAGCATTCCATACATATACAAAAACTCTTTAAATTGGCTTTTAAAATTTATAATTTGAGATTAACAACAGAATAGACAATCAATTTTGCGATGACGTCAGCACCAACCTGCATAAAACTGATAGTCATATATCACTATCCCGCTTATGACGACACTTCATCAGTTCAGCGCCCGGCCGCAAGAGGGAAAATCGCTTAGTTTGAATCGTTAATTGTATGTATTTTGATTTCATACATACGTCCTATTGTGATTAAAATTCGTATTTAGTTAAAAATATCTAAACTTACTCCTGGTCTTTTAATTGGAAAAAAATAGGCAAATTTTACGGTTATTTAATTTGAATTCAGGAATTGTAATTACTTTAATTTCTTAAAAACCAGATCAAAAGTATAAGGTTATTTTTGATAATTGGTATTAGTTATTCACTAGTAATTATCTGGAGTAAAAAAAATGAGAGTAATAAAAAACGCAATTAGGAATCCCGATTATTTTGTTCGCGAAACTGCGCCAGATGTTGGTAAACGTCCAAGAAACCGCAACGCTATTTGTAATTGCGAGCGCTTTTTCCTCGGCGTCTGTTTAATTTCGAAAATATCGAAATCGTCTTGATTCTTGGGGTGGGAAGCGCAGTGGAAACCATCTGGGATTCGCCCCACCACATCCAGACTACGAGCAGAGGGTTCGATCGAAATCACCCTCCGAATTTTACACTTGTTCACATTTAAGTGTTTTAATTTTCTTAAAAAGTTTTAAATTAATTGGCGTCGTCGCTTTGAAGCGCCGCCTTCGGGTGCTGGTGAGTTAATTTCGAGTTTAAACCAAATGAGGCGTTCGTTAAGACGCGCGTCGTTTACTCCAAGCGCATTCGTTAATTTACTCGCTCAAGAATTTTAGCAACGTATTTTCTGCAATTTTAATTCCAGCTGAATGGGGGATGGATTGTTGGGCTTCTGGCGTCGCGACGCAAGAACGACCATTCTGGTCGGCATTTCAGGTCGTAATTATTTCAAACGCGCACGCCTTGGCCATGATTAACGCGATAATTACTGAAAGACATGTCAAGGTGAGAGTATTTGTGGAAAGGAAAAGGCAAATTTCCAGACCTATTTAGTACCGACTTCAAATTACTACCGATTTAGATAATTTCAACAACTACTTTTAAACACACTCCATTTTTCATTTATCATATAATTACACCCAAATATTTACAGGACTACGATTTTACCAAAAAATTCTTAGTACATAATTGTTTGCGATGACCTCATCCAGATAATGATATCTTCTATAAGGCTTTTCAGAAAACGTAAGTAAATAGGTCACAACGAGCTGCTTTTAAGGTTACGTTACAAAAATTTACCGCAAAGGCTAAAAGATTTTTACCAAACATACCCCAGGATAATGTAAAAGCACTAAATGCAAATATTAGAAACAATTATTGGTAAGCTCATCAAAAAAAGAAAATTCTATTTAGAATATTTAAAATTTTATACAAGAAATAAGAAATTCTAAAAAAAAACAAAGAAACCCGAAGATCTTGTCCATTGTAAAAAATTTTAGCAAATTTGTTTGAAACAGATCCTGGATTTTTAGAAACTACTCAAGGAAGTCCTGGGAAAATCGAGAAAGTCCGAAGAAGTCCCAAGCAAATTTCGGAAGACGAGTTTTTAACTTTTGGAAAACATACATTTGCATCAAAAATAATGCAGAAGTTCCAGGAAGTCTTAAAGAAGTACTGGAAAGCCCGAGGAAGTACTTAGTTGGTTGATTCAGTTATAGTAACAATTTTTTTTATTTATCAAAAAAAAATTAAATACCCAATTGTTCCATCTATAATAAGTGCCTACAATGCCTTTTCAGTATTTAAACACATTTTTGATGATTAATTTGCTTACCATATTGCGATTTTTGTAAATTTCATATTTTACGTTACTATAAAGGGGTAGTTTATTTCATCATAACTTCTAAACCACTATTCATAGCAAAGACTTTATTGGCTCATTTTATTTCTACATCAACCTAGTATTTAAAAAATTTTACTGTATAATTATTAATGAGAAATGATTTTTTTATCATGGTTATCACAAAATTACTTACAACTTCCATATTTTTTTATTTATCCCAAAAACTAAATCACCCAATACCCAATTATTCCACTTATAATAACTGCCTATAAAGTCTTTTCTGTAATATAAATACAATTTTTTATGATTAGCCGCTTCGCACGTGATGCGCAGTAGCTGCTTCAGTATAGCTACTGCGCACCATGTGCTTTACTTATTTTTTGCGAGGCGTTATAAAATACAATCAGAACATTTTCTTATAAGTTCATTTCATAACACGCAGTAAACTTCAGTAACATTTATAGTCCGGTCAATTTAGCCCTAAAAATAGTATTAAAGGTGCAAAAATTAGCGTAGATCTAAAAGTTGCTATGAATATTTGAAACACCATTATAAATGAATTCTGAAAAGTCCCCATCGATCCCGTACCTGGAAAAAATTTAATTCAAGCTCAGAAGTCTTAAAAATGCGTTCGCGTTTTTCGGCAAAACGGTAAGTTTTATCATAAAATTAGGTCAGACAAAAATTGTAGATCATATAACTATCTATAAAAAATGAATTAATACTTTTTCTCCTGAAAGTCACCATTTCTGAGAAATAACGGTTATAACAGTTGAAAAAGTTATAATCTTCATAATATGCCGATGTACGCCACGTATACAAATCACTGAAGCTGTAATACAATTAAAAATATTTTTCTATCGGTCAATGTAAGCCATAAATCGTTCTAATCGGCCAACTGCTTCGATCAAAATTAATTATTTTCCGATTAATCAAAAATTTCATAGCAAGAAAGTGAAATTTTCAAATTTTGGACGGTTATTCGGTCATAACTTCTAAACGAATAAAGATCTCAAAACGAATCTTTTTTTGCGTGAAAGCATACGCAAAAACCTTTAAGATAAGCCATCATTTGTTAAAATCGATGAAGGGGCAGACGGGTAAAGAAAATTGTCAAAATCGCATTTTTTTACAAAGTTTTTTGGGCGATTAAAATTTTGAGTTTTTTTTTTCGAAATTGAAAAAAGTCAACGCGATGCATAGTAGTATTTGAAAATCTCATTCCAACGAATATTTTAGTTAGACAATAAGATGTGTCGTTACCTTTCAGCGATTATTTTGGTCGCTGGGGGTTGAAAAAACACAATTTTGAGTTCAATAGGTGGGTGTGAGGTGAAATGAAAAGATAGAGATTTAAAAACTTCAAAGCGACCTCGTTCGATCAATCCTCTTGCAAGTCACGTATATCGATTTTTTATTTTTTTGTCCCGTTTTGGCGCCATTTCCTCTACCAATTTTAACTACGCGCCGTTTTTTATCGATATTTTTCTACGCTTTTGGAAAAAAAATCCCGACGCCACTGGACCCGCCGGATAAAACCAATTATTTTTCTGGGTATTAACAGTACTTTTAGCCATAAAATAAGCCGCGTTTCGTTAAAATCGGTCTAGTTGTTTGGTAGGTACGATTTTTTAAATCTCGTTAAAAAATGTCCAAAATTGTACCCAGATTTTCAAACGTCAGAATATGAGATACAAACAAAAATTTCGAAAAATTACTCCGTTATGGGTACGTAAATTTGTTTCATCTTTACGAAAATGTCATTCGCGATTTTTTCCCTCCGGCTACAGTCAAAATGAGTCAAAAGCTAAGCAATATTACCTTTTTGTTTTTTTTGCTAAAAAAACGCGACATTTTGACTTTTTCAAAGAAAAATTCGCCCTCGCCACAGGATTAATTTAGGAGGGTCGGAAATTTTGGATATAGTAAATGAGGCTGTGGGAAAAAAGGAGGCAAGATATGGTCGTTTCGATTTCGAACCCGGCGGAGCTACGATTTTTTAAAGTCGCGGAGGACGCTCGAAAAAAACCGCGAAAAATTGACTTTTTCGAGAGCGCTTTTGAAAACTTTTCCGTCGCTTAAAAAAATCCATTCCGATAGGATTATAAAACAAACATTCCCCTCTAATTCGAGACCGGGTTTTTGAAATTTGGTTAAAAAATGTACCCGTTATCGTGAATTTTAGACGATTATGAATCTGACGAATAATGTGCATATTATGAAGATTACAACTTTTATAATCGTTATATCTCAGAAACGGTGGCTCTTAGGAAAAAAAGTATTAAGACATTTTTTATAGATAATTATATGATCTACAATTTTTGTTTGATCTAATTTTATGATAAAACTTACCGTTCAGGTGAAAAACACGAAAAACCCATTTTTAAGACCTTTGACTTTGATTAAATTTTTTTCCTGTACAGGATTGATGGGGACTTTTTAGCATTCATATGGTATAAGGAGCACATTCCAATAGGTACACTTCTCAGGCAACTTGTAAAACATTTAGCCCTATATTTAAAAATTCGGAAGATTGTACTGTAATAGACTCGATATTCAGTTGGATTGCTTGGCGTGTGTTACGTGTGTGAAATATATTTTTTTATCAGATGTTTATTTGAGTGGAGATTTCAGGAACCGAGTGATATATAACTCCTGGAAGTATCAAGATTTTGTGTAGTACTCGGTGTAGTATGAACAGTGCTTTACAAGTATAAGTTGGTTTGGACTGTTTTCTTTAGATGTATCAACACTTTACCCATGTGGGCTGAATTTCCTCAAGCTAAAATTTCATAAATGGCTCTTGTATGAAACATTGAATAATAGGTGGAACATGCTGCTCTTGATTCCGAATTTTACTTAAGCCGCGTACACATCTGAGCACGTACGCGAACGCGGCAAACCGAGGCAATACTTTTTCTCCTATCTGTTTGTTGCGATGTAGAAACAGTTGGGAGAAAAAGCATTGCCTCGCCTTGCCTCGTTCGCGTACGTGCTCAGATGTATACGCGCCATTATTCTTCTTATTGCAAATACTGCTGATTGTATTCTTGGCACAATTAAATGCGGAATCTTTTCTATTTGTTGTAAATAATAGATTGGCTGCAAGTCAGTTTTCAGGAGAGATGTTGGCTGTTTTGGTGGCTTCTTGAAGACTTTCTTTTATGTGATGTTAGTAGTTGGTAGCGTATATCAGTTGGTACCTATATGACAAGGAAGATAGTTCACAAATATAATGAAAAACAATGGAGCAAGAATACTTCCCTGGGGGACACCATGAGTTATTAGGAGTGTTGGCTTTGCATAATAAATTTTGAAAGTTTAAAGGTAGGTATGTCCATCCTAACTACAAATTTGTCATTGGATGTTTCGTTAAAACTCCTTAGAAAGATTTGTTGAAAATAAGGATAAAGATCGAAAAGTATTTGCTGATTTAAATATTTTCCTTTTTATGCACTCTAAAAGGAGTTATTTTCAAAAAAATGAAGGAGTGAGTATGACTCGCATCTATCTGACCTTGATAGAAGAGTTCATTCTGAGGCGTTGTAACATTTAAAAACGTAGATATGTGTAATTTAGTTGAAAAAAATGGTAATTAAGCGTAGCATGTTATTAAAAACATCCATGACTAAGTAAGAGAATTTTAATGAAAACATTCCACGATGGTTGAGCATAGCGTTTTATGAATCCACAATAAAATATTGCACGATTACGCAAGACATGAGATCAGAGTGTGGTCGTCGTGGCTGAAAACGCAAGTGAAGTAAGATGGAAAGTGTAGCCGGCCTACGGCTCACATAAAAGCCGGTTTTCATCTCCGGTGGCTTTGATTGCGAAACGATGTCCCATATTCAACCCAAACAACCCGCCCCGAAAATCCTCGATTGGAAAAAGGTAAAAAGTCGGTAGTCGGTTTACTTATTAAATTACCTCCTTGGTTTGGACGGATTTCTTTCCCAAATTATCCATAAAAACGTACTTAAATTTGTTCCACGTATCCTTTACAACTTAAATATTGCCTGTATACAATATCAATTTCTTTTCTTGAATTTTCCCCTCGGGGCAAATAAAAGGAACAAATAAAAACGTTAGCTGTAAATTTCTATTTGGAAAATAAAAGTTTAAAATTGTCGTCGGGATTATTTTATTAACTTCTCTGCGAGAGTTAAAACGTGTCGCGCTTTCCAGAGGGCTCCCGCAAAGAAAAGAAATGAGAAAATCGGCTCCTTAAAGCAATTTTGTAATCCGCGTAGCTGCTCCAAGGAAAAAAAGGGAAACGAAAGAAGCCAACCTTATACACGCGAACGGCATGTCGGAGGCACTTAATTTTAAGTACTTTCTATTTTAAATGGAGAGACACGAGGATTTCGGTAATCTCGGTGAAGTTTTTTTTTTAATATTAATGACCACTTTGGTTAAAGGCGCACGTCGCACGTCCATTTTCGTGTGCAAGGCATTAAGAGGAAGCTGCCATTTATTGCAAGGTCATTTACGAGTTGCCCTCTGGTTGTTACACGTTCTTGTTACGCAATGCACAGGTTAAATTGTAAAAAGACAATTCCGTTATTGTTTCTTCCGTCGAGAGATTACACGCTTGGGAAAAAAGCACAATGAAAAGGAATGAATAAATTATGAACCGCATTTGTTTCCTATATGTCTACCAGTTTATGACTCATAATTATTTTATTTCTTCCACCTTTACGTCCCAGCAAATCGACATCTTGAAAATGCAATTTCTATGCTTATTTATAAAAGCACAGATTCACGTTCAAACAAATACTGCATTTGCCATTAATTAACTAAGTTTATGAAAAATACAGGGTGTCCCATTTCACGTTCGACTGTATGGGTATATTTGTTATTATTGGAGATGGACAAAGTAGTAGTGATTTTTTCGAATATTAATAATTCATTTACAAAAAATTTCAATATCGCATCGTTCCAACGCTATCTTGAAAAAAACAAGAAAATGCGATTTTTAAAATATGGCTATAACTTCTTTATTTTCTGTGGTACCAAAAAAGTTTTTTGACATAATACAGACAATTTTTTGTGTACAATGCTGTAAAACAAATGAATATTTTTTTTTCGCTAACGGATTGACCGGAAATGAACCAAACTTATTTTTTTCTTATGGCAGCCATATTGGATTTACACAAATTCGAAATCATTATTTTTTGCTGAGTAATTTGGTATACCATATGTCATATATAAAAAAAAATTAAATTATTTGATTTTACAAACTAACATTGGACTTTAAGAGATGTAAATTGTCAATAACGTAAATATAACTATTTAAAGCATTAAATGTAAAATAAATCTTAACACATATGTATTGACAGTTTACATCTATTCAAGGCCATTTTTGGTTAGTAAAATAAAATTATTTCTATTTTTCTTAAAATATTACATATGATATATCAAATTACTCAGAAAAATACATTAATACCGAATATGTGTAAATTCAATATGGCTGCCATAAGAAAAAAATAAGTTTGGTTCATTTCCGGTCAATCCGTTGGCGAAAAAAAATATTCATTTGTTTTACTGCATTGTACACAAAAAATTGTCTGTATTAAGTCAAAAAAAAAAATTTGGTACCACCGAAAATAACGAAGTTATAGCCATATTTTGAAAATCGCATTTTCTTGTTTTTTTAAGATAGCGTTGGAAGGATGCTATATTCAAATTTTTATAAATGAATTATTAATATTCGAAAAAATCTCTACTACTTTGTCTATTTAACCGACTTTTTATCTCCAATAATAACAAAGTCCAACGTCAAATGGGACATCCTGTATATTATGCAAAAGTTTTTAGTTTTAACACATTCATTCAAGCAGGTAAAATACCTTTGGGAAAATTCTTGCTTACTAACTATGATCTACAGAACTAAGGAAAATTTAGGGTATTCGCTAAATTATATTGATATTGACGAATGGACCTTTGAGAATTTTGGTAAAGTTCCTTACCAACTCTCGACTCTTGTAATCTCCCCCCTCAATACTCCCTTTGTAGATATAAAATATTTTTCCTCGATTTATTCGATTCTCCAATTGCTATTAGTTTAATTACATCATGAATCATCAAAAATATAAAACACAATACTTCTCTTCTAATTTCGACTTTATTGAATATATCAACAAGGTTTAATTTCTTTTTTTATAACTCGCGCAATTCCGACAAAAGTCCTCTAGAATTTCAATATCATCTAAAAATATTTGTCCTATTTTAATATTGTATATTGTATTTTTACTCAAAATCTTTATTGGATTGAAGTGATAAACAATTTTTAATGGAATATTGCATTTTTTTTAAGATAAATGCGAAGCGAGTTAAATTTCATAAGTCATAAAATCCTAAATTTAGATTTACGAGGAAACTACTTTGGATTAGGTATGTGGTATGAACGAGACTAAAATTAATGTCTTCCTATAACAATTATACCTAAAACCTTTAACAAAAGCAGTTACTAAAAATAATTGTAAAAACACCATTCTTTCCCATTTAGAATTATGCTCACAATGCGGTACTAAAAATATTTCAATTACAACTTCCAGGAACGATCAGGCAAAGAATAGTAGTACTCCTATGTATTTGTGCATGCATCAACTACATTAAATTGGCTGTAATTTGATACGGCGGGCACTTAGGGCCACTTTTTCTACATAGCCCAAATGGTGTCCGATAAATTTTTTACTAAAATTACGATTAAAGTAGTTGGGGAGGAAACGTCACTGCGTATACCGGAAAATGGGGTTGAATTTTTCCGACACGAACTCCCAACGTTCATGCACACGCATTTCTCTGGCAGAAATGAAAAATAAACACGAACGCATAATGTAAACAGAAATTGCGGTTGTGATGCAAATATTA
Organism: Stenus bimaculatus; assembly: GCA_963971135.1. NCBI lineage: Eukaryota > Metazoa > Arthropoda > Insecta > Coleoptera > Staphylinidae > Stenus > Stenus bimaculatus. Next base: position 4,490,840 of record OZ020185.1, read on the forward strand.
ATGAATTAAATTTTTAAAATACCAGTATTTTTGTTTTAAAGTATTTTTCATACGTGATTTTTTCAAATATTTGTGGTTCATAAAAATGCATACACTCCCATTAATTTTTTAAAGTTCATAGAAATTTTAATGTTATGGTATTTTTAAATAACCCAACCTATTATTTAGTCAAACATTTATTCTATTAACGATTTGTACGTGTTTTTATCTTTCAAATTGTTGTATTGTTTTTTAATCTAAATATGTAGGTGGAATTTAAACAAAATGTTTCAATTGTTCAGAGTGATTTTATAAACGCTCGCGATAAATTTTCGGTCGGAGATAATAACAGGGAATAGAAAATCTATACCACTTTTCTGGAGGCAAATTATCAGCAAATCATTAATGCGCACCGATAGAGTGCGCGCGATTTTGGGAAGAAAAATCGCGAAATCTCAAGCTTCTTCAGTTGGATTTTTATTTTTGTTTTGTGATTTGTAAGTAATGTAAAGTAATGTTCTCATTACTCAGGTTAATGTTAGTAATACTCTATAAATAAATCAATCAATTTGTCTAATAAAAATGGAAAACTCAAACAAAACACGAATTTTCTATTAATACATCATATTATTACATTGTATTCATAACTTAACGAGATTTTGAACACATATTGTTAAAACCGGTAAAAATGCCGCGATAAAAATAAAAATCTCGTCATTGTTGTTTGATTGCATAACGCGGCCATTTAAGGTGTTTTTGTAATTTGGACTTGAACAACTATTTCTTCTTTTACCACTTGTTTATTTAAACAATAATGGCAGACAAATTATGAATTATGCAAACAGGTGTTTCAGTTTACCTATAAAATTATCTTTTATTAAATTATTAGATAATGCGATAATAATGACCATTCAGTAGCGCAACCACAAATTTTGAATGGTGGGTGCTAAATACTTCTTTCAATTTTTATACAAAAAACAATAATTTTTACAAACTTCAGGGTATGAAAATGCATCAAATTTCGTTTTCAAAAAAAAATTTACAAAAGTAGGGGTCTACATTTTTTAGTTTTGGTGGTTTTGAATTTTAATTCAGCCAAGTTTGCTGGAGATTTAGAAAAACTATCAGCATGACACTAAAACCATCCTCTTCAATATTAGTGAAAATAGTATTACAGAAATCTAAGAAAAAAAAAGTAGTTAAGAAAACAACGTTTTTTTCAGTTTTTTTAATTATTCCTAATAAAAAAAAATTAAGAGTGTTTTTTGTCTTTTAAAAATACTTCATTATCCCTATAAATCAAGAAAATTTAAAATTTCCAGTTTTTTTTCTTCACCTATCCAAACATTTTCAAATTAATTGTTTTAATCATTTTTTGAAGGATTTTTCAATAAGTTGTAAGTTAAAATAGAACTAATTCGTTTATTTTTTTGCGCTTTAGTAAATGAAGGAAAAAACCGTAAGTTAAAATTTTCATAATTTGTAGTGATAATATTTTGGTTTTAGTAGCGAAAAAACATCCCCTTAATTAGGATTTTTGGAGAAATACTCGGAAAACTGAAAAGAATAATTTTTTTTTCAACATTTGGCTGAGATTTCTATATTACAAACATTGTTGATAAAAAATTTAAACGGGGCTAAAGTTTTAAATACATTCAGTTTTAGATTCATATTTTTATATAAATTTAATAGACAAAATTTTGAATGACACTTTTTCACATTTTATGTTTTTAATCGAAAACCAAAAATATAATGACTCAATTTTTTTATAGTTTGTTACACGTAGAGTCTCAAGTAAAACTAAGTAAAAAATTTTCTCAAAATCAGACCAGGAGCAAAAACTTAGAAAGTCAACTTTTTCATAATTTGTTTTTTTTTCGAGGTTTTTTTAATCGAAAACAAAAAAATGTAAGGTCTCATTTTTTTGCATTTTGTTACATATACACTCCCAAGTAAAATTATATTAAAAGTTTTTTTCCCAAATCAGACCAAGTGTCGAAAAATAAAAAAAAATCAATCACTTTATCAGTTTATTTTTTTAATCGAAAGCAAATACATGTAAGGTCTCAATTTTTTATATTTTGTTACATGTACAGTTCTTAGTAAAAATACATAAAAAGCGTTTTTTTTTCAAAATCTGACCAGATATCAAAAATTTCGAAAAAAAAAACGTGAAAATAAAGTTAACTTTGCAAATTTTATTATTTTAATCGAAATAAAAAAAATGGAATGGCTTAATTTTTTATATTTTCTTATAAAACTACATAAAAAGCCTTTTCCAAAATAAGACCAGGAGTCAAAAAATAAAAAAAGTCGTTTTATCAGATTTTATTTTTTTTTTAATCGAAAACAAAAAAATTTAAAGACTCAATTTTTTATATTTTGTACATGTACAGTCTCAAGTAAAACTAAGTAAAAAACTTCTCAAAATCAGACCAGAGGTGGGATTTTGTTTCTATCTTGATATTTATCAAGCTTGATAAAACTCAATAGGGGGCTATTCTCGAATTACACATGACACGACTTTTATCATTCTATCCTTGTCATTCAAATGCATAAATAAGAGTCTGTCCTTGTCATGTCGTATACGATGTTGTGTCGTGTGATTCGAGAATATCCCCCCTCTTGTGTTTTATCAAGCTTGATAAATATCAAGATAGAAACAAAATCCCACTTCTTGAGTCAAAAAAATTAGGAAAAATCAACTCTTTCATAATTTGTTTTTTTAATCGAAAACAAAAAATGTAAGGTCTCATTTTTTTGAATTTTGTTACAAATACACTCCCATGTAAAACATTAAAAGTTTTTTTCCCAAATCAGACCACTCGAAAAATAAGAAAAAATCAGTCACTTTATCTGAGTTTATTTTTTTAATCGAAAGCAAAAACATGTAAGGACTCAATTTTTTATATTTTGTTACATGTGTTTTTTTAAATCTGACTAGAAGTCAAAAAATTTCGAAAAAAAAAACGTGAAAATAAAATTTTTCAAATTTTATTTTTTTAATCGAAATAAAAAAAATGCAATGGCTTAATTTTTTATATTTTCTTACACAAATACTCTGAAATAAAACTAAAAAAAAGCTTTTTCCAAAATCAGACCAGGAGTCAAAAAATAAAAAAGTCGCTTTATCAGATTTATTTTTTTTTAAATCGAAAACAAAAAAAATTAAAGGCTAATTTTTTTATATTTTGTTACTTGTACAGTACTAAGTAAAAATACATAACAAGATTTTTTCCAAAATCAGACTAGAAGTAAAAAAATAAAAAAAGTCACTTTATCACATTTTATTTTTTTTTATTGCAAACAAAATATTTAAAGGCTCAATTTTTTATATCTTATTACATGTACAGTCCTAAGTAAAAAATTTTTCCACAATCAGACTAGGAGTCAAAAAATAAAAAAAAGTCACTTTATCAGATTTTATTTTTTAATCTAAAATAAAAATAATTTAAAGGCTAAATTTTTTATATTTTATTACATGTACAGTTCTAAGTAAAAACACATAACTTGTTCGAAAACTGACTAAAATCTTTTATTATTGGATCTACGGATACTAATTAAACCCCACAGTAAAAATACATATTTTTTTTTCCAAAATCAGACCAGAATAAAAAAATCATATTTAATTTTTTAATCGAAAACAAGATAATTTAAGATCTCAACTTTTTTACATTTTGTTAGACATAAAGTCCCAAATAAAAAAGTTTATTTCAAAATAAGATTTTATTTTTTTAATCGAAAATAAAAAATGTAAGGGTCCAATTTTTATGTAGTTTTACTTTGGACTGTATGTGTATGAAAATATTATAAAAATATTGAGCCCATATTTTTTTCCAATTTTTTTGATTGGTCCAACACCCGCCCCTTGTTGTACCACTGTGACAATTTAAAATAAATGACTTTCTTAATTTATCTTGGTTAGTTAGATTCGGCATCGTTTTCTGATTTAGGTTTTTCATTCTTTTTCATGTTTTTTAAATTAAAAAAAAATTATATTTGGTTTAAAAAATAAATTATTTTATGCAAATAAAACCAAAATTAGTAGATTATTAAATATTACTTAAGTGATTAATAATTATAAGTACGTATATTAAATTTGGTAATAATATAGTAATTTTAAAACACATCGAACATTACATTGCTTTTGTTTTAATATAAATTATTATGACTCTCGATAAATTATAATCATACATACAATAACAAACAATTAATTTTGTTTTATTACAATAGGTAGGTATAATTATTCAGTTAATTAAACATCAATTATTAAAATATTGGAATAAATTATTATTTGCTAATTTATTATTAGGTTTTTATTGTTTTGAAATAAAATTTCAAAAGTTCACGTTAAATGTCAGAATTGAAATGAAGAAATTCTTTCGGGTATCGGTTAAAAACCCTTAAAGTGGCGCCGAAGGGGCAGGAGGGACGCAATGGCGGGGCACTTTTTTGATGAAATTCGTGTTCGATGATGCGAAGGTAAAACGGGAAAAACCAATGCCTGGTGAATGTAGGGGAAAAGGGGAAGTCTTGTTTAATAAAATATGGGCGAAATCGATATGCTGTGTGATTGCACCTGCAATCGTGTGCGTGTTGACCACTACACTCCTCACTAAACCCCTTTCTTCAAACAAAACACTATTTTGTGAATACTACTATAAATAAACACCATGTTTCTAGTTTAATTGAAATAAAATTGAGTGTAGTTGGTTTTATCTAGGTAATAAAATCAGCAAATTAAAGTATAAATTAATGGGACTTTTCCTCCAGTTTTTATGCAAAAAAGAGCTTTAATGAGTTTTCAATAAGGTCCAAGCTTCTTAGGACTTTTCCTCCAGTTTTATGCATAATGAGCTTTAATGAGTTTTCAATAAGGTCCAAGCTTCTTGGGACTTTTCCTCCACTTTTTTGCAAAAAAGAGCCTTATGAGTTTTTAATAAGGTCCAAGTTTCCCAGAACTATTCCACCATCAGAAAATTAAGGACAAGATTCTTGTGCTTTTCTCCAGTTTTTATGAAAAAAAGAGCCTTAATGAGTTTCCAATAAGCTTCTTGGGACTTTTCCTCCAGTTTTATGCAAAATGAGCCTTAATGAGTTTTCAATAAGGTCCAAGCTTCTCAGGACTTTTCCTCCAGTTTTATGCAAAATGAGCCTTAATAAGTTTTCAATAAGGTCCAAGCTTCTTGGGACTTTTCATCCAGTTTTATGCAAAAAAGAGCCTTAAAGAGTTTTCAATAAGGTTCAAGTTTTCCAGAACTATTCCGCCATCAGCAAATTAAAGTCTACATTCTTGGTATTTTTTCTCAAGTTTTTATGCAAAAGGAGCCTTAATGAGTTTACAATAAGGTCCGAGCTTTTTGATCTATAAATCAATGACATTAGTTACCACCCTTGATTTTTTAATCCATAATTAATTATATAAAAGATACGTAATGTGATTACTTATCCGCAAAAACTTGTAAATCCCCAATATAATTAATTATAAAATGAAAATCAGTGGGAGTAAATTAAGTATAAAAAAATTGGCGGTGGTTAAGAGGTAAAATACAATCCCTCAGCGATTATGCAAATTAAATAACAACGAAATCCACTTTGTTGGCGATTACTCGCTATTTTTTGTGTTATTTTTATAAGACGTGGAGAAATCGCCTTTTACACCGTGTCCATTATTTACGACAGGGCGCAACAGCGACAAAAAACGACTTAAAGATTAGGTTTTGTGAGAATGTGTGAGAGTGTAATCGAGACTATCTCCCAGCTTTTCCCATGTGAGAGCGAGATGGTTGAGGGTAACTCAATACCCGCAGGATTACCGAGGTGCATTCTTCCACTTTAATTATGGCTCTTATTGGATTACTACAAGGTTATGGAACTGGTGCTTCCCTTTTTATGATTTTTAATACTTTTGGAATTTAATACGCGATTCAAACTAAAACGCGGATTAAGTTAGAATTTTAACCACAAAGTCATTTACACTTTTATCACTTTTTTATTAATCCATTATTTTAAACGAGTATTAAAATAATTTTATAAACATCACTTAAGAGTGATTTCCTAAACGCGGCGATAAATTTTCCAGAGAATATAAAATCCACCCCACTTTTTTGCAGCTTCGTTGCAAATTATCAGAGAATCGCTGATAATTAATGCGAACCGCTAGAGAGCGCGCGAGTTTGGGAAGAAAAATCACTGTATTTCAAGTTTGTCTTGTCAGACTGTCAAATTTCTTTTTAAATTAATTAATTTATGTTCTGCAATTTTATGCAGAATTAATTATAAGTTCACGGCAGCCATAAACTGTTATTTTTGGTAATTAGAAAAACACTTAACTAATTTGGAGGTAAAGCAATAATTAACCATTAAAATTTTATTGGGAATTATTTTTTAGATAACAAACCCTTTTCAATTACATAATAATAACGAAAATACTTTTTATGATAATGCTTAGTCGGAATTGATAAGCGGTGCTTTATCAACGCATATTTTAAGATACATTCCAATATTTGATTCTCATATCAGGTTTCCAATTTTTTATTTTGATTCTCTAATCTTAAAACGCAAAGGTAAAATTACAGCTTTAATACTTAAATTATAATTAAGATTACGACTGCGACATTATTAGATGTTACGCAACTTTTTTCACACACGAAATAAGTTTTAGATTCCAGATAACAAAACATTTAAACATTATGTTATCTAACAACGTGACATTTATTTTAAAAGGAAAGCAAAAACGGTTTCAAACTACTAACTTTTAAGAAATTAAAATTTAAAAAAAAACCTGAATTTTCGCAACAAAATATTTATTTTTTATATAGGGTGACTCACTTTTTTTTTCAACAAACAATTTTCTTAGGTAGAAAATGTCATTCTGAACAAAAAATCCTATGAACTAATATTTTTTGAATTTTAAAATTGATGTATTTTTAGAGAGTCGAAAAAAATAGGAAATTTGTTATTCAGAATGAACAATGATATTTACTATACAGGGTGTTTCTAAAAATATGCGAAGAAATTCTACAGGCGATTCCTTGACCAATTCCAAGACAAAAGTAAAGAATAAAAATTTTCTCAAAACTGCTCTATTTTTTAGTTTTGGGGAGTCAAACTTTCTATATTTTTTTCATTTTTTGAGTATAACTTCTTTATTTTTTAAGATAATTTGATCAAATTTCAAACAAACTCTAGTTTTATTATAGTCGTAACAAGATAAAAATATCAAATATCGAAATAAAATACAGGGGGATGTATTTTGGGGGTATAGACCCCATTTTTTATGCCATGACTTTTTTGTGCTACTCCACTTAACATTTTAAATGAGATATTCTAATTCCTTGCTTTTTTCTGAAAATTTTTAATCTCTTTAATTTTTTCACAGCTGGTACGGTTTAGAAGTTATTTAAAAACATGTACGAAGTTATATGCCAATTTTGCATTAAACAGGGGTGTTTTTTTTTTAAATAAATATCCGAGACTTCCTAGAAGACTATTTGACCAATTTTAAGACGAAAACAGAGAATAAATATTTTCTCTAAAATGCTTCGTTTTTAATTTAAATTAAAATTAACAAAATAAAAAAAAACTTATTATAGTTATACTCAAAAAATTAAAAAATATATAGAAAGTTTGACACCCCATAACTAAAAAATAGAGCACTTTTAAGAAAATTTTTATTCTTTACTTTTGTCTTAGAATTGGTCAAGGAATCGCCTGTAAAATTTCTTCGCATATATTTAGAAACACCCTGTATAAAAATTGCTTTCAAAAAGTGGAACACCCTGTATTTTGTATTAAACAACTAGACTCTCTAAATGTTCCATTTTCCGATTTTACTATTTTACGCCAATAAAAGCGAATAAATAATTGATTAATTTTTGTGAGAAGTAAAACTTAATCTTTTTCTCGCTGCATAGTCCCTTAAATGACATTCGTGGTGATGACAGTGAAAAATATTTGACCACTCGTGATATTATATATACAGGGTAATTCAGTTTCATCGGAATACCTCAATATTTTTAAGCCGTAAAAAAATTCAAATAAGTTTCATAAAAATAACAGTTTTACATATTTTCATTATACAGGGTATTTTTTAAAGTATCCAAACTAAACATAACTTTTTTTTATTAATTATGAAGAACAATGTATTTTCATATACAGGGTTATTCAAATTTCAAAAATTTCAAAAATTGATTCAATTGAAAGTGTCATAATATTAAGTAAATTAACATTTGTATACCGTGTGTATACGAAACTAGGGCCACCCTGTTATTTCTTTATTTAATTTATGAAAATAAAAATTTAAATATATTATTTGAGCTTAGGAAACACGTACATTGAATTAAAATTTTTTTCAATTTCACTTCCGGTTGGGCCGAAAATGACTTCAACTTTCTTATTTTAAATGTAATACTTTTTTCTTGTACACATCACACCGAGCATTACACATTATTAAACATTGGGAAGTTTCTGATATTTTTTTATCCTCTAAAAATTTTTTTGATCTTTTTTTTTTAAATTGTTAACTTTAAGTTTATACCTTCATGTTGGGTATTACCGTAACCTGAAAAAAATTCTCTATTTAAACAGGGGGTGGCGCCACTATCATGCCATTTAAAAAACTGAAGATATTCGTATAAAACCCATTTTAAAAATTATAAAAATTAATATCTCGAAAAAGGCCGAATGAATTTTATTTATTTTATGTATTTGAATTATTTCATTGGGTTTTATTAAAAAAAATTACCAAAAAAAATCCAACAAGTTTTGAAAATAATATTTTTGTTACAAACATAATTTAAACTTGCCAATGTTTAATAATAAGTACAAAAAAATAGGGTGTTACAAGAAAATTGATGTAGTTGATTTTTAGAACATATGCCGAACTAAATACCAACATTTCAAATTGTTATTTCCATAAATAAAGAAATGACAGGGCTGGTTCTAGTTCCGTGTACACCCGGTATATTTTTTATACAGGATTTTCGCTAAATTCTCGAAACTACACCAAAGTTTTTTTTATTTCATGGAACACCCTGTATGTTTTTATACAGGGTGTCTCACTTTTTTCCAGCAATTTTTTTTAGATAGTAAATGTCATTTTAAACAAAAAATTTCCTATGAACTATTATGTTTTTTCGACTCCTTAAAAAGTTACAGCAATTTTAAAATTTCAAAAATTTAATGATTTTTGTGGGACACCCTGTATAAATTTCATTTGATTTTAACTATTTTTATTTAAATCAAGTATGCTTTGGGTTTTGTATATTTTTAATTTTAAGCAAAATTTTACCGAGGTAAATTTAACCTCATCGTTGACTTCTTTTAAATACAGCCAATTATGTTAAAAAAATTCAATTTTTGGCAAAGAAAAATTCCAAATATTAATTGATTTAAATAAAAAAAATACAATAAGAAAAATATTATACAGGGTGTTCCACAAAAATCATGAAAATTTATCAATTTTTTGTTCAAAATGACAATTACTATCTAAAAAAAATTTTCTGGAAAAAAAGTGGGACACCCTGTATACATATTTTATTCTTTTGAAAACGTCACTTTTGGGACCTATCAAATGGATATACTAAAAATAAAAAAATATTTTTACATAAGTAAGGGAGCTCGTAAGGGAGTAAGTAAGAGAGAGAAAGAACGACAAAAAGGCGTATTCCCTTTCTGTCCATCTCTTTCTTATTAATATCAATACCAAATTCGATTCAGATTTAGAAAGTTGTTTTTTAATGAATCAAAAAAATTTGAATAAAAATGTATAAACAAATGAGTAAGTGACAGACCGACTCCACCTGTTTATGCTTTTTTCTCTTTCCTACTTATGTAGACATTTTCTATTTTTAGGGATAAAGGTACCTGAAATTGGGGTATTCGGGAGAATAATCTATCAAAATATAAAAAATATTAGAGGTGCACCGAATATTAGGTAAATATTCGCCCATTTTTTTACTATTCGACGGAAGGCCGAATATTGATCTCAAAGGCTGAATATTCGGCAAAAAATAAAAACAATATTATTTTATTAAAAATACATTGTTTTTATCAACTTCAAAGGAGTTTCAGATTTGAATATGCTTGTAGTCACTTATTTTTGTCGAAAATTAAACTTTAAGAGAAAAATGGTTTATTCATACAAAAATATTTTCATGCGAAACATGTGTGCTTAGCTCAAACAATGAAGCGGGATGTTGGAAAGGGTGGGGGGGCGAATATTCGGCCAAATATTTGATATTCGGCCTTTTCAGTCCGAATTCAGCCTAAAAGATATACAGGGTGTTTTATTTGAAATAACAAACTATCGATTCGACAATTTAACGAACGCCCTGTATAATAAAAGTATGTTTGGGTAATATTGGATCACCCTGTATACATCTGAAAATATCAAGAAAATGCTTATAGAGGGAATAAAAAATTTATCCCAATTTTGTGAAGGTTCCTTGAAAATTATTAGCGAATTACGGAAAATTAATGCGGACCGCTAGAGGGCGCACGAGTTTGAGAAGAAAAATCGTGATAATAGAACATTACGGGCACCACGAGATCTCTAGTTTGTTCAGATTTTAAAAAATTTCTGATTTATAATCTCAACTAATTAGGCTACTCATAAACTACTATCTCGACTACTATATTTGACTTTCAGGAAATCACTTTTAACCGCGAATTGAGGAAAAAATAGGTTTCATACAAAAATTTGTTCATGTGAAACACGTGTGCTGAAACAATGAAGCGGGATTTTCGAGGGGGGGGGGTGAATATTCGGTTATTCGACCAAATCACTATTTGGAGCACCTCGAAAAACATCACGATTTAATTCGAGTTTTTCGGCAAATAATAAACAAAAATGTCTTTTCATACTGCATTCACTTTTAATGACAAACATTATTCACTTGTCAAGAAACAACGCAAACTATTAAACTACAAACGAGAAAAATGCTTAAAAATTCATTTTGAAAGTGATTTATTTGACGTTTCCTGCTCAATGGAGTTGAGCCAAAATATATTTATATAAGAAATCTAAAGGAAGTTGTATAAAAATTGGTTTTTTGGAAAATTGTTTTTTGCGCCAATGCAGTGGTAATTTGTTGTATAATTTGAAAGTGATGGTAGGTAATCATAACCCATCGTATTTCCATAAACGAAAACGCAAAGTGCTCGTAAATTAGCGATAATAACGTGAATTTAAATAAAATCAATTCTCCCTCGGGTTTCGATAATGGTTCCTTTTTCACGCACTTTTCGCGCTATTTTCGCAACGAAATGTGCAGCGGTCTTTCGCATTATTCGGAACGGCTTATGAGAAACTCGCGTTGAAATGTAATTATGTAATCCCATTACGACGAGGCGGCCTAATTTGAATATTTAAATTCATTCGGTTGCAAGGCGCGAACGTACGGAGAGGATCTGACAGAACGTGCGCAACGTGCGCAACTCGCAACTCCATTCGCGCCTTGGGCAAAAATTATTTGAACAGAAATTTTAATATTACCCACTGACGGTTGCTAGGCTTGTTTACTGGCTGAATTGCGAAAAGGCATGAATGATTAGGACGAAATGGTGTAAAAATTAAATTTGGCGTGCTTTTATATTCGCCATAAAAATTTTTAGGCGATCAAATTATTTATTGTTCTCGCCGGTAGTAAAGTTGCATTTTTATTTCGTTTTAAATGAATAACGTCCTTGGATTACGTAAACGGTTTTAAATTCTGGATTAATTAAACACGCGATTTTTTATCGTGTCGTCTTCAATCTTCAATTCCACCTTTAATCTCAACCTTTGGAGATTTCAGGAAAATTTATCAATTAATTGTGTAATGTAAATAGCTGGTTTTGTTGTGTTATTTTTCGCATTGTTCGTGTTGAATTACTAAATCACTCTCGGTTAAAGTTTAATATTCAAGTGGAATTTCGAATCAATGGTGTTAATTTTGGTTTGTCATGTGACACAGCTCTATTGCATTGTTAACAACACACGCTTTTATTTGTACTTTTATCTGGGCAATTGGCTGAGGCGGTTTAAAATAATAAAACTTTTGTTTGGTGTAAATATTGATAATAGGTGATGAGTGGGCTTGGAATTTTTTCACGATTCTCAGCCTGAGCGCGTGTTTCATGACGCGTCGGTGTTGAGTTTCTTGAGTTGTTAATTATCGCTTCCGACGTCCATTTCGCCGTGATTTATAATTTCGTTTTAATTATCTCAACATGATAGCGAAATATTTTATGTTGATTATTTTTTAATCGTAACACCTTGTTAATTGTTACAAATTAAGCGCTCTTGTTAAGTTTCTATATTTCATATAAGAGACAAATTGTCATGCCAAGTGTAAGTGAGCGTAATTTATTACCTCATTACTTTTACTATAAGTGCTTTGATATCGGGACATAATTTACATACTTTTTTACTTTAAATACGACCGAAATGGCAACAAAAATCCTCTAATCAACGAAAAATCCATAAACTAAATTGACTGGATTAGGTAGGATTAACTATTGCACATCTCGAAGATCAATAATCAATTATTAGCTTTCTAAGACCCTTGCCGGATCGAATTTCACATCATCCAAATATCGCCAGGGCCTTGATTCCTAAATTTCATCCGAGTGAATGTTATTCTCACCATCCCCGAGCGCATGTGTCAAAATCTCACCCGTGAATCTTGATTCGCCTGGTTCAGACCAAGAGAATTTGGAATCGTCGATGAAATTTTGGCACATGCGTTTCGAGGAAGGTGAGATTGAGATTCACTGTGTGTGATTTCAGGAATCCAAGTCTAGGCTGGGGTCGTATTCTTGAACCACTCGACAAGATGTCGTATACGACTTTTATTTTTCTGTTCTTGGGGGATATTTTCGAACCACTCGACAAGATGTCGTATACGACTTGAAAAGGACACACTCTAATTTTTACATTTGAATAACAATGATAGAATAATGGAAGTCGTATACGACATTGTGTCCAGTGGTTCGAGCAGTTATTTTAAAATCGCCCGAGAAGATGTCGCATGCAACTTTCATCATTCTGTCTTTGTCATTTACATGCAAAAATAAGAGTCTGTCCTTCTCGACATCCTTCTAATGTTGAATTCGACATCATGTCGACAATTGTTATTATTAAACCGTTCGATACAGTGTCGCATCCAACAATTCAGCTTGTCTCGATCACTTTTTGTAAAACCGAATTATTGAATATGATGTGAAATCATGTTGCATGAGAGAAATTTTAAGCGACACGTCTCAACTGCCTAAAAAGTTCTTCAACCTTAGCTTTTACTGCTGGTCTTCGAAAAGTATCAACTTACACATGCGACCATTTTTTAATCTCTGCTTTTAAACTCATTGAGGAGTTCCAGAACGAAATACAATGAGCGTGAGTTGAAATAATAATAGAATAGGAGCCATGAACTTGTTCACCCATTCTTCAAAAAGGAGATCAAGAAAAACGTTTTATTTAGAGGATACATTTTCTGAAATTATCACAAATAGTAGACAATAAAAGTAGTATTCCAATTTTGTATTTTTGTTTTTAAATTTCTCTTCGGATTTCTCATTCATAATTCACGAACAAAACGGAAAATATGTATGGAATTTTGGCTGGGAAGCCATTTTAAGACAGTCCAAATATTTTAATTATATTTTCGATTGGCATCAATGAAATTACTACGTTGCAAAACGTGTAGTTGAAAAGTTTATAAACATATAGCATACTGTTCAATAATAGCATTTATATCTCGTGCACGACATTTGGCAATCGACTCATCTCGCATGCGAGAATATGTTGACTACTTTCAATAATAGTACCCCAGACTACGAAAAAGTCTGCGATAATTTGTCGCATACATTCGAGAATCGCAGTCCAGGTCGTTCTTTGTCATACCGCATACAACATCGTGCCGAGTGATTAAAAAATAACCTAATTGAATCGAAAAGTCGCTGATTCGAAAATAGTTGAGCGGAAATATTACCTACTTGATCGAATTGTGCTGCATCAAAATATTGCTGCATCAAATATCGTTGAATCCAAAAACTGGAGGGGGTTTAAGTCGAGATGCTGTAACACAGATTAACACTTGGATCTGCGATACAACGATATTCGATCTAGCAATGTTTTCAAGTGGCGATATTTTGACACTGCAATGTTTCGAAGTAGAAACGTTTTGAATGGACCACACTTTGTCCCTTTGTAAGATTCTTCAAAGCTCGGAGGTGGAATTCTATAAGCCAACAAGTTGATATCACTGGTGAATTACTTCGTTAGATATTTTCTATCTCCCTCTTACACAAAACAATAGTCATAACGTGGAAGCGAGACCAAAATCATAACCATTGTAATGAAGCAAACAGTCTATCGTTTTCGACTTCCTCCTATTTTCTTTAGACTTTCCGAGATTTCCGTATTATTTGTGAAACACGTGCATGATTCAAAAAAGGTCGGAAATCATTTGTTCCGAAATTTGCTACGAATTTCTCCAGACTTCTCAGGACTTTCTTTAGACTTTCCCGTATTTCCGTATAATTTTTGATGCACGTGCATGTTTCATAAAAGGTCGGACATCATGTCTTCCGAAATTTCTTTGGGACTTTTTCGAACTTCCTAGGAATTTCTTGGGACTTCCCGGAAATAGTGCAGTATTTTTGATGCACGTTTTATAAAAGTTCAAATATCATCTGTTTGTGTGAGTTGTAAAATAAAATTTTACTGCAATTAAGGCGTTGGTTTTTAATATCTGGTTTCAAATTCGATTTATTTTTTGATCATCTTCTTCCTCAAACTTCCTACTCTTTTCTCGCACCTCTTGATCAGGATGAATGATGTTCCAAAGCAACGATTCTTCTAACCAGAGTTCTAACCTCACTGAATCACGTTTTGGAAGAGTGTAGGTGACGTTACGGAATAATAATGTGTGATGTGTACCTACCTACATATTGCACCTGATTGGGTTTTACTCGATTTTTCGAATAAAACGACTTCCTCGGAGTTCCCAGAACTTTCTTTAGATTTGCCAGGACTTTCCAAAATTTCCGTATTTTTTTTTAAGCACGCGCATGTTTCAGAAAAGGTCAGAAATCATGTTTTCCGAAATTTGCTAGGGATTTCCGCAGACTTCCCAGGACTTTCTCGGATTTTCGTATAATTTTTGATGTACGTGCATGTTTCATAAAATGCTGGACATCATGTCTTCCGAAATTTGTTTGAGACTTTCTCGAACTTCTCAGGACTTTCTCGGAAATAGCGCAGTATTTTTGATGTATTTTTCACAAAAGTTTAAAGATCATGTTCTTCCTGAAACTTCCTTGAGATTTCCACGGACCTCCTTAAGCGCGTATAACGACTTTCTCGATAAGGACGAATGATATTCCAAATGAACGCTTTTTCTAACTTCAATGCATCACGTTTTGCAAAAGTCTAGGTGAAATTTCGGAATAGTGATGTGTATCCACCTACATCTCGACCTACATATTGCACCTGATTAAGTTTTCATCGATGTTTTCGAAAAAAAAATGACCCTCGGATTTTCTTTGGATTTGCCAGGATTTTCCGAGATTTCCGTATTATTTTTGAAGCACGTGCATGTTTCAAAAAAGGTCGGAGAACATGTCTTCCGAAATTTTTCAGGGATTTCCTCCGACTTTCGCGGATTTCCGTATAATTTTTGGTGCACGTGCATGTTTCCTTAAAGGTCGAACATCATGCCTTCCGAAATTTGTTTGGAACTTCCTCGAATTTCCCAGGATTTTTTTGAGACTTCCCAGAAATAGTGCAGTATTTTTGATGCATGTTTCAAAAAAGTTCAGAGATCATCTTCTTCCTCAAACTTCCTTGAGATTTCTACGGACCTCCTTAAACAAGGTGTTGCTCGCATATCAAAACGAATGATATTCCAATTCTTCTAACCTCAGTGCATCACGTTCTGCAAAAATCTAGATGACGTTGTGTAGCCATCAATATGAACATTTTCCTGGATGTTTTCGAATAAAACTTGCCTCGATTTTAAACTGGCGCTTTGTATTTATTTATGTAGAGCACGATGCACTCAGATAATATAATGACATTGACCTTGATTATTGTTATAAATAGATAAAGCTATTTTAGTGAATTTTCTTCAAAAATTGTGATTGTGGATGGGCTTGCTTTTGTTGTATTTTTTTCGTTGGGCGATTAAAGTGGCAAGATAATTTGGGGAGGAAATGCAGTCGATACACGCGCGCATTCCGCAAATAGTTTCGCTCGTAAAGTACGCCGCATCAGGCATCAGTGAAAGTTATAACGGATGTCACGGCCGGATGATGGCTGCTTCCGGTGTCGCCGCTGCCTCGCGATGATGCTGCTTCAAATTTAAATGTAACATCAACTATTCACGTCCCGCACACATCAAGACATAAATTGCTTCTACAATAATTAATGCGTACTTGAAAACCTCGCATTACTAAACTTTAATAAATTTACATAAATTTCTAATTGAGTTTATTATAAAACTGAGGATGAATTATGTAACACTTTAACATAAAACATTCAAGAGGCAAGTGTTTTGTTTCTCTGGAAAATGCTACTTTTTAGATTCTTGGAAATTACTCACATCTTTAAAAAAAAAACACTTTTCAAATTATTAAGTCCAAGTCTTTCTACAGGGTGTCATCAAATTCAGAATTTTGACAACATCCATTTACATTAAAAGTAGAGGTTCGGAAAATGTCGGTTTCATACAAAAAGCGAAATATGTGTCGAGCTTCAAACAATGAAGCGGGGCATTAGAAAGGGGTGGGGCAAATATTCGGGCAAGTTTTCGCCGAATATTCGGTATTCGGCTGTTCGCCGAAAATCTCTAATTAAAAGCACAGTCCTTTCAATGTGGCAATTAAGAATTCATCTCGGTTCTCGTATGAAACCGAAACCAATATGGTGCACAAAAAATGGAAAGGGGTGATACTGGTTTTTCTTCAAGCTACGAATAGTGTAAAGTGAATTCCGAAATAGTTTTAGAATAACATGAGTACACCTTTTCAATTATTCGAAATGAAGATTAGTAGAAGAAGAATTTTTATTGTTTTAAGGTTTCTGCAGTTTAAACAAATATTGTCACTTTTTTTTACCGAATTATTATTGGATAGAGATCAATGGCTTAATTTGAAATTTCGGATCTTTGAACAATCAAAATTTTGATTTTGTTTCATTGTTCTTATCAATTTCAAAATAGCTTGATATTTTAATAGATTTTGTAGGACTTGCCCAGAAAAGACCAAAATTGAAATCTTCAACTGTGAATAACTATAGTAAACTATGCATTTTGGTAATAATTAAGTTACACCAACATAAATCAAATTTCGTACAAAATATGTGTGCTGATTTTGTGTTGAGATCAAACTATTACAATGAAGCAAGAATTTGAGCATTTTTCTCCGAATTCTCGGTATTTAGCTAATTTAATTTTTTCAAAAGTTAAATTTTTATACATTTGTAATATTTATAATCATGAAAGATATACATATATGTAAATCTCATTTTAAATATCGAGAAAAGCAATTTCAATTGAAATTCGTAATTTTTTGTTCATTATTGTCGTAAGTTTGTGGATTTCTCGTGAGGATTTCTTGTCTAGACAAAACAGTAATTATGACACAAAATCGATCCCAGGTGCAATTATAAGCTTGGATAGGTAAAAAGCTGATTAATTATTAATTTGTTCCCAAAAGAATATTGCAATCTTTATAACAAACTACTCACTTGGGATTTCTAAATAAGTACCTAAAGTAGAAAGAAATTTCACTAAAATTTTGTTTTTTAAATAATTGGTTGTATTCTCCTTCAAATTACTAGTTGAAGGACAAGTAGTTTTGTTAATTAAAAATTTATTTAGATTTATGTATGTATTTAGCTCGGTATTTATCTGACATACAAAAATAAAAATTAAATTTTTGAAGTTAAAGAAAGCACAGGGACACCAAAAAATAATTTGGTCCAATATCGAATATTCGGAAAAAGTTAGTAAAAATTTCGACTTATTGTTTACCAATTCGTGCTTAAAAGTTTTAATTTTAGATTTTAGGTCTTTGGCATCAATATTTGGCTTTCCACCGAATAGAAAAAATGGCAGTAATTAGGTAATCCCAAGGATGATCTTAGAATCAAAGGTAACTCTCAAAATTTATGGATCTTTTGAGTTTTAGACCCAATTTCAGCATCAATTTTCAAATATGTATTTAAAAGCTTTTCCAGATTTCCTTTATTAGAACAACGAATCACTTAAAATGGAGTTATTTTTTAACACAAAAATTAAGAGGACTTTTTTTCCACAGGTGGTACACCAAGAAGTTTTTGTACACGTTTAAGGAAGTCCCAGGCAATTCTGAGGAAGTTCTAAAGAACTCTAAGGAAGTCCCAAATTAATTTATATTTCGGTAGCCGAATATTTGCAAACAATTACGAAACATGCACATGCCTAAAAAATAATATGATATTCATTTTTTGTGTTTTTTGGTTAAGAAGTCATGTTTTTTTTTATTTTTGGTGTGATCAGCATCTGTCGGACTATTTTTTAATCTATTTTCAAATTTAAAAGCTCTATCGAATGTTCTCTTTGAAACAAAACCACCTTTTGAAATTTCGCAAAAACGAAAGTATTTTTAGAAAATATGTCAAAACTAAATACTTTAAATATTATGAACGAATTATCTGAAAGTTCCAAGGACTAAGGAAGTTATACGAAATAAGAATCAATATTTAAAAAAATCTAGAAATGCACTGAATATTCGGTAAGCCAAACATTCGACCATTTGGAAGATCGAATACGAGGCCGAATATTGAAGCCAAAGCTGGAATATTCGGCAAATGCAAAACAAAGGTCAAAGCTTTTACCAATTAATCGACGAAGATGTCACAAGGTCAATTTCTTATTATCGGTATTACCTTTTCTTCGAGGTGTACGATATGGTAAACAATTTTGTACAAGGACTTCCTTTAATAATGTACTTCCTCGGACTTCCCGGGATTTCCGCGGACTTCCACATTATTCAAAAATATCAACGAAACACGCACGTTCATCAAAATACAGATGTACTTAAGACGATAGTCGGCGAAATTTTGTGGGCGTAAAATGTGACTCTACGGAATACCATTTTTTAGACAAACCAGTAAATGAAATTCTGTTTTTTTTGTAGTAGTAGTTCATTAATACTTGGCATAACATGTCTATTATTTTGTTTTTGTATTTTTTATTGAATTTTTAGATTTATAGACAATCAAATCTGACCTAAAAATGAGCAAGTTTTGCTTGCTGTTTTAAACCTTATACTCATTCCAAAATTTGCTAGGGACTTTGAGACTTCCTTGGACGTTCCAGAAGTATTAATTTTGGTGCACGTCCCTGTTTTGTAAAATTTCGGAAATCAATGTTTTCCAAAAATTGATTCGGACTTCCTCGAAGTGTATAGGGACTACTTTGCGTAGCATTGATCGATCTCTTACTTCAATCGAGATCAAAGCTTTTACCAATTCACCAACGAAGTTGCCCAACGGTCAATTCCTTATCATCGCTATTAGCCCCGGTATCACCTTTTCTTCGAGGCGTACGACATGGTAAAAAATTTTGTACAAGGCTTCCTTTTATAATGTACTTCCTCGGACTTCCGTATTATTCAAAAATATCAACGAAACATGCACCTGCATCAAAACGCAGGTGTATTTTCTTTAAAAGTTCGGAAATCATCATCTTCCGAAATTCGCTTGGAATTTTGAGACTTTCAGGGATTTCCCGGAAGTATTAATTTTGATGCTCGTGCATATTTTGTAAAAGATCGGAAATCAAAAATTGGTTCGGACTTCATCGAAGTGTACAAGGACTACTTTGCGTGACATCAATGGATCTCTTCCTTCGATCGAGATCCAAGCTTTTACCAATTCATCGACGAAGACGTCGCACGATCAATTCCTTATCATCAGTGTTACCTTTTCTTCCAGGAGTAAGACATGGTAAAAAATGTTGTACAAGGACTTCTTTTTATAATGTAGTTCCTCAGACTTTCCGGAATTTACACGGACTTCCGCATTATTCAAAAATATCAACGAAACATACATCTGGCACCTGCATCAAAATGCAGGTGTATGTTCTGTAAAAGTTCGGAAATCATCGTCTTCCGAAATTCGCTTGGGACTTTCAGAGTTCCATGGACATCCCGGAAGTATTATATTTGATGCACGTGCATGTTTTGTAATAGTTCGGAAATCATTGTCTTTTAAAAGTTTTCTTCGAAAATCGTTTCATCAATGGTTTTGTTACTTCGATAAGAACCATCGTGCCATTTTTCATCAGACAGAAACAGTTCATCGACTCCATTTTTTATCAACACTACCTTTTCATCGAAATTATCTTTTCGAGGACCTTTCAATCGACAATGAAGGAAAGGTAGTGTTGATGTCGACAAAAAATGTAGTTGGCCGGATTAATTAATAATATTTAACACTGAAATATATTTATTAACTATACAGGGTGTCCCATAATATGTGGGACCCACTTCTAGGGTGGGTAGTAGATGTCAAAAGAATAAGAAAAGTTCATATAAACTTTTGTCCAATTTCGCCTGATAAGGGAACTACAGAGCTCTTTAGAGGTGTTGTTAAAAAGTAGGTTTTTGCTCGTTTATTTCAAAACAAATTGGAGTAGAGATTTGAAATTTGGTGTGAATCATAACACACCTAGGATATATTTTTGTGAATTTTTTCAAATTTTTTGCTTGCTTTGAAAGGGTAGATTCGGGGAGAGTTACGGTTAAAAATTGTCCTAACTTTTTTGTAGTTAACTTTTACAACATTTTTTCTTCAAATTAATGTTCTCCATTTAATTATTAACAAAAAAGTTACTTTTATTTAAAGTCGCCGTTTTCGAAGAAAATACATTTTATTATTTAAATTTAAAAAAATCATGTTAGCCATGGATAATTTTATTTTATTGTATCCAAAACTGTTTAAGAAATTGAAAAAAATCACGAAAACGTATTCTAACTGTATTATGATTCATATCAAATCTGTTAATTTGTACTTCAATAAATAGAAATAAACAGAAGAAAAACCTACTTTTTAAGAACACCTTTAAAGAGCTGTAGCTCCATTATGAGGCGAAATTTGACATAACTTTATATGAACTTTTCTTTTTCTTTTGACATCTACTACCCACTCTAAAAGTGGATCCCCCGTATTATGGGACACCCTGTATTTTACATAACTAAATTAATAACCAAAAGGGGGCGCTTTAACTAAAACACCTCGTCAACATTATTTTCCACAAGTGTCAATGAATTTATGGTGGAAGTCTTCGAAGAATGTTGATGATATGGTATTGATGGAGTCGAACAATCGATCGACGATTTTGGATTCGATAAAAAGGCCTTGTCGATGGAACGGTATAAAATAGCTTGGTAAAGTAATTTTTTATGGGAAGTGAAATAATTAATAAAAAAATTTAAAATGAAAGTTCCATTTGAAAGGGTGAATAATTGAAGGTAAAACGGCATTGGAGTTTTATTAATTTTTGAATTGTTTGATTTGTTAGGATTTGTATTTTATGAGCAGATGGTTGCGTGAATTATTAAACGAGATAGTGCAGTGCACCTGCCTTGGTAAGCTTCGTAGCACGGCCACGTGATGCGCGACAGGTAAACACGTTCAACTGGCAACTGGATAATAAGAATTTGATAGTTATAAAAGTAAGAAGCAGGAAAGCCGGTTGGTTGTGAATGTCGCGTAAAACGTGAAACATAAAACACAAACAAGCTGAAGCAGACCTGTTGCCAGTAGTCATCCAGGGTCGGCTGAGCGGAAAAGTAGCCGGTGTCGTGGATGTCCTGGAGCTCCCTGAAGATGTTGACGCTGGGTAGTATATCCATAGTGTGCAAGAAGTAGTCACAAGTCACTAAAGCACACACGGCCAACTCATGGAAGAGGCACACGCTTCACGTTGCCGGCATATCACTCGTCTCTCGCCGAAGAATTATTAAAATAACCCGCACGCACTCAATTTTTGAAACTGCAGCACAGTGCGCGCCCTGCGGTACGCTCTACTCTCTACTCGTACTCTTTTCCAAACGCAGTGCGTCTAGCGCGAACGAATTCGAACACTCCGAGCCGGCAAAATTTTGAAAATATTCGCTACTATGGAAGCGTCTCGACGCTGGAGCTTCACGAGGGGGTGTCTGTTCTCGTGCTGACTGGCTGTCGTTAATTAGGGGGCTGATTTTGATTTATTTGAGGTGATATAGAGGTGAAGCGGACGCTTTCGAGCGCAGGGTTCCACTACGTATGGCCTTCGTGGCGAGACTGTTCGACCGGATTGCTGCCGAATGCCGCCTCGCGTCGTGCGCTCGCTCTGCGTCGTTCGTTATGCGCTCGAACGGTGGCGCCGTGGTGCCGCCGGAGTCCGTCGAGTTCGATCGCGTGCGCAGGGCTGGATGCGCCATAATGCGCGCACCGCGGGCCCTAGGCCCTGCTGGCCCCTAGCCCCGAGCCCCCAGCCGGACATGAACGTGCCATGCGGCCAACTCTCTACGCTCGCTCTTCTCGTGCACCCCGGGCCCTGCTTATTAATTCATTAAAAACGTGCTTCCTACTTTTCGGCGGTCCAGCTCCAACTCGCTCACAGAAAAACCTACTTAATCAAATACAAATGTTTGCCCTCGGGTCGCATTACTCATTCACCAAACGACACAAATGCAATTTGGATTTAACAACTTTTTAAACACACCAACACGTTATCTTCATCATTAATTATTACTCCAACTTTTTACAACCTAAAACATTCTCACATAATTACCAAAATTATCATAGCCATCAAATAATCTAATAAAATACCACTTTTTTTTAACAATTTTTTACTTTTCCAAAATGTTCTAAAATCATCCAAGATACGAATTTTAAGCAATTCTTATCTAGGTACCGACCTACGTTATGTCGTGTGGAGGGGGTTAATTTTCTAAGACTTTGAAAGTTAGAGTTCGCCCCCGATTTACGTCATAACGTAACAAAACTAAAATTTTTAATATAATATAATAAAATAAATACGTCCTGAAGAACCAAAAAACACTGTAATTTCTTGACGCAGTAGCAGCAACAGTAGTAGAGGAAGTAATGCGTTTTAGCATCAGCAACATAAACAGCAACAGTAGTAGCGGTAGCAGTAGCAATGGTGGTATTATCAACAGTAGCAGTAGCAATAGTAGTGCCAGCAACATCGGTATTAGCACTAGTAGTACTAGTAGCAGTAACAGCGGCACCAGTAATGGTGGCAGTAGCAGTGGTGGTGCTAACAACAGGAATAGTAGTAGCGCTGACATCACCAGCGGTAGTAATAGTAGTAGTAGTAGTTTTTATCAATATTTTCAATATATGGTAATTTTAAATTTGTGGATTAACACGGGTAATGAAAAGTCAATAATTAGATTGTAACTCCAATCTTTATTTTTCGATGCTTGACGTACAATGTTCACTCGAATAATCTCGGACAAAAGACTGCCCATTCGCGATATTGCCAACTTGCAACCTAATGGCTGATACACAACAGGTAAGTTTAATTTTGCAATAGACCGATTCTAGTTTTAATCATAGGTTTTGATTGACCATATACACACCGGAGGTACTAAACGCGTACTTAATTCAACGATGTATATGTAAAGTACTAAGCTGGATTGATCTCACGTTGATTCTCCGAATTTTGGGTGGTCCAGATGATAATTTGGTCCCGTGATACCGCATATAAACTGATATGAACAAAGAAACGTCGTAAACGTCAAACGAATAACGCTTCATTTTATCCGATATCACATGGAAAATTTGGTAAATCATCCTAATGTTATGAACCTTACTATTTGCTAACCTAATTAGAGTTGGGAGGAGTTGATGATATTAGTGGAGATTAATTCTTCGAGAAACCTCATCGAGCTCAACAAGCTTCATCTTCAAGCAAATAATTAGTTTGATGCTCCTGACAGTGTTGCTGTTATGTAAGTTTTTGAATCATGTATTTTTATGTTAATAACCAGTTTTAGATGAAGTGTGTTTGCCTTTATAAAGAAGAACTACCACTTACGAATCCACTTTATTTTTCTATGTCAAGACCGTCATTTTCAGTTAAATTTATTTTTACTAATTTAAATTATTTTAAAAGTCTCCCTTTCATATAATGTTTATTACAGTAGCAGCATCAGCAACAGAAGCAACAACAGTAGTGCCGGTAGCAACAGTGGCAACAGCAGGAATAGTAGCAGTAGTAGTAGAAAAATATGTAATAACACTTTACTTTATTTTTTAACCAGTAGCGACACTTCATACAAATTACATGTTATTTGAAGGGACAATTTTTGGTGACCTTGACGATATATATATATGTATACTCAGATACGCACGCGCCAAATTTAAATTTACGTCACTTTTTCTAACTATAGAAATGTAACATACATTTGCAAAGTTTTGATTAAAATTGAAGTTTTTAATGATTTTGACAAGCTTAAATGTAATAATATACAGTTTTCATCAATTATTACATTAATTACGGTATTTAAATTCAAATGGCGACGCCTTTAAAATTATTTTGATCATAGAGAAATGTCACCATTTGTAATTTGCAGTTCTAAACTCAATGGTACCAGATACGCACCATAGAAATGGTACTAGAATAGACACGGGAAAGTGTCGCTACTGGTAGTTATTTATACTGTGGTACAACTTACACTATAAAAGTTACTAAAAAAATAACCAAACAGGTTTTGACAGGAACTTTAGGTTATTTTGACTTTTTAATGATAAAATATTTTCATGATTAATATTTTGAGGTTATATGTCAAAAATTATCCAAAATAATTATCCGGTGTAAATCTTGCTTATTTTAACCAATCAGGGACGTTAATTTTTGGCATTTTAGCGCGGGAAATTTAAATCACTCCTCCTATGACAACATGATTAATAGTAGCATTGACATCGCCAGCTGTAGTATAACAGTAAGCGCACCAGTGGTGGTAGTACTAGTTTTCAATCAATATTTTCAATATATGGTAAGTTTAATTTTGTAATAGACCGAGTTTTAAGTCCTAGATTTTGATTGGCTATATTTACAATTCAACGATGTATACGCAAAATACTAAAACTGAGTTGGTTCCGTGTTGGTCCTTGGAATTTTGGTGGTCCAAATAAAAATTTGGTCTGGTAATAGCGCATAAGATCAAAGTAACGTCGTAAACGTCAAACGAATGACACTTCATTTCATCTATCATCCGTAAAATTAACCTTCAAAGTAGGTAAACGTAAAATACAGGGTGTCCCGTTCGTGGTAGATAAAACTTCAGGGTTAGAAAGTCGAAGAAATTCCATCGTAAAAAACCAAAGAAGTGTGGGTCTACTTGTTATAGTTTTGGAGTTGCAGCGTTTTTAATTTTAGGTTACCGATTTTTTCCACTCCATCAGTAATAAAAACAAAATAATAAAGCGAACACAACAACAATTGTAGCATTTGCAGACGATTGCTTATTTTCATTCACTGGACCCGATTACGGAAATAGGGGGGAAAAATTGTAAAAAACGAAAAAAAAATTTCTTCAAATTCTTTTCATTTTGTGAATTATTATTAATTATGAACATTCTGTAAACAATTTATGTTGTTTTGTTATTACTATTTGAAAGGGGACGGTTTTAGCTTTCTAGTGATAATTTTTGTAGATTTTTACACACGTTATTTCTGATGTAGTGACGTGTATAAAAAATCGTCAACCTAAAATTAAAAATGCTGTAACTCCAAAACTATAAGAAGTAGACCTTAGACCCACTCTTTTTTGGTTTTTTACGATGAAATTTCTGCTGCTTTCTATCCCCGAAGTTTTATCTACCACGAACGGGACACCCTGTATATAGTAATTTCACTTTTAGGTTAGATCAGTATGATCGATTGTAGACCAAAAAATTGTTTGGTATGAGAACAGCTTGTATGCCTTTAGTATAGATAGTAATTAGTCCAAAATTAAGTGGTCCTTAGAAGAACATTATAGAGTTTTCGCAAATTTATAAAAAGTCAAAAGTATGATTGCATCTGGAACGATTCTCATCCCAACTATACAATAAAGTATACAAATGAATGTTTTGCTGAATTGCATTATAATTTTTTTCTTTTAGGATTCCATAAAGTTCTACATATTTCATCATATCTAATCCGAACTGCCTCTCTTACATCTTTCCATGCGCCAGATGAAATCTCATACATCATACGTGGCGTGGTTTCTTCATCTTCATCAACTGAACCGGGTGAAAAATATAACATATAACATGTGAGATTATTCTTAGCCAATTATTAAGTTCAAATACTCCTTACCTTATTATTAATACTCCACTGGTATCTACATGAAGCAATTTTAATCTACTAAAGATACGAAATCGCGATGCCAAAATTTCAAAAGGATTCTCAATCACTCGTTTAGCTCTCAACAACCGATAGTTAACTTTATATCCGAAATTGAAGGTTTGTGTTCTTATAGGATAAGATTTAGTACAAGGGAAAAGCACCGCAACGTCCCAGTGTAAAAGATTTATCTCTATTGCTATCTTGAATCTTGAGCTTGAATTCTAAAATATAGTAAACCTTAATCACCTATGTAACGAAAGCAATAATCATCCACTACAAACAAAACCATACTATAAGATTCCTTGCAGTTGTAAAACAAGGATGTGCTATTTCCAACAAGTCGGATAATAATAATACGTGCTTCCGGTCTAATACCCAGATTCTGGTCCAATCATTTAAAGGCCTCTAAAATTAAATTTGTTATACCTATGGGTTATAATGAACAATTCCATGGTCGCTTCAAATATTTCAAATTAATGGCCATTAATTTTGACCAGAACCTGCCTATAAAAACCTTTCATTTTGGCCAGAATATGCCTATAAGAGTTCGCAGCAATTTGGAAAATTCAACTTACTCGCACATCCATTTTTAATCTTTCTACAATCCTTTAAATAATTTGGCACCTCAAATTAAAAATACTGGTATGTTTTTAGGAAGGCTCTTCAGAAATACATCACCAAAGAGTTTTAAATAATACTCAATCAGTATTACCAACCTCGTAAACGATCAGTCCACTATCTAGCTTCAGATGTTTCTTTTATATAGCAAGGAAATAGAAATAGACTCTTTTCAAAACAGATGCATTCTTCACCATTTCGTAATCGAAAGAAAGTAAGAAAAACAAACCTAAAATTCATCAAATTTTGGTAACTCTTCAAATGTTTGGGCAGATATCCTTAATATATTTCAGTAGGATGTAGGGTCCTCATCTGCTATGTATCTCTATAGTCTAGAGGATTCCCCCAGTCGGTTTCTACTGACTGTCCAATTTATTTCTTATTTTTTTGATAATTTTTTATATATCCTGCTTACAAAACTCCTTCACTGCCAATCGTATAACATGCTTAAATAACATTCAGCACCCGTCATATCAATTTGCCAAAGTATCAAAGAAGACTGTAGATTGGTACCAGGTACCAGTTGCTATATGCAACAACCACAAACAGCTACCAACAAAATAAACGTGATCAAAAAACAGCGTAACTGCGACTAGAAGGACAAGTATAACATTAAAGATAATCGTAGACAACACCAAGATGAGTGGTTCAAGCATATACTCCTCGGAAAATTTATTCTTGAACCATTTCATATGATGTCACATACGACACTACAAGGACAAACTCTACTTTTGTCCATGTAAATGACAAAAACATAATGAAGTCGAAAGCTACATCATGTCGAGAAGCTAAAGAATAAGGCCTCTGGGTAATAAATTAGAAACACTTTCTTTATGTAACGATGTATGTTATAACTTTTATAAAAGTGTATTTCGTTAGTGTTCTTAAGATTTTGTTTATTTATCCACTTATATAAATCATGGGAACAAAGGAAATGTATTTTTGTATCTTAATTGGACATAAGGCAGTTGCCAAGAGCACAAACTGCAGGGCTAGTACACATCAAAAATCTCCCAAGGCACAAATTCAATTTAAAAATGGCGCATCCGCGCATGCAGAATGAAACGTTTCCTTTATGTTATGTATGTCTAAAGGCTGTAGAATTATCCATCCGAATGCATAAATGTTTATCAATGCAGGAAAGACGTGCAGTATCTAGAAAAAAATTGTGAAGGCAATCAGTGCGCTAGACGTGCGTGCAAATTCGTGTAAAATTAGGTCCCTTATTTTACCCTCCCAAAGAAATGCTTATTTATCGCGCCCGATTTATATAAATTAAAGCAGCCGAGGCGAAATAAGCGACGAGGGACGCAAACGTACTTAGTATTTGTCGGAAAATCCGCACGCCTGAAAAATGGCCCCGAAGTGGCCCAAAACGATAACAAATTGACGATATAAGCGAGAAAAATTTGATATTTTCCAGAGTCCTCCCGAAGAAATGGCGAGCTTGATGGATGCATGCTCATTTATTTCCTTCTTACTTCGCCTTACGTTTATACACAAAGCTTCATCCGACGACACAAGATAATAAATTTAAGGCTAAATTAACTTTAGCTCCTAGTCCCAACTACGAAAGATGAAGTCAGGGAACTTGTACATCTCGCGACTTTTTTGCCTTCGTCGCGTTTATCACAAAATCAAATTCTTTGCCAATCAGTGGGAAAACAAACAGACAATCCGGAACGGAGCAAATAATTCCCGACTTCATATTTTATATTTGTTTGCTTTATATTTCAGTATTACGGAGTATTTGTGTTGTGTTGTTTCACGAGAGCCTGATTTTTTCCCTCTGGAGCACAAGCGACGAGTTCTCTTCGCCTTTACTTTTATTTTGGTTTAAAATCACAACACACCATACGGATTTATTTTGTTGCACAATTGTGTTCTTTAAGTTTATATAAAAACAATACAAAATCAAAATTTGTTTATTTATAAATATGAAAATACGAGATACTAAAATTGTGGAAACAAAAATCTTCAATTTAATAATGTAAAAGTACTTTTATAAATCTTATTTGTTTACTTTATTACGTTGGAGAAATTTAAAATTTACAATTATTAAGTAGTAGTATTACGAATACATGTGCAAACTTTTGTAAAAATATCTCCAACAATAAAAAAGTTATTAACAATTTTGTTATTCCAGTCGCTAAAAAATAGGAGACAATTCACAAAATCCACAATTTTTCAAGTTTCTGTTGGAATAATTTAACAAAAACTTTACTAATGATTAATTGGAGTATCATAAACAAATGTACAACATTTTGTATAAATATTAATAAAAATGAAAAAGGTTTTAACAATTTTATAACTCAAAACTTTGAAAATAATGACTTTAATATGAAATTACTAATAAAATCATTTTCTGAAGATTCCATTGGAATTTTCCAATAAAAATTTAACCATTATAAATAGTGGCATCATGAATTCATGTACAAAATTTTGTAAAAATATTAGCAACAATAAAAAAGTTATTAACAAATTTCTAGCTCAAATCGTAAAATTCGTACCTAAAATATTAATTTAGAAATAACACAAATTTATTATATTAAATGTTGTTAAAATATTTATAACAATAAAAAAGTTATTAACAATTTTGTAACTTTGTAACTAAAATGATATTAAAATACGAAATAATTTACAAAATCATGAATTTTCCCATGTTTACATTAGAATTTTCGGACAGCAATTTTACAGTTATTAAATATTAATAATAGGTAATAAAGAAGTTATTTACAATGTTATAACTCGAGTCGTTAAAAAATAAGAATTAACTCACAAAATCACCGGTTTTTCAGGTATCTGTAGGATATTTTTGACGACAATATTACTACTGATAAATTGGAGTATCTTAAAAACATTTACAAAATTTTGTAAAAATATTTATAAATATAAAAAAGTTATTAACAATTTTCTAACTTAAATAATAATGACTTGAGAAAATTCAGGACTTTAGTATTTTCGTATTTTAGCTATTATTTTTGGAAAAATTTCTAGCTTAAATCATTAAATTCGTACCTAAAATATGAATTTTCTTAAAAAAACAAGAATTTTCCATTAAAATTTTCCAGTAAAACGTTGTTTTACCATGATGTATTACACATATACATAAAATTTTGTAAAAATATTAATAACAATAAGAAAGTTACTAGTTATTATATGTATTTTCTTACTGGAGTCACAAAATTCGAAAAAAATAATATTTTTTAAATAAAAAAAAATTCTTAAAAAATGTATACCATTAAATTTAATAATGCCGTCTATAATTTAACGTATACCGGGTGGAAATGAAACTAGGGCCACCCCTGACATTTCTTTATTTATGGAAATAAAAAATTAAAATTTTAGTATATTATATGATCTAAGAAAACAAATCTTATGGATCGAGTAAATTTTTAATTTTACTTCCGGTTTATCAGGAAATGGCAGCCACTTTCTTATTTTAAATATAACCCCCTAATTCTTTCTACGTAAAATCAAACATTGGTTAATTTTAAGTATGTTTATGACAAACAAATATTTTTTTTCAAAACTTTAAGAAAAAAATTTGAATTTTTTTTTTGTAAAAAATTGAGTAAAACCTACAAAAACTATTTTTAAACATACATATGGGATATCACAGTAACCGGAAAAAACCCTCTATTTAATTAGGGGGTGGCCCTTATATCATCCCATTTAATATTTCCAAAAAACGCTTCCTGAAAATTAAAAAAAATAATATCTCAAGAACGGTGAAATAAATTTTATAAATTACAATTTATTTTACGTATTTGTATTATTTAAAAATAGTTTTTGTAGGTTTTACTCAAATTTTTTACCAAAAAAAAATTCAACATTTTTTCTTAAAGTTTTGAAAAAAAAATTTTTTTGTCATAAACATACTTAAAACTAACCAATGTTTGATTTTACGTAGAAA
This sequence comes from Stenus bimaculatus, assembly GCA_963971135.1. Classification (NCBI taxonomy): domain Eukaryota; kingdom Metazoa; phylum Arthropoda; class Insecta; order Coleoptera; family Staphylinidae; genus Stenus; species Stenus bimaculatus. Next base: position 4,521,731 of record OZ020185.1, read on the forward strand.
AAATCAGGGGGTTATATTTAAAATAAGAAAGTGGGTGCCATTTCCTGATAAACCGGAAGTAAAATGAAAGATTTATTCGATCCATAAAATTTGTTTTCTTAGATCATATAAGATACTAAAATTCTAATTTTTTATTTTCATAAATAAAGAAATGCCAGGGGTGGCCCTAGTTTCATTTCCACCTGGTATAACCATAAGGCCCACAAAGCCTCAGGGCCAAAGGGACCCAGTTTTTTAACATATCTTCTTAACATTTTTTAATAATTTGTTTAAATTTTAAACACACGCCCTTTTTTGTTGTGGTAATAAGATCAAATATTAAAAAAACACGATTGAACATTTAAAATAAAATATTCAAATAGCTTGATCATTTCTTAACATTTTTGGATTTGTTAATTTCTTTGTATCTTGTAGGGTTTAAAGTTGTTTGGTAAAATATATGATGATGTATGCCGATAGTCAATTTTATATTGGTCGGGGGTGATTTTTGAAATAATAATGCGAAAAACTGAGTTAGATTGTTGGATTATTATTTTTTTCCTAAAATGCTTTAGTTTTAAGTAATTACAGGGCGTTAATTACAATTATTCAGTAAATTAAACTACAAGACCATGAATTTTCTGAAAATATTTATTCTAATGCTTTTATCTTAAAATTGGTCAATCTTATCCATGAGAAATTATTAAGGAATTTGAACAATTTATTCCTGTCCCATTAACGAATAATTTATTTAAAGTGTTTAGTGTAGCACAAAAAAGTTTTAGTATAAAAATGGATATGTACCCCCAAAATATACCCCCCATCTGTATTTTTTCGATATTTGGTATTTTTATCTCAGCAAAACTTGGTTTTTTTCAAACTTTAACAATTATTAAAAAAACATACGTTAAAAAAATTCGAAAAAATTAAGAAACTTTAACACTCTTTTATCTTAGTTTTGATCAAAAAATCGCTTCCTGAATTTTTTGCATACATATACAGGGTGTCCAGAAATTAAGCGGCCAAACTTTAGAAGGCGATTCTACAACTAATTTTAAGAAAAAAACTTCCTATAAACATGTGTCCGATTTCGCTTTCTAAGGGAGCTACAGCCCTTTAACTGTTGTGACTAAAAGTAGGTTTTTTGTCATTTATTTGAGTTTTTTCTTAAAATTAGAATCGCCTCCTAAAATTTGGCAGCTTAATTTCTGGACACCCTGTAGAAACAGATTATACATGGTATTGAAATTGTGAATCACCCTATAAATAGATATACAGGGTGTTTCTAAATATATGCGAAAAAATTCACCAGGCGATTCCTTTTTTAATAATGGGGTGTAATACGTTCTATTATTTTTTATGATAATATGATCAAATTTGAAACACACTCTAGTTATTACAGTTGCAACAAAATAAAAATATGAACTGTCGAAATATCGAAATAAAATAGAAGGGGATGTATTTTGGTAGAAAGTTTGACACCGCATAATTAAAAAATACACCACTTTTGAGAAAATTTTAATTCTTTACTTTTGTCTTAGAATTGGTCAAGGAATCGCCTGGTGCATTTTTTTCGCATATATTTAGAAACACCCTGTATAAAAAAATATATGTTATGTTAGGTCCGTGGGGGCATCAAGAGACCTTAATCCGGCACTGATTTTCAATAACATTTTCAAAATTTCATTTTCTAAACTCACTCTTCTTTAAGTTTCATCAAAAATGGAACAAAAAATCACGAAACTGCTTGAAAGTCCCCATCTTTTATTACTTTACTTTTAATTAAGGTGGAAAGTAGAAAACCATTGACGTACCCAAGGAGGGGGAGGGGGATTTGGATACACGTGCACCCCCTCCCCCCCCACTCAACTGCGAAATAATTGAAATAAATGAAAAAATCATTAAATTCACTAAAATGAATGAGATTTTTATGTTCTTTTTGTTTAAATGGAAGTAGAAATACATTTGTTTTTACTTGTTAAAAGTGCACCCTTGCTTTGAAGATTTCGACGCTGACCGTGTAAAAATGTATTTTTTCAAGATTTGTGTAATTAGAAATTTCAATCTTTTCTCCAGGTAATGCATAGTATCAACACAAGTAAAATCCAAGACTACAAGTTTCCCACGACTCCAAGGAATCATACTCATTTCATCAGACCTTTTTCCATCGTCTCTTCTTGTTCCTAAGGGCCCCAAAAAAGGAAGGAACATTAATAATAATTTTAGAACCAAATGAGCAAGTGTGTTGAATACTCCAGAAAGTACTAAAATCAATTCAAATTGCTTTTTCCTAAAATACAACTGGAAAAGTTGTAGTGCAAATAACATGTTTGTATGATTTCTGGAACATGTAAGCATCTAAATTTAGAAATATCTCACCTAGAGTTTAGGTACCTATCTAATCATAAACGATTTAACGTTTTTAGTCAGCTATTTAATCCAAATTTTGTTGAATACAAGTAATGATTGTTATAGTTTAATATTTCAGTAAACTAACTATAAAGTTTGATTAAGAACGGGATTCGTCGCAGCGATAACGTGAAAACTTTGTCGCTATTAAGGGCCTGGACGTAAAAGCCAAAATTGACACTGGACGATGAAATTTTAATACTTCGAATGTATAAGCAAGTCTCGAACGGCCGAAGCTAGATCCTTAAATGTGAATATAATAATAATGAGTATTGTTCGCGGGGGTGCAATAACAAAACTCCATGGCTGTAACAACCTCCTTAAAGCTCGTAAAATAGATAAATGAAGCACCAGTTAGGAAGTTTTGAATTGCGATTAAATTTGATTCGAGACTCTCGTAATACACGTAATGACTCAATTCGGCTCCAAGAAAAATGTGTGATTCATCTTGTAGTCAAGCTTCATTATTAACGTTTAACGTTACGTGTAGAGTCCATTAAGTCATCCATTCAAAAACGTAATGACCTTCATAAATTGTTTCAAATTGTATGTCGCTTTAATAAAAAAAATTACAAATACCATGCACAAACGCTTCATTTATTCAAAACGTGTCGTTTATTTTTTTTTATTTTATTTTAGATAAATAAAAGGTTTAAGCAACCAATTTAAACAAAAACAGCATCAATTTTTCAGTATATCAAAAAAATTGGTATAGCCATAAATAAAAAGTAGTAAACAAATTATATCATAATAAAGATTAGTATTGCACAATCCAAACATTTTCCTTGTGAATTATGAAGTGCTAATTAATTCCAGCGATAATAATAAAAAAACAAAAGTCTTTGTTACCACTGGTGATTAATCATATCATTAACGAGGATTTCTTTTTTAATTTGATAAGCAAGAATTATATTTCTAAAACAAACTAATTTAAATTATAAATTACCTACGCCTAAAACAATAATTTCTGTTATACAATCTCTCAAAGAAAACAAAACGGTTATTCTGTTATTTTTGCGATACTTGCATTACCATGTGTCATATGTATTATAAATGCAGATCGCAAAAATAATATTGGTAGTTAAAATTTAAATATTCAAATAAACACTGGCGAGTGGAAATTGATATTTGCATGCAATTAAAAATTTGTTATTATATTAATCAAAAGTACATTTTCATAGCGATTTCCATCAGTAAACAAAAATCACGATCGTATGGTTGCTTTATTATTAATTTTATAATCACATAATTTAACCAGAGGTTTTAGTTGTTAAATTTTATTAGCATTAAGCCAAGTTTTGTTAGTAGCGATTATTTATTTTTGATTAAACTTGTTTTAAATAATACAATAATTGTATTATTGGCTGCTGCACTTACAAAAATGAAGGTTAATTTTTTTAAGTATGATTCATTGTTTCTCACGTAAAATGTTTCTGTAAAGAATTTAGCGTGTGTTATTACGGTATGACGTGGCCTATTAAACAAATATTATTGTTGATTTAAAAATTAAATTTCGGCCCAGTTCTTGCAACCCACAGACATTTCAAATAATTTACTATAATAAAGTAAAAAAAAACTACCCAAGAAAAATTGATGGATATTTCCCTGAATTTTAACCTACCTGATTGATTTGGGTTTGGTGATAACCAAAGTCAAATTGGTGCGATCTAACATGTACTGTTTAAAATACAGCGTTTTTAAAACTGGTGTAAATTGGAAAGTTTATAATTGATCTATTATCCAATTATAAAATAATAGAAAAAAATAGAAAAAAATATAAATTTCAATAAAAATTAATAAGCCAATTTTAAAGATTTTGATATGTAGATTACAATGAAATGAAAATTTTTGCATTAGAAGATATAACACCAAAAAATCATATTTTTATCAAATAAATTTGTTCGAGGATCTAGGCCTGCTTCAGTATACAGTGTGTCCCAAACCACCTACTTCATCCCTTTGTTTCGAGAACGCTTGTCATGGATTGCTGCAGAAAAAAAAATAGTACCTAAGTATCAAAGTATCTTTGGTGTAATTCGTCGTAATTTCCGAAAGTACCCGAAACCGGAAGTAATACTTAAATTTTAAATAGCGGTGTGGTATTAGCTATCATTGAAAAGAAACAACTTTCGTTAAAATATTTTTTTATTATTTTATACAGGATGAAACAAAATTAAAATACAATAGCTGTAATAATGTTTACCGCACTAATACATTTTTTGCAAGTTAAAAAGTCATACACAATTGTTTTGTTTTCAATTTACTTTAATTTTTTTTATTATTATAAAATAGCATTGTAAAATACTAAAAAAATCACTTTTTTAAGTGCAAAGAAAACATACCTACATAGTGGTATTTGCTTTAGCAACAAAACAGAAAAAACGTCAAAATATGTATTAAAATTAACTGAAAAAAATGTTGTATTTAACTCTTCAAATTAAAATGTTAAAGCCTTACTTATACGTTACTTTTGTTACACTCTGTATAATTAACAAATTAAAAGAAAAATAAGTGAAAAGTGGTATGTGAAATTATGCAATACTGAAAACACCACCTTCATCCGCAATAGACAAGATTGGAAACTCATATTTTTTGCATTTTTTTACACACTTTTTTTGGAATAATAAAAATATTAAAATTTGATATTTAATTTTAACGACTGAAGTGAACAATGCAAAAGATATAAGTCTCCATTTTAAAAGTCATAGTTGCTCAACTGCCGCCCATTAAAGATTGAGGATCAAAAGACCTTTCTGACAATCCTCGGTCTATGTTGCCATTCAAAATGTCAATTTTCCGATTACATGTACTTCCGGTTTCTTTAGGAAATTACGAATTGCATCAAAAGATTTTTTAGGTTGGGTATTGGTACGGGTTACGGGTGACATGTCTGGGACACCCTGTACATAGGACCAGGATTAGAAACTGGAGCAAATTTATTTGAAAAAACGCAAAGGTAAGGATCTATCCATTTTTGTTTTGGAGCTATGGCATATTGAATTTTAGGCCATCGATTTTTGTCAATAATTTAGTTACAAATTTAAAAAAAAATCACTAGGAAGCTAAAACTATCCTCTTTCCACTTTTGGTTATTACATTTGTCTTAATTTAACAATCCAGTGGTGTAGAAACGGGTCAAGGTGCCCCCTTTTTCGAATTTATTTAGAACGACACTGCAAAATTTTACAGTTTTGTTCGAATTTTTAAAATCTCCATTCAATTTACCACAAAAAAGTACACTTATGAAATTTTGATAGGATTAGTGGTATTTCAGTAATTTTGCGTTTTATAATCCAGTACCTTTGTTAACTTATTTTCAAAATTTGAAACAAATTAAATTCAAATAAGGAAAATAAAAATTAAAACCTGTTAGTATAACATTTCGTTGGTGTTTTAAATAAGAAACATGTCAAAAACACACAATTTTAAATTTTAGAAAAATTTTAATTTTTTTATAAAATTTAAAATAGTGTGTCTGACTTGTTCATTTATTTAAAACACCAACTAAGAGTTAAGAGTCTTTTTGTTTTAAATAAATGAACAAGTCAGACACACTATTTTAAATTTTATAAAAAAATTAAAATTTTGAACATTTTTCTATTTAAGACTTTTAACTCTTCCTTGGTGTAAAATTGAAAATTAGTAAGCTAAGAGTTGTCAATTTTAATTAAGTTTATTTAATTTAAATTTGTTTAAAATTTTCAAAAATTTCGAAAATTTTCAAAACCTGCAAAATTTTCAAAAAAAGATAAAAGCAGGTAGTAAATATTCAGAATAGCTCCTCAGATATGAAAGAAATAGAGTATATAGTTGCACAAGGTTCCATCTTGGAACCCATACTTTTCCTTATTAATATCAATGGTTTCCCATCCTGGTTAGAAGAAATAAAAGCGATACTTTTTACCTTTTTCTTGTTTAATTCTATGATTTTTATAATTTTACCACCGAATCACAACATAATCTTAGAATATACTATATACTAGATTATTGTGTTTCATCTACTGTTTATATTTGAAATAGTTTATTTTTTAAACAAAAATATTGAATTAAACTGTAATTTTCAGGATAAGTTGAGTTTTAAATCATCGATATCCACTTAGTTTTAAGTTCAACTTAGGCTATAAGTTCGCCTTTCCAATGACGGTGATACCCGATAAGCTCTACTTAGACATTAAAGTAGTTCTTTAGATCAGCCATTAATGGGGAAAATCGGTTTAGTTGTCATTTCAAACAAAATCAGATAACCTCAAGTGTTTTAAATATTTTGGAGTAACGATAATCTTGGGAAAGCATACACATAACCTTTAAAATCAATTTTCAAAATCATTTTACCTTTATAAGAAGTTTAAAGAATATCGTCAGTTTAAATGTACTATTTAAACATGTAAAGTTGCTTCCAGCTGGAAGTTGGCCAAAGATTACGTGATCGTGGTTACTTTTGTTACTTTTCTTCCAGCTGGGACCAACTGTACCATATAAACAGCGGCACGTTACCATATAGGCAAAATAAGCAATTGTCTAAGGCCTCAAAAAAGTGAGAAGTGTCCAAATAAATTTAAAAAGCATTGTTTTCCTCAATTTTTTAATACAGTTGAACTTGGTTAAAACGAGAACGGATATAACGAGCACGTTGTATAAATAAATGGGGGGGGGGGGGTGGTAAATAGAGTGGATGCCCCAGAAAAAGTTGAAATTTGTTTTGAATATTCATATTTTGTCTAGGTACTACTCCCAAAATTTGAGCAAAATACCTTCTTTTTATTGAGCTCTTCCTTGATGGTCTTTGGCACGAAGCCCTGTTTTTAATTAATAAGTAAAATATACAATTATCATTAAATATGCATATTTAAAAAAATTAAGAATAATCCGTAAACACCCTGTATTTTAAAAATGGAGAGCTTTTAACAAGTATATGTACATATTCTTGTTTTTTCTTTTGAAATTAGTCAAAAATTAGATTCCAGAGTTATCGACTCGTGGTTTGAAACACCCTGTACATTTTAAATTATAGAATAATAGCAGAGAATAACTTTTTCACGGTTATAACGAGCAAATATTTTTGGGCCTCAATGTTCAAAATTGCCTAAGGGCTGATAAAGGCATAACGCGCCACAGCATATAAAATACAGCGTTTTGTAAATTTCGAAAAATTGGAAATTTTAAAAATGTCTTAAATTTCATAAACATAACTTTTATAGATTTTTAGTTTACAAGTTAAACACGAACTAAAATATTTGTTGGGCGGAAATAAGAACACAACAAGCCTTGTTTTGCATTAGTTTAACTCCTTCTTTTATTTAAAAAATTTCAAGGAAGTGTTTTGACTTTATACGTTTGCTCTTTTGCAAAATTAAAGTTTTTGACTTGTACTGTTATTCCCACTTATCAAAGAAATATTGGGAACTGTAAAAAATCTGATACAAAAGGCCAAACTTCATTTTTTAGAAAATCCATTTCCTACTCCCAGGATTTTGTGTTGCAGTTAGCAGTCTCTACTTTTTGATTTTATTCGTGCCTTTTTTTTCTTAGAGAAAGTCTCATGGGCTTTTTCCGAATCACAGGAAAATGCAAAAATGTGATAAAATAATAGGTAATAAAAATTTATATTTGGATTGCATTCACTATTGGTTTATGATTAATTCCAATAGTTTATTACCCATATCCCGTATTACTCATAATTGACGCATTTATTTAGAGTTACGAATAAGTAAATTTAAAGAAGGTAAAAAATTATAAATGAAGGCGAAGTTAAGTCAAGGTCCTACTACTGTTTGATTTATAATATGCAGTAGAAGAGCGTAAAACATGTCGTATGCTCTTGACTGCCCCCAGCAATCCCTGCAGGGTAGAAGAGCGTACCAACTTATATCACAGAGTAACTTTCAAGATTAGTCAAGTCTTGAATGATGTAGGACATTTTTTACATTTTCACATAAATTACGGACTACAAACTTGCATCTAGAGCGAGTCAACTTTATGGTGCATTGTTCGCCTTCCCTTTAATATTACTTTTTAAATATTTACTAAACGTAAGAAAAATATTTGCGCTCATAATCGAAATCTGACAATGGCCCTTAGTCCTTTTAGATGTAACATTTCATTATTAACGTTAACATAATAAATTTTTAAATCCTTTTGGTATTCCAGACGAGACAGACTTTTATTAATTTTTCCAAGCACGTTACACGCGAGGTTTAATCAAATTTCTTATTGTAAACCGAATTGAATTTTTGGGGTTGCGATTCATTTATGAGAGATTTAGATTTGCACGAGGCCAGCTCAACTTAACGAGGGTAAATATTGAAACCACTTTGAAATATTAAAAGGGACTTTTATTTACTTACTAAATTATCGTTACTTGTAATTTCATATCAGAATTAGACGAATTGCCGATTGGCATTTCTTATAAATATATTTACGATCGATGAGGGAAAAGGGCCAATTTGGCTTTCGAAATGGTGGCCGTCTTATCGCGATATCTTGCATTAAATGACATGTCGTGTTATTAGAGGGCGCTCGAGCAGAACGTCGTGTCACGTACGTCAAGTCGACTTTAATTCACACGCCATCCACATCACCCCCTTCATCAAAATTCTAGTGTAATGGCCTCGTCCAAAAATGAACCCGCGGTGGGCATCGATTTAGGAACTACCTACTCTTGCGTTGGAGTCTTTCAAAACGGAAATGTTGAGATCATCCCCAACCACTTGGGCAACAAAACTACTCCTAGTTATGTTGCTTTTACTGAAGAAGAACGCCTTATAGGAGATCCAGCCAAAAATCAAATCGCTTCCAATCCCATTAACACAATTTATGGTAAGATCTATGTTTCTCCTCTTCTAACATGATTGAAATAAAAATCTTCTGAATTGTTTTTGAAGAAGACCATCAGCAAAAATTATGTGATCATCATATTCTTCAATACTATCATCAAAGGTTTTCATTTTGTGTCTCCTCTTCTAACACGATTGAAATCAAATTTTCCTGAATCATTTTTGGAGAAGGCCATCAGCAAAAATTATGTTTACTTTATTCAATATTTTTTAAGATGCTAAGAGACTAATAGGAAGAAAATTTAAAGATCCTCAAGTGCAACAAGATATAAAACTATGGCCTTTTGAAGTAATTAACGAAAAAGGAAAACCAAAATTTAAAGTAACTTACAAAGGCGAGGAAAAAACATTTTTTCCTGAAGAGATTTCCTCCATGGTTTTATTACAGATGAAAGAAACTGCAGAAGCATATCTGGGATGCAGTGTGACTAAAGCTGTGGTTACAGTTCCTGCTTATTTTAACGATTCGCAAAGACAAGCCACAAAAGATGCAGGTGCGATTGCAGGCTTGAACGTGCAACGGATTATTAACGAGCCCACTGCGGCGGCCATCGCTTACGGTTTGGACAAAAAGGTCATTCATTTTCATAAGCGCAAATGAAAATTTAATTTTAATTTATACCTCTGAGTTGTGTATAACATTTTTTTCAATTTCAACACGTTTGTTTATGAAATATAAAATTGAAATATTCAATTTTGTTTAGTGAAATTATAGTAATAAAAATTTAGCACCGCGCATTAAATTTAATCTATTTCCATTAAAATAAACCCAACTTTAAACTAGAATAGAAAGGAGTATATAACTGCTTTTAAATTTAATTTCGCGCTTGAAACAATTAATTAAATAGTTTTATTCGATGAACGTTCCATCGATTTTTTCGTTTAAGGTTATTATTAATTTTTTCAATTGCAGGCATCAAAAGAAATTAATGTGCTAATTTTCGATATGGGTGGAGGAACATTTGATGTTTCCGTTTTGAATATCTCCGAAGGAATTTTTGAAGTTAAAGCTACTGCTGGTGATACCCATTTGGGTGGGGCAGATATAGACAATAGACTACTCCAGTTTTTCACAGAAGAATTCAAGAGAAAATATAAAATGGATATTTTAGAAAATAAAAGATCTATGAATAGGTACAATTAGGATTAAGTAGGTAAATTATATTATTTTTTAATTTTCAAGATTATTAACTGCTTGTGAACGTTTGAAGAGGTCTTTATCATTTTCCACTTCTGCTAACATTGAAATCGACTCACTTTATAATAACATCGATTTTTATTCTACAATGACTAGAGCTAGGTTTGACGAATTAAATGGAGACATTTTTAGGAGAACATTGGAGCCTGTAGAAAAAGCTCTAAAGGACGCAAAACTTCCGAAAATTAAAGTAAGGAATTTATTTTTTTTAATTAGTTGTAGATTTACAAAAATTCTCGTAGATTAACGATGTTGTATTGGTTGGAGGCTCAACACGAATTCCAAAAATTCAAAGCTTGTTGGAGGAAACGTTTCCAGGAAAGAAGATTAATAAAAGTATAAATCCTGATGAAGCAGTTGCATATGGTGCAAGTGTTCAAGCTGCCATTCTCGTTGGAGATCCTTCTAAAAAAGTTCGAGACATTTTGTTGCTTGATGTAGCACCTCTTTCATTAGGAATCGAAACAGTAGGAGGTATGATGACTGTGATCATTCAAAGAAATACCACAGTTCCAGTCATGTGTTCAAGAGTAAGTTTTGTCCTTAATCCTTATTAATTAGTACCAAATATTTTTTTTATTTAGATTTTTTCCACGTTTGCGGATAATCAAGCAGGAGTAACTATTCAAGTATATGAAGGAGAAAGACCTTTTACCAAGGATAATAATTTATTAGGTAAATTTGATCTTCAAGGAATTCAACCTGCACCCAGAGGAGAACCAAAGGTATTTATCGTCTGAATTGTAAAAAGTCTTTAATTTGATTTTGAAATTTTAGATTGAAGTTAGTTTTGACCTTGATGCAAATGGTATCCTAAGCGTAGCAGCAGTAGACACTGCTACAGGTAAGAATAACACCATAGTAATCACAAACGACAAAGGACGTCTTACAAAAGAAGAAATCGACGAAATGATTCGTAGTGCTGCAGAATTTAAAGATGCCGATGAAAAGGCAAAGATATTGTTTGAAATTAGAAACGAAATTGTACAGTATGCTGCAACTATAGGAAGTTTAGTAAGTAATATTTTTTTAAGATCTCCATCCTCATTTTTTGGGATAAATTATTATCCTATAAGAAAAAAAACGCCTGTTCCAGCAAAATACTCGTTATTTATTGTTTTGGCCAGTTTTCCTATAGGATATTTTTTTCCCAAAAAATATGGGTAGGGTTCTGGTAATTGTAGTAATCTGCTCGCCCTCTGGTGGCAAAAACATCAACCTAGAAATGCAGTAAATACATGTCTTTATTTATGTTTTAAATAATAAATTAACTTGTTTTTTTGAAAAGAGGTGATCATTATGGCGAAAAATGTGTTTTAAACCCAATTTTTGACACTGACAGGTACTAGATAAACTCCAATAAACGTGCCCCCTACAGGCAGTGAAAAATCTCTTCCTATTTGCTTGTTTTTTTTCAATATCCTAATCTTTCATAAACAGCAGGAGCTCTATAACTGCACTCTGCACTTTCATTTTTGGGGTGATACAATAATATGATTTATTTTGTTATTTTCTTGTAGTTATCGAACAATTCGAAAATGAGTAAACTTACAGAAATGGAGAGGCAATCACTACTTGAGACGTATGATGAAGCTACTGAATATTTAAAGCACGATACTCAAACAATTGAGGAAATGAGAGCTCGCTTGATTGAACTGGAAACTAAGTCGAGACCGGTCCTAATAAAACTATTTGTGAAGGAAGCTTTTCCCACGCAAAATCCCACGCGAAAATTCGAAAACGATATAGGACCTGGAAGCAGTGGAAATCCTGGAAATACTTCTTCAGGGCCAGCAATAGATGATGTTGATTAAAAGCCTACTTTTGATGTTCATCCAGTGAAAGTAATTTTCATTACTATTTCAACAATTTATTGCAATCATAGGTTTTAATAAAACACATTTTAGTGCTTTCAAATAACGATTTAAATTTATTATACTATAATAATTTACATAATTTTACCAAATAAAATAAGAAACCACCCATATTATCAAATCATTCACGAAATTACGTTCTTAAAAAGTTATCTTCCCTTAGTTTTAATAAATCCGTATCAAATAGAAATAAAATTTTACTCGCATCCGAGAACATTTTTCTCTTTTCGGGTCTTTAATTTTATTTTTCGTTTGCGAAGTTAATATGTATTTTAATTTAAATAAAGGAACAATAAACATCATATTGATTTAGAAGAACGTTAAGAAAAAAAAATGGTTCTTTAGATTAAAATTTTATATCTCTTTTAAATTTGTCGATTAGATCTTAGTACTGGAAAAAGATTAGGCTCTCATGTCAAATTTTAATGGTTAATGTTTAGTACGTATTAAAGTAAGCCGATTATAGCATTAATATTTTAAATTATTATATGCTTTAGGTATATTTTTTCAATAGAGATATTAGATAATACAAGATTCGCAATTTTAAATGCAAAGCACGTTTGCTCCATCGTAAAAACGCAAAATTTCCGACCTGTATGCGTGTTTCACAATCAGTTCATCAGCGAACAAAACTCGCTGATAAAACTTGATAGAATTAAAAACGCACATGCAAACAAACAGAAAGACGCGAGCTGACTAATTTATTAACCTTTTTGTGAGGAAAACAATTCACAAAAATTGAAATGAAAAAATGAATGCAAACACTGCTTATTTGAACAAAATTAATTTCAAATTTATTATAATATTAAAGTCCCTAATGCGATTTGTAGTTAAGTAGTTTAGAAGTTACAACCATTTTTATAACACCATAAAAATTACACTCTTTTTCTTCAAACGCCATTAAAGTACAGTCTTATGTGACGCTTGACATACTTTAACAAGTTATTTTTATGTTCCTTGATTCTATGGTAATATTCGTGCATATCCGAAGTAAATCGGTTACAATCGGGTATATTTTGGATTGACAAGTATTAGAAAGCCGGAGTAGAAATGCATTTTAGGCAACTCAATATACACTAACATTGTATTGTGTATTGTATGTAAATTAAATGTCAAATTTTAAAATAAGTTTTTATATTACTATTTTAAAAATTTCGACGTTTGAAGAAAAATAGGATGTTTTATTGGGAGTAAAAGAACTTTTTGTGGCTCGCATGTATCCGCGGGACTAGAGCTCGTCCCGCAAGCCTACATGCTCGTCACAAAAAGTACTTCTTTTACTCCTAGTAAAAGAATATACTATTATTTTTACACTAAAAATTCGTCTTTGAAAACTGTGAATTTTGCTTTGCTACTACAAGCATGTTTTTTAAGAAATATTAAGTTTTCCCACTGCAGAGTATAAATATTTGCTAGGTTAGACTTCTAAAACACCAATTTTTAACAGTCTAGATATTCAAAAATTTAAAAATAAGAAGTGGAAGTCAAAATGGAAATCTTCACGAACCGGAACAATGAGCGGAACCAAAAAAACAGACTGATATAATTACAAAAACTAGTTTTATTCCAAAAATAAAAGTGTGATGGTAAAACAATTACAAAATCACAGTTCTAAGAAGGTTCTCGATTCCAGATGTGTTCAAAAGTATTATCCTGCTTTAATTCCTTTTTTCTGCTATATGTGTCATCCGCTAAATACCAACCAAGAACCAATACAGTTTTTTGCTTTAAACAGATTTAATGGTGGTACAACAGAAATTATAAAAAACAGAGTTGGTCAATAAAGACCATCGTAATGGACTCATTATTTCATTCATGGAACGAAAATTCCTTTCGCATTCACTGGTTGAAACTTGATTATTAGCCACAACCAGATTTTAATAATTTCATGAACCAAAACGTATTTTTGAGCATTTCACGAACCCGAGCAGCGTTCTGGTTAGCTTGGTGTAAAAAATGTGTGCAAAAAAAATTAGAGACGATTCCTTGGCTAAATCTAAGTAAGGAATATTTTTTTGTCTAAAGCCCTGCTTAGATGGTATAATTTGTTACCAAAATGTTGTTCCCAAATCGACAGGCCTTAACATGATCCATTTTTTTAAGCAGAAGTCTGGTTTTTAAATTTGTTATAAGATAAAATTAGTATCGAGTGTAAAACATTACAGGGTCGTATATTTTTGGGGGTAAATACCCCTTTTTTGTTAGACAAAAAAATGTATTCTTTACTTTTAACTTAGATTTAGCCAAGGAATCGCATCCTGATTTTTTTACATATTTTTGGTTACACCCTGTACCCTGTACACATCTAGTTCGAATAATAAAAATTGGTAAATACAGGGTGTCCCACGATTTAGTTTACAGGCCATATCTCCGTTATTTGAAAAGATACAAAATCCAAGCAACATAATCTTTTAATGGCATCAAATTGGCCTTCCATTTTTATTCTGCTTGTGTACAATGTGCAGGAGCCAATTTTGAACATTTATTATAATTAATTTTAGTTCTTCTCTTACTATAAAATAAAAAATATAATTAATTTTTTACAATTTTATTAAGTGAGTAACATACTGTCGTATTCAGTATAAAGTTGAGATTCAATTTTTGTTAAAAAAAGTAGGAGCTGCCATTTGAAAAAAAAAAGTTGATGATGGCTTCTTAAGGGTGGTCAAAGCCAATAAATTTTAAGAATAAAAATGGAAGGCCAATTTGATGCCATTAAAAGATTATGTTGGTTGGATTTTGTATCATTTCAAATAACGGAGATATGGTCTGTAAACTAAATCGTGGGACACCCTGTATATATTTAGAGTACGTTCTACTTAACGCTCACAACGATCATGCATACGACTCTTGTTTTTACGTTCCATTAGGTAGCGAAACGCGTTAATGAAAAAGTAAATACATACACAGGGTGTCCCAGCAATTTCAAATATTTAATAGTTTTTGTAGGACACCCTGTATAATTCATTTTATTTTAATTTTTTTTTTAAATCAAGTATGCGTTGGATTTTGTGTATCTTTAAACCAATAAGATTTTACAGAGGTAAATTCAAGGGAAGTTAAAAAAAAAACAATTTGGCAAAGAAAAAATCCAAATAATAATTGATTTAAATAAGAAAATATAATAAGAAAGAATATTATACAGGGTACAAAAATCATGGAAATTTATCAATTTTAATATTGTTAATTTTTTAAGGAGTCGAAAAACATAATAGTTCATAGGGAAATTTTTGTTCAGAATGACATTACTATCTAAAAAAACATTTGCTGGAAAAAAGTGGGACACCCTGTATATTGAATATTTTTGTGGTTTAATAATGTAATTTTTTGCAAAGATGTCAATTATGTTTATCTAGAGGCTTATTCTGCAACTTCGAGTGCGTTCTTCTGTCTTTATCTTATACTTTAGTGTTGGCATTCTCCCACTCTTTCTTTTTCGTATGCTAATTTCGATTCGTGTGTTTGCAGAAAATGCCTCTAAGTCTTTACTGAAATTGAGTGGCTGATGATTTTTCAGAGGAAGTCTTCTAATTTTCAAAAAAACTAAAGAAATGTATGCCCTGTATTTCCATAATTTATTAATTTTTTTGAATTATTATTATGAAAGGTACTGGAAGCTTGGTGAAGTTTTTATGGGAGCGACTTTTTAAATAAACCACCAAAAACCAGAAATATTAGCAAAAGCGGTAAAATTTTGGCAGTTAAAAACTTTGAAGGTTGATGGTTGAAGTTGAAACTATATAGATAGTTTTACCATAGGGTAAAACCTCCCTTAACATCAAAATAATATTTTTCTAAAATAATTCAGCTCGTATTTTACCTTCTTTTTAAACTGTTCAAATAATAAAGTAGTTAAGAATTTAAATAGGTGACTTTAAACTAACCCTGTATGTACACGGTCCTTTTAAAACTGTTAAAAATAGGAAATTTCGAAGAATTTTTAAAAATTCATAAACAAAATCTTTGATCATAAAACTATAAACGTAAGTTGCATCAATTTGTACTGTTTTATTATTGAGTAAAATTCGACAAGTATTTAGTATTAGATTTGCCAACAAAAAATGGGCATTTTTAAAAATGGCCGCCAGTGACACGTGTAACGTGTGTGCTCTATACACAACAACAGAAAACATGGTTGGTCTTTAGTCCGCTCAGTGGCGAGAAGTCAAACTATTACGACCATTGAAGTCTATGAGTGCCATCTGTCAGAGAAAAGATAAAGCATGATGCAAACTTTACAGCGTTGCCAAAAGTAATAGAAAATCTTTCAGGAAGTGTAAGATATACAAACATAACCTTTAAATAAACTAAAAACAATATTCAGCGTAGTTTATGCAGCAATTTTAGAAAATGAATGAATTTTTGGTAAGCAAACCATAATAAAATAATTAAAAATTTATTAAAATATATTTATTAGATACAGGATATTATAAAAGCAGGTTGTCCGACAAAAAAAGAAGCTGCTCTAGTTTTGCAAGTGTACTTGGAATTAACTGAAGGTAAAATAATGTAGCTTATATCACATTATACGTATATTGGTAACATGTTGTAATGATCTTAGCTAGTAATTTCACAGAATAATAACTATAACTTTCATAAAGCAAATAATTGACGATTTAAGCTAAGCGAACTCCCTCTTGCGGCGGGGTGCTGAACTGATAAGTAGTAAAAGTTTATTCAATATAAAATAGTTGAGTAAACTTCTGCAAAAATAGTTTTTTTTATAAAACTCGTTGTTCTTGAGTTACAAGCAATATTCGTTATTGTTCTGCCAAAGGGAACAGGATCTTTTTAATCAAATTAATCGTAGAATCCAAAAGTATACTTTGTATACATGATACAAGGTGTTGCATTTAAAAAGTGAGTATTACTAATAAAGCGACACCCTGTATATTCAAAATATATGTAGATGGTATGTAGCTTGTTTAAATTGTATAAACTTTTTTTTTTAATTCAAAAAATATGTGTTTCTCTTTTGTTTCGGGTCACCCTGTATATGGACAATAAAGACTGCTAACCACAAAGGTTTAATTTATTGAAAGATGCGATTCTTTGCATCGCTTAATAGCGGGTAATCCCAAAAAAAACACATCTTTAGAAAGTACAAAGAACACATATTATTAATTTTGTATTTCATCCATGATCCATGTATCTACTCTAAAATTTTGAAATTCGAGAATACGGTACCCACTGCAACTGCTTTTTTTTAATTAAAATTTTTCACGAAAGTCTAATTTTAATTAAAAAAAAATGGAACACACTGTATAAATTTAATTTAATTGTTTTTTATTCGTTTTTCTTTTCTTTTGCAACACTATATTTTTTGACAACTACTGATATTCTTTGATATTAATTAAGTCTAAATTATACATTACTTAAATTTTTGATTATTTATTTTCATTACATCCCATTAAGGGTGCGTTCTACTAAAGACTCGCAATGCCTACGACGACCGCAAAGTCGTTCCACATACGACCGTGGTTGTTTCTTTCGTGCATAAAAACGTCATCGATGGCGACCGCAAGAAGCTGTGGTCGTTTGTTAAATGGTAACGTTTTGAGCTAGTGGAACGGGAAAATTTTGCGGTCGTAGACGTGGGGTTTAGTATTCATTAGTGGAACCCGCCCTAAGACCCGGTTGCACAGTCGAAGCTTAAGTTCCAAGTGAAACTAAAAAAATGCCAGAAATACAATGAGAAATTTGTCAATTTTTTAGTTTAAGTGTTGCTTGAAGCTTAAGCTTCAACTGGGTCTTAATGTGGTTTTAAGCTTCAAAATTGTATTGCGCACAACGGATGCTTGATGAGGCTAAGAGAGCATTTTATAAATAAACGATAGGAACAAAAAATATCAAAAACTTATTTTTAATTTTTTTTCTCAAATTGATTGAAATAGGGATTTTATTTGTTTGTAACAATATCAAAAGAAATTTTGTGTGAAACAAAATCTGAAAAAAAGTACTTGTGATCAATTTTGGAAATATTTTAGTAAAAAAATATTGGGATGTTGAATACAAGTTCAATGAAAATCGCTCCCAAATGTATTTAATTGGAAGAAAAACTAAAACATCTGATTTGTTAACATTTGTACCTGTACCTGTGAGTCAAACAGTTACTTTTGATGAATTAGAAAATTATGTGGCACTATGCCCCAGTGAAAAAAATAAGAGGTAAATAATTTTATGCTAGGGATGATCTAAAATACATCATCATTGTTTGGTTTTAGCACTTGTTTAGTGATTTGTTGTCCAGATTCCACATGCGTTTACTATGAAATCTCTGATGGTATTGTTGATCCGGTAGAAAACAAACTGAAATCTACATTAAACGACAGGGAAAAACTGGACAAAGCTCTAATTAAACATAGAGGATTATTAGAGCAGGGTGCAATGTATAATCTTCCAATAACTCTTCCAAACACAAGAGAAGAAGAACAAGAGGAAAAGTAAGAAGTAAAATTTTATTAAATATTTTATTGGGTACAGAAATTTTTATAATAAAATAAATACATACATAACCACGATTGTATGATTTCTTTTAATTTAGATATGTTATTAAAATGTCGAAAAATACTCCTTTATTAAAGGTTACATTTGTAGGCACTTTTAAACAAAAAAATACATATTTGCCATGCATAGTCGATAAAGTAGGGGCTATAGTGTAAATAAAACTACTTAAATATATAAGGAAGAACGTGAATAAGTATGTTTACATTGAAATAAAGAATCCATTACATAAGTTGTAGTTAAGGTCAATAACATGTGTATATAATATGTATAATATATACAAGTATGAAAAGCAATACAGAGTTTTATTCATTATTTGTAACTTATAATATTAATAAAAAAATATTTTGAAAATAAAAGATGAATCTATAAATTAATTATACATAAAAATTAATTGTTCGCACAATAACAATAATTTGTAAACATAACAACAGGAGGAAATCCTTTCATTTTTTGAGATCTACATGATGTTCTTCAGTTACTAATATGTGATAGATTGTAGGATGGTTTTCCAATTAACGTTTAAAATTTTCATGTCAGCACCAGTCCGCCATGTAAGTGAAATCTTTAAATAAGTTTTGATCCTGATCAGTGAGCAATCTTGGTTCTTTTGGAGGCGTCAGCTGCGGCTTTTCAGATGTAAATTCTTCATCAAAATTACTTACATCTTCGTAATTGTCCTGTATAAAAAATATAATATAATATTTTTAATTTCAATAAATTGGTTTTATAGAAAAAAAAACTTACAACTGTCGGTACAAATGGCGGTTTTACTTTTCTGTGAAGCAAATCATCCCATAGGATATTCCTGAAGAAAGCTTGTTTTCGAACATCTTCAGCATCTCTATCACTGGAACCCAACCTCCTTTCGGGATTTTTACGTAATAACTGTAAAAGTAATGTGTGGATAAAAATATAAGTATTTGTTATTAAATAAATTACCCTTCTCATAATAGCAATAGCTTCTAAAGATAAAAATCGGGGATAACGAACTTCATCATTAACAATAGAATCAAAAACTTCTTCCTCGTCGTCACCAGGAAAAGGAGACTAAAAAATGGTAATAATTAATATTTTCCTAGTTTATGCGGTTATTACATACCTCTCCAACGAGCATTTCAAAAATAAGTACACCTAATCCCCACCAATCCACAGCCCTTGTATAAGACGTATCGGTTAATACTTCAGGCGCCAAAAATTCCGGAGTACCACAAAACGTTCCGGTACGATCTCCAAAACCCATTCCTTCTTTGCATAAACCAAAGTCGGCTATTTTAACGTAGCCTTCCGTATCTAATAGTAAATTATCTAGCTTCAAATCTCTGTAAATGATCTTGTTTTCGTGGAGGAATTGAAGTCCGAGGACCACACAAGCGGCATAAAACACCGCTCGTGGTTCTGAAAAAACATCCGAGTGAATGTGCATCATCAAATCGCCACCTGCGGCGTACTCCATCACGAAACAAACATGCGCTTCAGTTTGAAAACATGAAAATAAATTGACGAGGAACGGGTGCCGTATCGAATTGGCTACTTCGAAAATTCGTTTTTCCGAGAGCAAGGACTCGACCTCATCTCTAGCGATTATATCGCCTTTCTTTAAAGCTTTTATTGCGAAGTACTCTCCAGTATTTCGATATTGTGACAAAATAACTTTTCCGAAATGTCCTCTTCCCAAAACACTGATCAATTTGAAATTCTCTATTGTCATTCCAGTGTACTGGGAATGTCTTCGTGATTCGTAAGCGCTATCTCTGCTATAACCCAACTCCCTCGCTACTGGACGTCGCACGACATTTGCTGGATCATACAGCGGAAACTGAAAAATTATCTAATAAGAATTGACTATGAAATTGATTAAGACACAAACAACAAGCGAGAGATCACCCCAAGTATAAATTATTAGCAGCAAAAAATAGTTGTCGACCATTACTTAAATACTTCTTCAAAATCGACATCTACCTTCTTTCATTTTTTAATCTTTTGTATAAATTGAAATTTAAAAGCATAATCATTAGTAATAGTGTAAAAGGTCATGCATTTAATCCGTGCAATTTATTTACAAATCTATTCTAGTACTTATGTGCAATCTTGTGTACCTCATCATCAGGAAATTCAACTATAGGCTCGGGGGTGGGGGGTACGTTGTTATCAGGTATGTAAGGAATGATAGGTGGCGTGGAAAGAATTAAAGGACCCACCCTGGTAGACTCCCGTTCTTCAGCGTGTAAGAAATCAAATTCACGCAAAGCGGCGCTCTGAAAGTTAAAAGAAAATTGTGCAAGAAAAGTGAGCACCTAAACTCAGTTTGCTACCCTAGATTTAATTAGAATTTTTATAAAAAATTAAAGGTTTAAATTTGGGTATACCTATACCAAGATTAAAATTTTTATAACTTACCTCATCTAAATCTAATCTTGGCGGTAATGGAGGTGGTGTTAACGGTGCTCTTTTTTTCGCAACGGGGGGTGGTTGAGAAGGTAATGGTGGTGGAGGTGTATCTGGAGGCAAAACTGCCACACCTAAACCAAGAGGACGTTGACCCCCTAATCCTCCCAATTGAGGATCCGGTGCTTCACCAGGGGTTACAATTTTCTCATCAGGCACTTCAAAATCCTAAAAGAAAAAGTTTTCCAGTAAATATGAAAAAAAAATATTAAAAATCGTGTTTTACTCTTTCTTCTGGAGGACTTGGCGGGGTGACACTAGGTTCTTGTATCCCTGGTGTATTCCTCTTCAATAAACGTCCCCATGTAGCGACATTAATATTCATTTGATTCGCTCTTGGGAAATTTTTAATTTCCTGCTTGAAAATCTTTCTTTGCCTTTGTAGTTTCGGACGTTTTGATATCATTGGATTTAAAAATTTAATCTAAAACATTGGTTTATTTAAAAAATTAAGGCGGAAAATTTATAGGTACCTCAGCAAATAATAGTCCCTGGGGTTCTAATTGTAAAGCCATCCCATGGCGTACGTCATCAATAAATTCTTCAAGTTTTAAAAATTTAACGGCACATAAAGATCTCCAATCTCTCCAGTAGATACCGATTTCCAACTCTCTTGACTTATCCAGTTCAATTGAAAATCTTAAATAAATAAAATATAAATTAGAAGATTTATAAATAAATAAATATTACTACCTTTGGTCCCAAGCTTGTTGTGAGCACGGCCTCCAATTGGTTTGAGCAACAGGTTGATTATCTAATTTTATTACAGCCATAATTTCATTGCTGATTTCGTCTTTGATATTGTAGCTTTTTGATGAGCTTCGGCCAGTAACACCTTTCATAAACGTACGCAAATCGCTCGGGCTGGACGTCACGTCGCGATCTTTGCGTGATCTTCCAGGAACATCTTCTAATAAATCTTGACAGCCCATTAACCTCACCTCTAATGTTCCAGTAACAGCAGCACAACGGCTAAATGTTGATTGTGATGTATTATACTTATTCCCATCAGATCCTTCTCTAAATGGCTGCAAACTCGTGTACTGGACTGGCAAAGGACTTGCAGATTGAACATTTTGTAACTCTCGTTTTAATTGCTTGTACGCTAAACTATCAGGCGGTAATTCTTGCCTACGTAATTCTAGTGACTTTCGTAACAAATCTAATTTCTTACTACTTGCTGATAAACTTGACTGAGCCTAAAAATGATAAAAATACTCTACAATTAAGTAAAGCCAAAAAAGAATAAAATAACGTGGTCAATAAATTAAACCAAATAAAACTCATTTTTTAATAAAATATTTATTAGTGCAAATCAACAACAGTGACAGTAAAAATGCAACCTAGAAATTAGTCGAAACAAAATTTGAGCTACTTCTATTTTCACTTTTCTTAATGAGTCTATTTTGGTCTCGTTCTTCCGAATCTGCTTCTTTCCAATTGTAATAATTATCAACCGATCTAGCACGACCTCTGTACCCAATACTCGCAAAATAGCTCCTACAATGATCACAGGTGCAGTCCGGATTTTTTGCAGGACCTATATGGTGCCCAGGCTTTTTAAACACATCAACAATCCTCCCAAATTTTTTAGCTATCATCCGTTGTTCTGTATAAATCCCAGGTAGAACTGTAAATGGTGCGCGTAAAGTAGGATTTTTACTCATTTTTTCTTTTATTATTAAAATGCTAGGAGATTTGCAAGGGGTCGCATGTCTAGTGCGCGAATCTATACATAAAACTTGTGGCTCTTGTCGATAATCATTTGGTGTTACTAGTTGATTGTCATCTTTTATTTGGGGTAATTTTGTGGTTCTTTTCACGGTATCTTTACGTTCCAAACTTTTTTCATTGTTTTTAATAAACGTCCAACCTCTTTCAGAAGCGTCACTATCGGATTCTGACTCGCGTGACTCAGTTTTCTTCAATATTTTTTCTTCTCCGCGTCTTTCAAAATATTCTTTAATCTTCTGTTGCTGTAACAAATGTTTTCTTTCAATCTGCGGACATTTCCATAGCTTATCATTTGCTGACCAAAGATTTTCCATTTGTTTTATTCGAGACATATCTTCTGAATTGGCGTATTCAAAACTATCACTAGCTTGCAAGCTGCTAGAAGTGGCACGTAAATCTTGCAACAATTCAGGTTGTTCGTCAATACTATTTTTTGTACTGGTATTATGAATTAATCTACGCGGGACAAAATCGAGACTATCTGTTTGGGTAAGACTAGATCGACTCATACTACCAAAATCGGAAACAGTATCCTTCCATGAAGTATTAGCAATGGAATCATCGTCAGGAATAGCGTAACTGGACATTGACATAGTAGACCAACTTGGTGGCACACTGGAACAGCTTGATCCGAAATCTCGAATTCCCGAAAATGAGCTTCTTGAAGGGTACGCTGTACTAATACCATCTTCCAACTCAGATTCGCATTTATTTTCATCGTCGACTTTTAAATTGCTTTTTATGTGATATGGAAGATCTTCATCAGAAGCACGTTTATGAGTAATTTTAACCTTTTCAGTCTCGTAAACAGTTTGAGGAGATGATACTGTTTTATCACCTGATTCCGACGAGGAACTACTATCGGAATCTACTTCAGTACCTGTGCAATAAACGTCAATGTGCACAGTGCGGGGTTTCTTATTAGGGTCAGTGGAAGTGCTTGTATTTGAATTTTTTACTTCGGGCGCTACTTTTAGAGGAGCTGATGAACGAACTGTACGCTTTGTAATCTGAAACATGGTTTAATCATTCATTATAAGTCATATAAAATTTAATCATTTTAGTAATTTGATAATAAAAATTGTCTATGAACATGAATTTATTTATTTTTAGTGTTATTTACCTTTTTATTTTCCAAACTATCGGGAGTGATAGAAGGCGATAATGAAGTTTGATGTAAGGGTTCTGTTTTTCTTCTAGTGTTATAAGCACCTCGTTTTTTTGTGGGTCTATCTCTATTGGATCTAAATTTTTTGTCTTTATTGTCCAGGAACCCCATTTTCATAAATGGGGAAGTGCATTTATCAATCATTTCATAAGTTTGTACTGAAGCATCTTTCGATTTTTCTGCTCTTGGTGGAGAGCTTTTGGATCTTTCTGGGTAGTTATGGGGAGTGTAGGTGCTAGCTCTTGAAGGTCGTTTGCTAGTGTTTGATGTGTACTCGTCTGCTTCAGGGACTGGAGAAAATCGTGTATCATCTCCATAAGTGGAGTGATAACACCAAGGATCACCGCAGCCATAGTAGGCATCTTTTCTTTCGCACCTTAGTGTGGGTGTTTGGCAACGTAGACTGTGTGTACGTCCACACTGGCTTTGACAATCTGACTCATCTTGTCGGATTTCGTTAAAATTGGTTGAAAGTACTATGCTACAAGTACTTTTACAGCGACGATTATAGGGTTGAGGTATACGTCCAGGAAAATTGGTGCTGGCGAATGAATTTGGTGAGAGAAGTTCGCTGCTATAACCAGAAGAGTCCACTCCTAGTTTATTGGAGTCGTTTAAGTTTGTGGGTCGTCTAGTTGGAGGAGTTGAGGTGAAAACCATGTTACCTCTTTGAAAATTATTGTAGGAGCTGGAATTGATATTTTCAGTGGAAGCACTAGAGCGATCAGTTTGTGAATTATTGTCGGCCCCATTTGAAGGCGTGGGTTGCGACGACCAGGTGTATACCATTCGAACGCCGTTTTCATCCTTCTCTGTGTGAGTTTGGGGCGCGGCAGAGTTTGAATCTGTAATGCCATCATGTGAAATTGTAAATTGTGCATGGACTGTCCACTGCTGAGCTGGATCTTGTCTAGCGTACATACTATTGCACAATAAAACAAGCAATAAATCAATCACATGTTTGTTCCTGAGTTCAGTGACTTAATTTTGGCACAACGTCATCACCTGCAGCCGATTATATTTAGCACAATCGTCCTGAAGCGCACCATTTTTTCCTCACAGGTGACTGCAATTTTATAATCACGACGTAATTACTTCTGGCAATGCCGCATAATTCTATTTAAAAATCTCGTAATCCTTCACACAACTTTAAGAATTAATGTCTTAGGGTTTTTTAGGGGTTTAATTATAGATGCGCAACGGTTCACTAAACTAAAAACAATCACGTGCCACTCGGCTATAAATCCCTGTTTGATTCACGCCTAATTGTAAACAGGAATAGTTTCGGGTGCCGACTTGACTCGACCGAATTGAGGAGGTTACTAAATTTTAAGATTACTCTGCGTCGACGCGGACGCCGAGATTTTTTGGCACCACACTACTTTAATGATACTTGCAACACTGTGCGTCTTACTTAAGAGTATATTTTCAGAAACATAAACATTGTCACCCAAAAAACAATTAAGATCAGAAGGGCAATGTAATGTAAACTATAACAGACGCAGAAAAATAGATTTTAAATATTATGTCATTACGGATGACCCACTTTTCTTACCTCAGATAATGCCTTTTTGTCCGACTTTTCTTTGCTTCCATTTTGTAACAAGCGTATAACATTTTTTGCCCCTTCAACAACAGCCGCTTCAATTCTAAGCCTATGCCTTAATTCTTCAATTCTTTCCTCAAGAGGAGTCTCCAATTCTCTCGCATCACCATTTGAAGACAGATCGTGTATTGAGCCAATGTGATGTTTATTGTTGATGTTGTGTTTTACCTGCAAAAAAAATAAATTAGAATAAAAAAATATTAAGTTAACTACAACTTATAATGATATTGGAATACTTATATGGAAAATCAAAACGGTAACCAATAACTAAAAATGGCAAGTGGTCTTAATTTTGTGTCAAATAAATATAAATCTAATATCCATGTCAGAGATGGCTTAGGAACCACAAACTTTAGAAACGATTAGAATTTAGATGTTCAGAAAAAATTAAAGGAGGACAGAGATTTGAGAGAAGATTCCAAAAAAACTATACCACTAGGTTGACTACTAGTCATACTGATATTTGAGAACTTGGACCTTTTGGCATTTGTCAATAGCATGTATATTCTCCTAAAACATTAAAAATTGAGGAGTTACTTCGAATTCCTTTTGAAGAGCAAATCGAAGCTCTTGTAGTGTCTCTGGTATGTGTGGATGATATCGAACACGCCTCTGGAGTTGATCCCAAAGATGATGTTCAATTGGATTTAGATCTGGGTTACATGCTGGCTAATCCTGCCTTCGAATGCCTACCTTATCCAGGTATTCACTTACTATACGTGCAGTATCTGGATTTGTCTTGCATATGAGCAAAATGTTCTCCAAAAAATCTTGGTAAATATCTTCTACATAAGTATGATCAATTTTCTACAAATATGAGGACGGTTTGTAAATCTGCTAAAATTGTCGTCCAAATCAAACCTCTATTAAAAGCTACCATTCCAGAGATGGTGTATACCTCATATTGTTCATATCGTCTTTTCTAAATCCTTTGTCGACCATAGGGTGATCGCAAACATTCATCAGTGAAGAAAACTTGACTACCTTATCTTCAATGCATAGGAAGCAATTGTGATCTGGTGGCAGATCTCCTCGAAGCTAAACCACTCTCTATCAACCTTCTCCTGGTAGTTCTTTCACTGATTACAACTCCTCGTACTGATAGCAATTGATCTTGGAGTTGAACAGATGTTGAACGATCGTCAGTAGAAATTCTAGCTTCAAGATCCTGCTCTTCTTACAAATCTTGCAGTATCAAGGAGTATTTATTCACTTAAGTTTCGTGCAGTATGTTGCCTGGCATTGTCCTGCATAAGAACAAACCCATCTCCAATAAAATGAGAAAATGGAACAACAGCATCTTATTGAATTAACATATCTATGATTCTTCAAAGATCCATTTTCTACTAGAAATATGACGTAGTTAAGTGCCTTTGACGAAATTCCTGCCCACATCATAACAGAGCCTCCATTAAAAGCTGAAGAGAACTTGACTCCATTGACGGTGAGTCAAATTAGTGATCTTCGATACTTAGGTAGCAATTAAGTTCCCGTAGCAGGTCTTCTCAAAGTTAAACCACTCTCTACTAACCTCCGTCTGATAGTTCTTTCTCTTATTTTAACTCCTTGCGCTGCTAGCAATCGATGTTGAAGTGGATCTGCGATTTCTAAGTGTATTGATCACAACGAATCCATGTTCAGCAGGAGTTATACCTCTTTTTCTTCCAGATCCTGCTCTTCTGACAAATCTCCCTGTGTCGAGGAACCGATTTCATGTATCTTAAATGGTACTACGGGGTACTCGTAAGGATCGAGGTCTTTTCTAAAAGTTTTTAGGGTGGCTGGTTTTTTTTGCCGGTCAGTGTAAAATCTAATATCCATGTCAGAAATGGGTAAAGAACCACTAAACTTAGTAACAAGTAGACGAGACGGTCAGGGAAAATTAAAATGGGTGTCCTTTTTGGAGGTTGAAGAACCGAAATGTAGGAAAATACTACAACTAGTAGTTTCTTCCAATGATCAAAGTATGTCTAGAAATGATAATTTACCTTCAACATTCTCATTTTGAGGAAGTCTATTTTGGCTTTGGAGTCCAGGAGCATCTGCTGCGCCTCGGCGAGCAACTTCTTATCGCGCGAGTGACCGCCCGTGATGCTTTGTATCATATTTTCAGTTCCCTGTTTCACCTTGAGCTCGATATTCAGTTGCTTCTCCAGACTCTGCAGCCTCGGGTCCATATTCGCACCATCGTGGCCTTTCTGGTGTGAGGATAGAGGAGACGACAACAACGAATCTACAACAAAAAAGGGAACTTGAAACCTAGCAATACAATTAAATTACACTTGTAAATTTCTTACTTAAATAATTATTAAATTACTTGAACATTATTACATTTATTACAAAATGGAAACTTAGATTTGTTCTTTATGTTATTGGATACGAGTAGCGGGTATATTTTTTAAATGCTTGAGTAAATGTATTTTACTTATTCATAGCAGAATAACACTCAATATTATTTTACCATAAATCAAAACCAATTAATTGCTAAAAATAATTATAAAATAATGATAAAATATTTATAGACATATGCAATACTAATAATCTAAAAATTAATTTATTAACCTACTTTAAAAGGTTCCCATGTATTGCTGTTTGATTTCTTTTCAGGTGCAAATGGCACTTGCTAATAACTAATAAGGCCTTCATTATCGAGCCGGAAAGGTATTGGTTCTGTCGCAGTTATTAACTTATTTGTTACTAATAAAATAAATTAAATATTCTTGAAAAATATTTCAATTCACACGATACTTCTACAGTTAGAACAATTTCCCACATTAAACTCCCTGCATATTCATTAATTTATTTACACGGTACCAGCGTTAGCTTTAATTGAATAAAGAAGAACGAATTAAGGATTTAATAAATTGTTATTGTTTTTATTGTCATACTTTCTCTCATTTAACAATATTATTCTAATGTTCCACGTAATTACACTTTAATCATACAAAGCGGCGCGACGGATTTCTTTTTTCTTAATGGATATAGAACTTAATTGAGCTTTTAAAATATAAAATCATAACAAAAAAATCCTTTCACTACAAAAACTATTAAAGAAACGCTTATTTTTAAAAAAGATCGTTTAAAGAGATTAAAGTGATTAATGAATTAGATAGAACTCTTTAAATAAATTAAACGAGTTTACTTAGTAAAGTGTTTGAAAATATCCGGTTTAATTATCCTATATTAAATGTTAATATTGAATGAGTTAGAACAAATATTAAATTAAAATATGAAAGTAAGTCATTTGCTCTACGGCTGTTTATAAATAAGATAATAGATAGATTTTCTTTTAAGTTAAATTGGACTTCCAATTTTTATACAGGGTGAGTCACTTAACCTGGAAATATTTCTAACCACTCAAAAAAAACTGGTACTAAAATTACTATATTTAAACCAAAAAATATCTATAGTCATTATCTTTCATACAATTGATTTTGGAAATATTTCCACTCTATGTTAATTGACTCATCCTGTAGATATGGAAAATTTAAATATAACGTTTCTTACATTTTAATCAAGTGTGTAATATCGTATTATGTAATAACTATATCAAATAATGAATAAATCAAGAAGGAGTAACGTAAAAACGTTTTCAATGAACTTTAACATACACTTCATTAAGTTGTCTTATCGCGTATAAAAAATTGCGCAGAACGCATTACTTAATAACTCTATAGTATACCTGTAACCTTCTGCAAATAATTTTATTATACAGGGTGTTTCACTTTTTTAAAGTAATAACCGATAGTCCATCGCATTAGTATCTTTTAATTTGTAAAATAAAAAAAAACACAGTTCAACTTTTGGCCGCCAGTGATACAAAAAAATGACAGATGTCCGGTCTATGTATAACAATAGAAAGCATAGAAGTCTTTGGTCCACTTATTTACAGAGTGTTCCACAAAACTGTTGTAACTTCTTAAGAAGTCGAAAAAAATATTAGTTCATAGGAAATTTTTAGTCCAGAATCAAAACGACAATTACTATCTAAAAAAAATGCTGGAAAAAAAGTGAGACACCCTGTATTTCCCAAAAGAAACAATAAATTATGAAGTCAAATAACACCAGACCAAAATTTCGCACAATTAATTGCAGACGTTCGGTCAACTTAGCCCTAAAAATAGTAGTAAATGTGCAAAAATTAGAGTAGAGCTAAAAATTGGTATGAATGTTCGGAACACCATTATAAATGAATTCTGGAAAGTCCCCATCGATCCCGTACCTGGAAAAAATTTTATTCAAGGTCAAAGGTGTTAAAAATGGGTTTTTCGCGATTTTCAGCAAAACGGTAAGTTTTATCAAAAAAATAGTTCAGACAAAAATTGTAGATCATATAATTATCTATAAAAAATGACTTAATACTTTTTCTCCTAAGAGCCACCGTTTCTGAGATATAACGATTATAAAAGTTGACAAAGTTGTAATCTTCATAATATGCATAAGTACGCCACGTACACACATCACTGAAGCTATAATACAAGTAAAAATATTTTTCTATCGGTCAATGCAAGCCATAAATTGTTCTAATCGGTCAAAATTAATTATTTTCCGATCAATCAAAAATTTCATAGCATTTCTTCGTCCAAAAGTGAAATTTTCAAATTTTCAACGGTTATTCGGTCATAACTTCTAAACGAATAAAGATATCAAAACGAATCTTTTTTGTGTGAAAGCCTACGCAAAAACCTTTAATATAAGCCATTCGCTAAAATCGATGAAGAGACAGGGGGTTAAAAAAAATGTCAAAATCGCATTTTTTTACAAAGTTTTTTGCGCGATTAAAATTTTGAGTTTTTTTTTTCGAAATTGAAAAAAGACAACGCGCCGCGTAGTAGTATTTGAAAATCTCATTCCAACGCATATTTTAATAAGACAGACGATAGGATGTGTCGTTACCTTACATCGATTATTTTGGTCGCTGGGGGGGGTTGAAAAAACACAATTTTGACTTTAATAGGTCGATGTGAAGTGAAATGAGAAGATGGAGATTTCAAAACTTCAAACCGACCTCGTTCGATCAATCCTCTTCCAGGTCACGTGTAGCGATTTTTCATTTTTTGTGCCGTTTTGGCCCCATTTCCTCTATTAATTTTCTCTACGCGCCGTTTTTTATCGATATTATTCTACGCTTTTAAAAAAAATCCCGACGCCGCTGGATGCGTCGGATAAAACCGATTATTTTTCTGGGTATTAAGGGTACTTTTACCCGTAATATAAGCCACGTTTTGTTAAAATCGGTCCAGTTGTTTGGTAGGTACGATTTTTTAAATTACGTTAAAAAATGTCCAAAATTGTACCCCGATTTTCAAACGTCAGAATATGAGATACAAACAAAAATTTCGACAAAGTGCTCCGCTATGGGTACGTAAGTCTGTTTCCTCTTTACGAAAATGCCATTCGCGATTTTTTCCCTCCGGCTACAGTCAAAAGCTAACCTAACCTAACCTTTTTGTTTTTTTTCGCTAAAAAACGCGACATTTTGACGTTTTCATAGAAAAATTCGCCCTCGCCACAGGATTAACCTAGGAGAGTCGGAAATTTTGGATATAGTAAATGGGGATGTGGGAAAAAGGGGGGCCCGATTTGGTCGTTTCGATTCCGAACCCGGCGGAGCTACGATTTTTCAAAGTTGGCGCGGAGAACGCTCGAAAAAAACCACGAAAAAATTGACTTTTTCGGGAGCGCTTTTGAAAGCTAATAGGCTGATAATTTTGGACACTTAAATGATCTTAATTCCAATTTACATGATCAAAATGCTTTTACTATTTCAGACAAAATAAAGCCAACTGACCTCGCAACTGACACTAAACTAGAATACATATACAAGGATATAAAAAAGAATAAGATTACTGCATATTGCATTACCATTATTTCCCAAAATGAACTATGGGTCTTGTTGAAAATTTTAGTTCATACTTTCCTGAAAATTTAGAAAATGAAAGTTGAATAAGAAATCTGAAAACGTGTTTTCAGTGGTAGAAAGATAAAATAAGTTTAAAAACCACAGCTTGTGTAATTTTTGGTTAAAGAGAAGAGAGAGTATGAAATTATTTCGGACAAATCATTAAAATTTTTAATTCCCTTTAACAGATCTTATTTATGTTAAACTGGGTTTTCCGCCATGTTGAATATTAAAAATAAATACAGGACGTGTTTGAAGTTTGATCCCGACTTACGTTTGAAGTTTCTACGAAACAGGACCACCCATCACATTTGTAGGAGTATTATTTATTACCGGTTGTTAATAATAAAAGTTAATACATACTTCTAACGTAATCATATATTAGAAATGATGATAAAACTATGTTTCGTCATAAGATTACTTATTTTATTTTGTTTTTTTTTCTCTGAACATACCCATATTCTTTGATTTGTATTAAGTCCGAATTACAAAATAGCATTATGGGGGTAAGCAATTTATTTAAGTTGTTTCTAAAGTTTGAAAACCCTTGGTATAGACATTAAAAAGTATAGGAGCTAGAACACTACCTTGAGTCTTCCTGATCTGGCTTTTTTGGTCCATAATTCCACAAAAAATATATGTTTTCTAATAGTAAACAAGATCAACAAATACTACTCCAGAAATCAAACCTTCTTCATATCCTCCTTCAATATATTGAGTAAGATTTAAAATTTAATTCCAGGTCAAAATTCAGTTTGTTCTGAAATTAATTGATCATCTATTCTTGATGACAGTCTATAAAAATTTAAATTATTTATAAAGACAAC
Source organism: Stenus bimaculatus (assembly GCA_963971135.1). Classification (NCBI taxonomy): domain Eukaryota; kingdom Metazoa; phylum Arthropoda; class Insecta; order Coleoptera; family Staphylinidae; genus Stenus; species Stenus bimaculatus. The sequence goes on from OZ020185.1 coordinate 4,554,213, forward strand.
ATAAAAGACATATTTGTCGAAAGTTTTTAGGATCATCTAGTGCTTTTCCAGATAACAGCAGGGAAGTAATGTTTGGTTTGCGCCAAATTTTAGGAATAATGCAGTTATCAATAACCAATTCTTCGTAGCTCATCCAAAATTAACTAACTATCTGTTCATTTCTTAACTCATCAAAACCTGCAGATTTTCCACATTTAGGGATATTCGAGTTCATTTGAATTAAAAGATGAACTGTAATTACCTAAATCGTTTGTATTGTCTCTTATAATGTAACTTTTAGGATGTTTATTGAGTTTTCCATTAGCTGTAATGTCTGATTTAAGAACTGGTCGTTTAGTATCAATTATATTTATACTTAAGGTTTTCCAAGCTACCAAAGTGAGTAATCCAAATAATCGAAAGGTATTTAAAGTTCAATGAGCAGTTTATTGAGCAATGGTAGAAATTCGCTAGGAATTTGCTCTAAGCATTAAAAGAAAAGCACCGTTAATTCCATCTTCTCCTTTAGTCTAAGTTGTCTAGGTGCAGTGACCTTGGAGGATGTGCCTGGAAACACCCCTGCGTGGGTGTCTAGAAGTTTCGATCCGAATATTCGTTTGGCTGTGAATTTTCGATTCCCCAAGAGTAATTCGTGTCGACTTATTATTTTAAATTATTTGCCTTCATGCTAGAAGCAACCGACATTTTTCCCATGTGATCGTGTCGGTAAAATAATCATGAGAATTATTTAAGTATATTTCATTGTTTTCTTATATTCATACACGTGTTTCGTCCCGTGATCATTTTTGCAATATAATTACACAAAACTAGTTTTTAATCTTTAATAAAAACGTTATTATACTCTCACACAAATAAAGCAAAAAAATCGTTTAGATTATAATTGTGCAAATTAAATTGTAACGCTTCTAAGAGTCATGGCATTAAATTAGGCGCCACGAATTATGGCGGCCAAATTGAGGAATGTATTAATCCAAGTGTTTTTTCTTTTGAACAATTATAGCTTCTGTGGTTCGATGAACTTTAAAAGAACCAATAAATCTGCCGGCGAATTAATTATAAACTTGATCGATACTCCATTACACCTACTTAAATAACATGTGTTTATACATTTTTGCTAGCCATTTTTTAAGCTGAATTTGGAAATGATTGAGAGTTTAATTGGGATCGTTATACTTATTTGTAATGATTAATTGACAAAAATAGTTTATACAAGGGTCGACTAATTTGGTTTAAGATTTAGAAAAATTACAGGTATTATCATAAATGATAAAATTATACATAAATAAAGGTCACTTTTTATGGAAATAGACTTTTAATAAAAATGTTTTTACTATGGAAAATTTCGGACATGCTCACCCTTAAACACTATTCAATAAGATGTATACAGGGTGATTCACAGAGATTTTTTTCAAAATATCATTCTGTAATCAAATTTACACAAAAATGGTGCTCTTATACAAATTCGATAGAATGAGTCGTTTAAGAGAAAAATGCATCTAAAGATATGCTTGCCAGGACAGTTGTCATGGTTACCATACTTAACATTTTTGTAGGCCTATTTTACTAAAATTATTCCATAATTTATGAAAAATGTTCCTATGTAACATTTGGAATAATTTTGGTAAAACAATAGGTCTACAAAAAAAATTAGTATGGTAACCATGACAACAATCCCGGCATGCACATCTTTAGACACACTTTTCTCTTAAACGGCTCATTCTATCCAATTTGTATAAGAGCACCATTTTTGTGTAAATTTGATTACAGAATGATATTTTGAAAAAAAATCTCATAAAAATGCAGTACTAAAAAAGTTACCATTGTTTTTACCACCAACGATCGATTAAAATCCCACTTAGAACCAATAAAAAAATTAAAAAAAAATCATGAACGTGAGTCCAATGCATATTAAGAGTTATACCAAATTTGAATGCTTTAGTAGTATCCATTCTGAAATAAATGGCCAAAAACCTCTTCTCTGTCAGCACCTTTGAAGAGCTGTAACTCTCTTAGGAAGTGGAATCGGACATATGTTTATATGAAGTTTTTTTCTTATTTTTGTCTAAGGAATCACTACCCGAGAGATTTTAACATAAATGTGAATCACCCTGTATATGCGTACCCGAGTGCAAAAGTAACGTGTCTAAAATTTCAATATGATCTACTTTTCACTATCAATGAAAATAACAATCTTAGATAAAATCAAGAAAAATAGCAAACCTGTGGATCAGGTATAATTTAACGTTGTGTGCTTTTGTACTTAAATCACACATTCATTATACTGACTACTGATGCAGGGGAAAATAATAACTGTAGATCTCAGGCACCCTTGCCACTGTGCCTGGGAGCTCTATAGAAAATATGGCCACTCCTCCTGAGAATTTAAAGTGCTTTCTAAAACGAGGAGTAACAGGTGAGAACGCTAATTGCCTAGGTTTTTTTTTTAAAGTGACAAAAGAAGACTCTCTTGACTTTCCACCACTTCATCTTCTAGAACACATTAATTTTAATGAAGCTGTTAATACTGCAGCGGTTTTAAATTTTCATTTTTTTTCTGGAATTGAAAATTTAAAATTCCATATATTCCACATTGAATCCCATTTTTCATATTTATTGTTTTTTTTAATCCTCTGTTTTGAAAGTTATTTTGGGGAAGGTTTTTTCGTTTTTTGAATCTATTGGGGAAAATATTCGGTAATCAACAATCTTAAATCTGATGTTGTGCCCCCAGTTATTTACACACGGTTCATTGGTTTATTTTTAGGGCTGATAACAAAGGTCGAAATAAACCGATTAGAAAATCATTTGGTGAAACTGCATTCCTTTGAAAGAGTTGACAAAAGAAAAATTCGATTCTATTGGGCTTTTATATTTGGTGCAAGACAAAACACAATTTCGATTTCTTATCAGATTCCTTTCCGGTTAGCTTTATCGAAAATCAATGAATACAGTTCCTACCTCCGCTTATGGGTGGAGTTTAATCGATAACGAAAAAATATTTGAGTCCTCAAGGGTTGTGTCACCAGTTATTTACACACGGTTCATAGGTTTTCTTTCAGGGGTGACAATATCAAGATCAAAATAAAAAAAACAGAAGAAAATCATTTTGGTCCATTTAAGGGAGCTATAATCTTTTGAAAGAGTTGACAAAATAAAAATTCGGCCTCTATTGGGAATTCCAGCTAGCAATAGAGGGTGCTCCACGTGTAAACAAACATGACGACCAAAAACACTACAGTTTATTGGCGATTTCTAAGATCAGATACGCCCTCTGGTGCGAATTTATGAACTAAAAGATACAGTAATCCTAACCAATCATAACCTGATAAAATTTGACAATTACTGTATCTTTTAGTTCAAAAACTGGCATAGAGGGCGTAATGTGGTAATCGAAATTCCCAATATTGCATCTTGCCCATTATAATCATCTCAAAGTCTAATAATAAATTTTCAAAAAAGCTATTAAATTAATTGGGATTAAAACGCAAAAAATGCACTTGCCGCGTATGTAAACAAGGTTGGGTTAGTTTAGGTTGACTTGTTTGCCGCCAGAGGGCGAGCAAAACTCTAGAATTCGATTTTTTATAAAAAATGACTGAATACATTTCTTACCTCCATTTATGGGTGGTGTTGATGGGGTGGTGTGTCCTTGTGAAAGTATAATTTGCGACTCAAGCTCACTAAGCTCATTTTTAAGCTCGGCTAGTTTCGAATTGGCGTTTTTGACGATAACACTAACATGATTTAAAGATTTCCTATCAGTAGCCACCTCCCGCAATTTTTCGGCGCCTTCTTTAATTTTCAACTCCTTGCGTATTTCTCGGCGAATTATTTCTTTCAGTTCTTCCAGCTTGCATGGCAACAGAGAGTCTGGCAGATTTTCCGTCTGCAACCCATACTTGTGCGACAATTCATACAAGACAGGATGGCGAATGTAATCTCCCTAAAAAGAAAAAAAAAAGTAAAATAGAAACTAGTTATTAAGTATAAACAAGAACAGTAAATTGAGGAAATCGATGGTTTAAACAAATTGCAGATAGTAATTTTCTGTTAATAATTAATTTTGGAAAAAAAAGGGAGCTTACCATTAATTTGTTCATATTTACTAAAAGTTTCTTCACCAATGAATTTTATAAAAATAAACGTCAAGTAGTTATTGTCAATAAATAACCTATAAATATTTAAGAAACTGTGATAAATGTTTAAATAAAAAACCAATTTTTTTAGTAGTTAGCATTAATAGTATTATAATGACTATGGAGAATTTTAAATATAATAATAAAATTTGGAAAAAAAATGTTAACTATAATTTATTTAAAATTAATTAGAGTTTCTATTTCTTGTGAATACATTTATGGTATTTTATGCATAAATGTGGTTCGTGCATGAAAGTATTTCCTCCACATTTCATCTTATCTGGGTAAAACATCGGGCATGAAATGCGTGCATACATTCAACCTGACATCTTGCGTGGGTTACGCACTCTAGAAATTTTATTCTTATTATTGTCAGCAGGTTTTATCTATCTTGTATACTTAGCGACTTAGCTATGTTTGCTCTACTTGATAAAAAAATGAGTTTACGTTTAAATTAAATAAACCCAAGCGTCTAAATATTTTCGTTTGGTAAATAAATTTGTTGATTCTCTTTACTCGAGTCTCTTTTATCAGTTTTAATTATACGTCCGATGATTTCATATGTTCCTAACGCCAACAAGATTTTGGTAATGAGGTTGAAATCATTTAAAAAAATAAACCAAACTTCTTGGATTTGTATTTAGATCACATTCAATAGATATTTTTTTACCTTTTTAATAAGTAAGTTTGTCTTTAAGAAAATTGAAAACCTACAATGCAGTTTTATACCAATAGGGGTTGTAAAACACACCATTATTTCAATCGAAAACCACAGCTGTCATCACGGTTGCTTTAGTTAGGGGACTACTATTAAAATACAGCAGGTTAAAGCTTTGATCAAGAAACAAAGGATGAGGAAACAATTGTCTACCTAAAAATGCCAATGGTATTTTTGACATGTTAATTAGAAGAAGCCATTTTGGAAATCTTAAGCAGCGGCGCTCCAAGATCTTCCATCAGCAGGGAATTAGATCCATTTAAAAAAATGTTGATAACTTTTATAGTTTTCAAGAAAATTATTAAAATCTTAGAAAATATTTAAATAATAAAATCTTAAAAAAAACTTTAAATTTACCAATTTAACCAAAGTTTTATATTTTCTTGGAAATCGAATTATTTCTTAATTTTCCCCTGGGATTTTTTCAACAGAGTTTATTTTTTGCAGAATTTACTCAAATCAACAACAAAATTAATTATACCTCACCTGGTTATCTTTTTTTTATAAATAAAAAAAAAACATTTCACAGCTTCAACAAGTAAAATTTTACAAAATCTCAATTTTTTAATGCCCTTTTCGCAATTTTTCAACACACTCTGGTTTATTTTCTGCAGAATTCTCGAATTTATTCAAATCAATCATAAAATTAATTTTAGTTCAATTGGTTATTTTTTTATAAATTTTTGAAAATCATTTCACAGCTTCAACAAGTAAAATTTTACAAAATCTTAATTTTTTAAATGTTCTTTTCGCAATTTTTCAACAAACTCGGGTTTATTTTTTGCAGAATTCTCGAAATTATTCAAATCAATCGTAAAATTAACTCTAGTTCAATTGGTTATTTTTTTATAAATTTTGAAAATCATTTCACAGCTTCGACAAGTAAAATTTTACAAAATCTCAATTTTTTTATGCCCTTTTCGCAATTTTTCAACAAACTCTGGTTTATTTTCTGCAGAATTCTCGAATTTATTCAAATCAATCATAAAATTAATTTTAGTTCAATTGGTTATTTTTTTTATAAATTTTTGAAAATCATTTCACAGCTTCAACAAGTAAAATTTTACAAAATCTCATTTTTTTAATGTTCTTTTCACAAATTTTCCACAAACTCGGGTTAATTTTTTGCAGAATTCTCGAATTTATTCAAAGCAATCGTAAAAATACCTTTGGTCCAACAATTTTTTATAAATTTATGAAAATCATTTTTCCGCTTCAAAAAGTAAAATTTTACAAAATTTCAGTTTTTTAAATGTTCTTTTCGCAATTTTTCAACAAACTCGGGTATATTTTTTTGCAGAATTTTCGAATTTATTCAAATCAATCGCACAATTAACTCTAGTTCAATTGGTTATTTTTTTATAAATTTTGAAAATCATTTCACACCTTCAACAAGTAAAATTTTACAAAATCTAAATTTTTTTATGTACTTTTCGCAATTTTTCAACAAACTCGGGTTTATTTTTTTGCAGAATTTTCGAAATTATTCAAATCAATCGTAAAATTAACCTAATTCAATTGATTATTTTTTTATAAATTTTTGAAAATTACAGCTTTAACAAGTAAAATTTTACAAAATCTCATTTTTTTAAATGTTCTTTTCGCAATTTTTCAACTAACTCGGGTTTATTTTTTTGCAGAATTTTCGAATTTATTCAAATCAATCGTAAAATTAACTCTAGTTCAATTGGTTATTTTTTTATAAGTTTTGAAAATCATTTCACAGCTTCAACAAGTAAAATTTTACCAAATCTCAATTTTTTTATGTCCTTTTCGCAATTTTTCAACAAACTCTGGTTTATTTTCTGCAGAATTCTCGAATTTATTCAAATCAATCGTAAAATTAACTCTAGTTCAACTGGTTATTTTTTTATAAATTTTTGAAAATCATTTTACAGCTTCAATAAGTAAAATTTTACAAAATCTAAATTTTTTTAATGTTCCCTTTGGATTTTTTCAACAAACTCGAATTAACTTTTTTTTGGAGTTCTCTAATTTATTTAAAACAACTGCAAAATTAATTCTAGCTCACGTGGTTATTTTTAAAAATCATCTTGCAGCTTCAACAAGTTAAATATGTACTGCAATGTGTACAAAATTTCAGTTTTTTTAATGTTTCCCTTGGAATTATTCAACTAACCCATATATATTTTTTGCAGAATTTTCTAATTTATTAAAATCAAGCGTAAAATTGATTCTAGTATACTTGGTTACTTTTTTATAATTTTTTAAAAATAATTTTACAGCTTCAACATGTACAATTGTGTAATTATACATCATTTTTTTTTTAAATTTCCCCTTGGATTTTTTTAACAAACTCGGGTTAATTTTTTGCAGAATTCTCTAATTTATTCAAATCAACCAGAAAATAAATTCAAGCTAACACGGTTATTTTTTATAAATATTTAAAAATCATCTTGCAGCTTCAACAAGTTAAATAGTTCAATTTTTAGAAAATCTCAATTTTTTCAATGTTCCCCTTAGAATTTTTCTATAAACTCGGTTTCATTTTTTGAAGAGATCTTTAATTGTTTCAAATCAACCGCAAAATTAATTCTAGTTTACGTGGTTATTTTTTACAAATTTTTTAAAGTCATCTTACAGCTACAACAAGTAAATAGTGCAATTTTTATAAAATCTTAATTTTTATAATGTTCCTCTTGGAATTTCCAATAAAATCGTATTCATTTTTGACAAAATAGGGACGGTCTAATAGGACTGCAGCAACTTTTTTTGAAAAAAATTAAAAAATAAGTGCTAATATTTCGGGATGAGACCAGTTTTGTAGTATCCCGGGGCCCCCATAAAAATTTTTGTCCAAGGCCCCCCAAGTGCTAAATTCGCCACTAGATACTACATGTTTTTGGTATAAAAATTTGGTGTTTATAAATTTTTTTAATTTTTAAGAAAATTATTAAAATCTAAAAATAATAAAATCTTAAACAAACTTTCCTAATTTAATTTAAGTTATATGTTTTTGCAAAGGGTTTTAGATGCGTTTTCAATCAAAAAAAGTATTATTTTGTTGTTGAGTTTTGGACAAAAATGTGTAAAATCCCAGTTTTAAGTCAAATTTAGTCCAGAAATTTTAGTTTTTTCAGAAAAAAAGTTGTTTACTCGAAAACTATACGGGGTATAAAAACGTTCAAGGGCTCAAAATTTTATTTTTCAATCACTCTAATAAAAATTTTGAAAATCTTTAAATAAACTCTCTAGAGCCGGATTTGTGCCAAAATTTTAACAAATATTTTGCGATTTTCTTATAGAAAAACTAATCGACCGATTTTCAGCAACTATTTTTTAAAATACATCTAGGTGCTATATGTTTCCGGTATGAAATTTTAGTGTAAATAACTTTGGTAGTTTTTAAGAAATCGTAAACTTGGAAAATATTTAAATAATAAATTCTTAAAAATAGACTTTAGATAAATTGTTGGCCAAAAAAGAATAATTTTCGTTTTTGAGTTTTGGACAAAGTTAAACTTGGTCCTTGTAGGAAAACGTTGATTTCTCGAAAAATGCAAGGGGTACAATTTATTTACGGTTTGAGCCGCAAGGCAGGTACTGTAACTTCAAAACATAAGATCTATAATTTTATTTCTAAAAATTCTTGCATTTAATAGGTGTAATAGATCTTCTGTTCTTCGTAACTACAGGAAGCATTATTTTTAATCGAAGTTTTTAGAAGATCGGTCGCAAAATGCTTATTAAATCAAGGTTTTCCTTACTTATTATATAAATGGCATACTCATCCGCGCACGGTACTTATGACGTCAGGTAATTGGCCTTTTCCGTTCTAATAACGCTACATGTGTAGTGAGTACTATGTACTACCAGTATGTAAACTTATTTTATCTTAAAATTCATTTATATAATAAAAAACAAATTTGAAAAAAAAATTATTTACAACCTTATTGCACCACAACTTTTTCATAGGTTAATGAAAAATTAACATAAATATTTACATACCGTAGGAGTTTTTAATTATAAAACAAGAGATTTAACATTGTCTACTAAAAATCCTCATTAATTCACCAAAGTGCACGCCGCTAATCACCTCGGTGTAATTTAAATTTACACGAGGTCCATCCTCCGCGTCATCTTTAACCGTTATAATAAAATATTCATCATTTTAATGAACGCCAGTTTCATTCCAATAATTTCTGTTATGCAAAAATTAACATTAAACTCCATAATAAGAAAACTAAAGCTATAAATTTTATAAGCTATTTTACATACAAGAATCTTGGATTTACATCAGGATTATGATTGATATGGATTAGTCTGTGTATCAAGATCTTGTTCAAAAATTGATATCATTATATGTAGATACATTCACTTATGATTTCATAAAAATATTTTCACATAACAAGCAAAAAGATTATTTATATAAAAATATCAAATGTCATTTCTTCCTTAACAGTACTTTTACGTAACTTGTGTAAATACAAGTCACTATAACTGAAAATGCGCATCACACATGTGCACTTTTACTTCTGACGTTTTCAAAAGATTAATAGTTGGTTATGGAATAAACCATGCTGGATTGGATAAATACATTGTGCGTTTCGTCATATCCTTTCATAGTCTTTTTTTACGATTACTATAATTCTATTCAATTGAATTCATTGTGTGTGCGCAGTACTCCCGCCTCACTTCCCACTTGAAACGACAAACAAAATTCAAGACCAGACATACACATACACCATGAGCTTGACTAATTAAATTTAACTACCCCATCAATACTTGCTTGGAATTTAAATTTCCAATGACCCTCATAAGCTATCAATTGAAAAACTAGAATTTCTGCTTTGAACCAATACTTAATGTTTTCCAGTTTTTTGGGAAAGGTCAAGATTCCACAAGTTCAAGATTTTGCATAGATTATTGAAATTATCATTGATTTATTGTATTAATTAAACCACATTGGCAGCACAAAAATAGTCTTATATCATAAAAATAACCACAATGGATTTTTAGATATATAGGGTGGTGATAAAGTTTGGAACAAAATTCGTAATTGCTAAATCACCAGTGACATAATTAATAATTTTTTTATACCAAGAGATGGCATTTTAAAAACAAAAATTGACCAATCCGAGCGATTTTTCCAAAAAATTAAATACGAATTTTTTTCCAAACTTTATCACCACCCTGTATGATGTACATATTACTCCACTTTTAAGAAAAAAGTAGTACTGATAAAAAAGAGTGAGTATAAAAAAAATATATTTATGAAAATGTTATTGAAAATGTAAAAAAATATTATTAAATTTAACGGTATATTTTTTAGGAAATTTTTTTATTTAAAAAATATTATTTTAGTCAAATTTTGTGACTCGAGCAAGAAAATATAGTTAACAACTTTTTATTGTTATAAATTAATATTGTTACAAAATTTAGTTTATATGTTTAATACACTATGGTAAAATATTGGAAAACGTTTTACTGAAAATTTTTTATGGAAACCTTGGAAAATACGTGTTTTCAGGTACGAATTTTATAATTTCAGGTAGAAAATTGTTAATAACTTTTTTATTGTATATAATACTTTTACAAAATTTTGCACATGAATTTATGATACTACTATTTAATAAAGATTAGTTTTTTTTTAATTCCAATGGAAATTCGAGAAAATTCATGATTTTAAGTAATTTCGTATTTTAGTGATTTTTGGAATTGTAATTAACTTTTTCATTTTTATAAATATTTTTACAAAATTTTGTATATTTGTTTATGATACTCCAATTTACCAGTATTAATATTTTCGTCAAAAAATTCCAACAAAAACCTGAAAAACCGTTGATTTTGTCAGTTAATTATTATTTGTTAACGACTCGAGTTAGGAAATTGTCTCGAAAATTGTGAATAACTTTTTTATTTTTGTTAATATTTATACCAAATTTTGCAGGTGTACCTATTCATGATACTACTATTTAATAACGGTAAAATTGTTGTCCGAAAATTCCAATGGAAACATTGGAAAATTCATGATTTTCTAAACTATTTCGTATTTTAATTCATTTTAGTTTTTAATACTATACAAAATTGTTAATAACTTTTTTATTGTTATAAATATTTTAAAAAAATTTTCTCCAATTGATTTAACATACTATAGTAAAATAATCAAAAACGTTTTACTGGAAAATTTTAATAAAACCTTTGAAATTGGTTTTTTTTTTTGAAGAAAATCAATATTTTACATATACGAATTTTACGATTTGAGCTTGGTAACTGGTAATAACTTTTTTATTGTTCCTAATATATTTACAAAATCTTGCACATGAATTGATGAAGCCACTGTTTATAATGGTTAAATTTTTGTTGGAAAATTCCAATGGAAACTTGAGAAAATCCATGATTTTATAAGTAATTTCGAATTTTAGTCATTATTTTTAATAGTTTTGAGTTATAAAAATGTTAATAGCTCTTTTATTTTTATTAATATTTATACAAAATGCTGTGTTTTTGTTTATGATACTACAATTTATCATTAGTAATTTCTTTTAATTCCAACAGAAACTTGAAAAATTGTGGATTTTGTGAGTTGTTTCCTATTTTTTAGCGACTGGAACAACAAAATTGTTAATAACTTTTTTATTGTTGCAGATATTTTTACAAAATTTTGTACATGTATTTCTGATACTACTACTTAATAATGGTAAAATTTTTATAGAAAAATTCTAATGGAAACATGGGAAAATTCATGATATATTATAAATCATTTCGTATTTTAGTCATTAATATTTTTCGAACTTGAGTTACAAAATTGTTAATAACTTTTATATTTTTATAAATATTTTTACAAAATTTTATACAATTATTTATGATATTATCATTTATTAATAATGAAAATTTTGTTGTAAAATTCCAATATTAATTTAGTGATTGTTTGAATTATTTTTGTTGAAAAATAAATTAATGAAATTTCAAAAACTGCAAAATGAAAAATGTAACTTTTTTATTTTTCAATTAAAAAATTTGAAAACTGTTTCATTTGTTGTATTTTCATGAAATCTAATAAATAAGACTGTTCTGAAATTTTTCTATAGACTTATCGGAAAGTTTTCCCATAAAAACGTGCTGTAACTCTTTTATTCCTCGATAAAAAAAAATTGAAACCTGTTGTACTGCTATTATTTTCATTCCAAACGTTATTTTTACGTAAAAACTGTTTTTTGTTAAATAACATAAAAGAAGCTGTAACTTTTTTATTTCTTAATAAAAATATTTGAAAACTGTTTTATTTGGTGCATGTTCTAATCTAATAAAAAAAGACAGCTTCGATTGTTTTTATCAATTTATTCCTTCAGTGGCGTACCCAAAAATTTTTAAAGGGGGTGTACTTTACAAGTAAAAAAATATATTTGAAATTCCATTTAAACAAAAATAACATAACATTTTTTTCATTTTAGCATTTGATACAGATGTTCATAATTTACTTCTGGAAATTCTTGGAAATTAATTGATCTTATTTAACAAACAGACCTAATATAAGTATCAAGTGTTAAATTATATACAAAAATAGGTGTTCCTCAGGGTTCAGTTCTAGGACCACTTCTTTAGTTAAAATTTATATTCAAAATCCTTAATTCTCAAAAATTAAAGTAGACTACTCAGTTTTTGCTGATGACACTATATTATTATAGTCTGGATTGGATAATATTAATTTGGAAGAGGAAATTAATAAAGACTTAATTTTATGTAATAATTGATTAAAAGGAAGTCTTTTAACAATTAACACCAATAAAACCTATAAATATTAATATACAAAAAATAGTACTAAAATTAAAGAATCTTGGGAAATTTAATATTTAGGAATCGTACGCTTTGTTGTTATATCTAATCCAGGTAGTATAACAAATGATAAATTGAAGGCAATAAAATTAGAACCTATAATTAATTTTTCATTGCTGTTACACCTAACGTTGATTTGTAAATTTCAGAGCGGAAATGAACAATTTATCGTCCTGTTCAATTACATACGTGCGAGCAATTTAACACGCTTATAAGCACGTACTAAATAAAAAAAAAAGAAGAAAAAACACCCTTCTTAAAAATTCAGTGGTGAATCGTGACTGGTAAGTACAAAAAGTCTCATCGGAAAAATTTCAAAACCTCTGTTGACCTAATTCTTGGATTCTAGGCGCGTCAGTATTTATAAAATGAAACACAAATATTTCGAACGCCTAGCATGGGTGGCACTTATGGGAATTAAGTGTTGATAAGAGCTGAGCAGAAAGCACGTTTTCAATGGTTGATATTAGGCCACCCAATAAAACATGCACATGCAACGAATTGACATTATACATATTCCTTACGAGGAAAATTGCAAGCAATCCAATTAGTTCTTTATATAAAAGCTCTGACATGTGCATAAACTAAAGGATCTTTATTTTGCTTTATTATCCCTACAAATTAAATAAAAAAGTTATGCAACGCAGCACGCCTCTATAAATAGAAGTTAATAATTAATTCTCACATGTGTTTTATTGCAATTTTCTAGGAATATCGCCGGCGGAGCAGTGACATTCAATTATTTATTTAACAATACTACAATCTATGTTCCGTTTGCTTCTAGTGTAAAGGAAACGCCCTTGTTTTTTACGACTTTTAGCGCCATTGATTATGGTATTAAATGACCATAAAACCAATAATTGTCATTATCGTATTAGGAATTACAGTAGAGCTACATAATTTAATGTCTTCCTAAAACAACGATTTAATGTAGCCTTTGGAAAACTGCTAAAATTTCAGAAAAATACCTTTGAACAAAAAATTTCGAATTTCATAAGCCCACTGTTATTTTGATCTGCTGATTGTGGTGAAATAAAAATTGGTTGTTCCAAAAATTCAATTTTTAGTTCGCTGCTTTTTATATACCAAAAAATATTAGTTGGTTGTATACCGTTTCATCGACATAAATTTTTCATCGACACAGACGTTTCATCGACATTACCATTTCATCGACACTATCCTTTCATCAACAAACCTTTTCTTCGACACTACTTTTTCATCGACAACGACGTTTCATCGATATTACTCTTTAATCGACAATTGACACAGATGTTTCATCAACATTACCTTTTCATCGAGACTACCTTTACATCGACAGTATTTTTTTATGGACAAGGACGGTTCATAGACATTATAATAGTATGGCTATGAAATATGTGTTTGTCGATGAAGCAGTATTGTCGATAAAAACGCAGTGTTGATGAAACTGTAGTCGATGAAACATTCTTGTCGAAGAAAAGATTTGTTGATGAAAAGATAATGTTCTATGAAATCTTTGTGTCGATGAAAAAGTAGTGTCGATGAAACGGTCGGGTCGATGTAAAGGTCATGTCGATGAAACCGTTTTCGATGAAAAAGCACTGTCAATGCCATTTCATCGATAGTGAGGTGGTAGAACGCCATATTAGTCTAAGGTTTTGAAAATTGAGGAAGAGCTCTTTCCTAAAATTCAGTTACAAAATATTTTCCAAAATCATTATTAATTTTAATCATTGAAGGGTTACATGTTACATTGATATTTTCAAGATTTTGGTGTAGGTTATGAAACTATTGGGAATTTTAACCACCATAGATGGCGCCTATTTCCTAAAATTCCCAATATCAAAAAATTGAAAATTTTGAAAAACTACCTACTGTAAAATGTTCCGTAGTTGGAGTATAATAAAATATCCTGTTCATTACATGAATCTTCTTACCTTGTAAATTAAATTTACGACGTTTTCTTTTGGAAAACATTTGTGTTACATTTTTACATGCCGAACCTATTTGCGCTCTAATCCCACGCTAATTCTCACCCACACGATTTTTTCGGCGGCGAGCTCATGCAGGATTTGTTTATAAGGAAAGTTGCTTCAGACGAGAGCTTTGTAAGTAATAAAACGCTCAACATTTTTGGACAAAACCAATGAGATCAACTCAACTTCCAAAGAGGTCATTGTTGCTTGTACTTTTTATAGTTTTAAAAGCCGAACAAATGGGTTTTATTGTATTTTTTTTAGAAATTGTTGATATAAATTTAGGGAAAGTTTATGTTTGAAACTATTGTAAGCTACCAAACTTAGTAATCAGATAAAATGGCTATTTAAGTTTATGACTGGTTGTTAAAAAAAGTATGTTTTGAAGAGTTAAATGGGCATATAATTCACTTTATGAGTTGAACAAGAAACGTTTTTTCTTAATTTATAGTGTATTCTAAAATATGTGTATAAACACAGTGAAAGCTTTACATTTTTAAGAGATTCTACTAAAATTTTATTTTAGGAGATTTTTTTTATACCAAGCTTCTTGTAGTTTATAAACGAAATATTTGGCTTACGATCGGTTTTAGGGATTTGGTTACAGAAAGTTAAAAGGTTCTTAGAGCGTCTAGACATATCAAACATTACCGTTATGTCCGCCGACGCAAATCCACCACTATATACAATACCCATAGTAATTTCTTGTTTCAGACACCACACAAATACCAAATCGATTTATCTCAAAAATATTTTAAAAACAAAGTAATTCTAATAAATGCACCTACACTATTTAAAGAAGCCATGAAAAACTGCAAATTTTTTACATAATTTTTTAATACTTTAACTCATAAACTAGTGTCTAAATTTAGAGAAGATTTATAGGAGTTAAACACAGAATATAAAAATTAAATCAAGGCTTTTCTACGTAATGATGACAACTTCAAAACTTAATTATTCCAGTAATTTAAAAAATGTTGAAATCACTTTTAAAGCGATATACGTAAATACATTGTTCTAAATAGTTGGGTAACCAACAAACTTTAAACAAAAAAAAATAAACCCCAGAAAATTTATATGGTATTCGATGCAATAAATCATAATTTGCTGCTAACAAAACTAGATCGCATAGAAGTTAGAGGAATACCAAATAATTGGCTGTGGTATTATTGATCAAAACCGAGATCAAAACAATTCAGCATCGCGAAGTATAAAAACTGGTGTTCCTCAGGGGTCGGTTCTGGGACCTATAAAGGGTGTCCCTAAAAGGTCTGTACAAAACGATACCACATACTCTTGAGACCAAACTTATCTCTATCCAAAAGTGCTTCATTAAAGTGCTATAGACCATTAAAGTTCTTAAAACTATTTTGTTTTTTTTAAATTACTAAAAATTGGTTTATACAATCATAACAAAATTTGGTATGTGGCTATGGAATGACAATTTCCTTTTACTTTTTCACATTATGTAAGTGGTCAAAAATAGGTCATCGACATGCAGATTTTCTTGTAACTTTTTAATGGCCAAATAAAAATTCATAAAACTTTACTTGTAGCTAAATAGTGTAATTATAAACTTTTTTTGTCTCTTACAAAATTTTTCTATCTCCTTTATTTTAGGCAGAAAAAATTATTTCCATGTGGTACATAACAACTTTGAAAATTTTTCGCTAAAAAGTCTGTACAAATTAATACAGTATATTCCTGAGACCAAAATGGAACGATTTAACCACTTTTATCTTTATCCAAAAGTGCTTCCTTAAGCCTCTATTGACCATAAAAGTTATTTAAAAAGATAAGATTTTTCAAGGTCGTTAAACACTTAACGAAGCACTTTTCGATTAAAATAAGTTTGGTTAAATCATTTTATTTTGTTCTCAAGAATATGTGGTGTTACTTTGTACAGACCTTTTGGCGAAAAATTTAAATATTTTTCTAAAGTTACGTTATGCACCACATGGAAATATTTTTTTTCTGCCTAAAATAAAGGAGTTAGAAAAATTTTGTAAGAGACAAAAAAGGTTTATAATTATACTGTTTAGCTACAAGTAAAGTTTTATGAATTTTTATTCGACTATTAAAAAGTTATAAGAAATTTTTCATGTCGATGACATATTTTTGACCACTTACATAACGTGAAAAAGTAAAAATCAATTGTCTACAAATACCTTTTTTCATTACATAGCTACGTAAAAAATTTTGTTATGATCGTATGAAGCAATTTTTAGTAATTTAAAAAAAAAACAAAATAGTTTTAAGAACTTTAATGGTCTGTAGCGCCTTAACGAAGAACTTTTGGATAGAGATAAGTTTGGTTAAATCGTCATATTTAGGTCTCAGGAGTACAGACATTTCAGGGACACCCTGTATATTCTTGGTCTACATAAATGATATTTCTATTTCATGCATAACACTAGATACTAGATGACTGATTTTTTTAATATTTGGGAACGATAACGAAGAAATGGGCCAATAGAATGCTAAGAAAAGTTCCTTATGAGCTTTTACCTAAGAATGTAAAACCAATGTCGAGTCCAGTAGTGAAGATTGCGAAAGTATCCATAAAACTAGTGGAAAGTGGAAACCATTAAATTTTTAGGAAAAATGCTGGACTCAAAACTAACATGTAGATATGCCAGCAAATAAACTAAGTTCTGCCAACTTTGTTGTAAGAAATCTTAAGGAAGTCGTATCCAAGGACATACTTAGACTAGCATACTTAGGATTACTTCAATCTAACCTGTACTATGGGGTAATATTTTGGGGAAACTTATCACATTAAAAATGTATTTGTCGTCCAAAAAAGGATACTGAGATTTCGTTGTACCTTCACACTTGTCATGTCGAGAATTTTTTGGACAGTTCTCACTGTGTCCTCTCTTTACATCATGATTGTTACAATGAATATAAAGAAAACGGAAAATATTTTTATAAAGAAAAAGAAAATACACAGTTATCAAACAATGAAATATGCCAAGATTTTTCTAGAGTAACGGTGGGACAACAATTTCTTATCGCCATTTAAAATTCTTGAAAACAAAATGTTTAAGTGATAAATATGTCATTTGAATTCTTCTCTAAAAAGTATTTTAATTAGTTTAAATAAAATTGTATCAGTTTTTGTGAAAAAAGCCATGACCACAATGTAAATTTATTCAGAAAAATATCAATCTAATAAATTGACTGCCATTAAATTTGCAATTTAAAATGGTGAATATCTGAAGCTCAATTAAACTTGAACTCGTGGAAATTTGTGGGACAAGGTCGGAAATTCCGCGAGCTTCAGTGGAGAGCCTCGAATCGACGGTTGAAGCAGCATAACCTCTTTAGACAACCAGTTTTGCAGAAGAAAAATGCATTTCGTCATTTTTGACACCAAAATAATCAGAGTTATTTTTGCGGCGAGCTTTTATCAATGAAGCCGGCCCGCGGAATTGACGCGACGTCTGCAAACCCTGAAGTTATTTTCGCACCGTCGCGACGTCAAAGCTTCGAATTTACCCAATCCCAATATTTATTCTGTAACAGTCAGTTTTAGATGTTTTGCAGGAAATTTTTGTTTATATCTCACACCATATATTAGAGTTTAAGATTAACCTATCATATTAGAATAATTCTTTACAAGTTTTTTCTAGATCTAGAGTTTAGAGACAAGAAGCCTTAGACTCTTCAGAAATTTTAGATATCTTTTTCGTATATCCTATACAAAATGAAGAAGGAAATTTGGTTAGTGCTCGCTGTTAAATTTGTAGACCTACCAGACATAATCCTTGTATCCTTGATCCAAACGTATCCGAAGCACTTTGTAGTCCATTCTTTTTTAGAATCATCATTTTCCCGAGTAACTGATAGAAATTCACGGTTGATCGCGGACTTTCTTCCCAAGCGACCGCATATTGCCGATTAGAAAGTATCGATTGTTATTCGTTACTATTTATTTATTGAATATTATTTGGCTCGGCGGCTATTTTTTGTTTCCTTGGGCCGTTATTACAGGAACTGATCCGGTTCGCCGGCTGGAATTTGTGGCACGACGAAAAGTTGACGAGTTTCGAATCGCAGCCGATTATTTCAATTTATTTTTGGAGTGTGGCCATCGATGGATCAAATAACCAAGTCACCTCGACGCCAATACGTGATTAATAAATAATTAGGATCTACCTTGTTTGCAATTTTCGCAGGTTGTCTCGACCAATTAGTAAACAAATAACTGAAAACATTAGCATGTTCATAATTTTAACCACCTTACCATTATTTAAAATTTGCAAAAAAAAAATAAACCAAATTGGAATTAAAATTAAAAAAAAAAAGAAATATTTTTTGCATTAATAACATAAATGAGCAAGAACAATGATGTTTTCATAATAGCAGCAAAAATTTAAAAAAATCGCATTAATTTAAAAAAATACTTAATAGGTGTCGTGTCGCTTCTAATTATTTAAATAAATTATACATAAAATAAAACGTTATGTAATTTGTATGAATCACACAGGTTGTGTTTTTATAGAGGTTGTTATCAAAATTTTGTAACAAAATTCATGTGAGTCACATAAGTAATTAAAGTTTAAAATAAAAAAAAATTGTAGTCATTGCATTTTTTATTGATTTTTTTACATTACAATTTAGCTACTATAAACTGAGGTAACTTTGGCCCAAATTTTGGAAAAAGATTTGTTAGTTATCAAAAGAAAGACATACTTAGCATATGTGTTAAATGAAAGTTACTAACTATCACTAGATCAAACTATCTTTTTCCAAAATTTGGGTCGAAGTTACCTTTAAGAGGATGCTTGGTGAAATGTGTAACTCCGCATTTTGCCCGCAAAAGTATTGAAAAATGGTGATTTTTCAAACCATTTGGTGAGATTACTAATTGAGCAAAATGAAAAATTTTAATTGCATTAGAAAGAATGTTTATTGTGTTAATAAGATAGAACTTCCCTAAAACATTTTCAAAATTTCTTTTTACAATTTTGAGTAAAAAAATAGAAAAAAGCGTCTTCTATCGTACTAACACAAGAAACCGTTCTTTCTAATGCAATTAAAATTCTTCATTTTGCTAAATTAGTAATCTCACCAAATGGTTTGAAAAATCACCATTTTTCAATACTTTTCCGGGCGAAATGCGGAGTTACACATTTCACTGAGTAACCTCTTAAGGCGATAGTCGGCAAATGCGAGCGCTTGATTTTGAAGGTCGCTTGATATTTGGGGTTTTGCTCATAATTTTTTTTCTATTGAAGCTTTTTTAAAATTTCTTTTTTTGGTACACAGAAGAGTCTTGTGGCTACCAATTTCTTCTGGTTTTGTTTTTGTAAGTCACACCAAATACTCATACGGCAGCAGTAAAATTGGCACTTTTAAAAAAACCTGGTCCTAGAAAATACCATTTTTCTTTAACAAGGGACCTTCAAATTGAGATTTGTAAAATTTTCTCTTATCTAAATACACAACTTCACAAAAGTGTTATTCTGTTTTTCTGATTATATCGAGTATAAGGTTTAAAACAGCAAGCAAAACTTGCTCATTTTTAGGTCAGATTTGATTGTCTATAAATCTAAAAATTCAATAAAAAATACAAAAACAAAATAATAGACATGTTATGCCAAGTATTAATGAACTACTACTACAAAAAAAACAGAATTTCATTTACTGGTTTGTCTAAAAAATGGTATTCCGTAGAGTCACATTTTACGCTCATAAAATTTCGCCGACTATCGTCTTAAGGGCCAAAGTTACCTCAGTTTACTGTAAAGTTGCTCCCAGCTGGAAGTAGGCCAAAGAATACTTTTGTCCTACTTCTAGCTGGGACCAACTGTACGTAAAATATTAATAAGATGGGTACCCAAAATGTTTACAAAATGAAAAAATCGCCAATTTATTATAATTATAAAAAATACATGAATTAAACAATTTTCAAGAAATGTTATTTTAGTATAATTAATTTTAAGCCGAATAATGAATGCCTTTTTTATTGAAAGCAGGTATAATTTTTAGCAGGTGAACCTCGAGGTAAACTTACATAAGATGGAGCAGGACAAATTTATTTTTAACCTTTGCAATGATATTTGCACGTGTATTTTAATAACTCGGTCTCCCCAACCAAGGACAGCGGCAGAAATAATAAACAATTTAACTCGACCTTAAAAATAAAATTTTATTTTGCCCAAGAATGGCTTAATTGCTAGATGCAGTAAAATTGATCACGGCAGATTTAATTCGTTTTTAATTCAGGGTAATATATTTTTTTTATAAAAAATAATAAATCAAGGAAAAAATACAGGGTCAGAAAAAAAATTAAAACGTCCAAATATTTTGAAGGTGAAGGAAATTATTGAAAATTTAAATCTTTAAATGACAAACTTTTTATTCATTACGAAAAAAATGGCTTATTTTTATGCAAATAAAAAACTATTATTACTTATTATTACATATTTTTATTGAATTTGTAGTATTATTTTCAAATAATATATTATCTTATCAAATTATGTATTTATTGATTACGATTAATCTTTTAGGTACACGAGTAAATAATGAAAAAATATGGTTTTAAATTATTAAAAGCAATAAAAAGAGAATTATGAAGTAAAACAGTTAGCACTTTTGAACTAACATCATTAATTTCTCTCATTTGTATTGAATTTAAACGTAATTAATGCAAAAAGCATAATTCTTTGCTTCACTCGCATTGCAAATTGTAAATTTTAACCGTTAAAAAATAAACTGCTATTAATCAAGTTAATAACATCAAAATGCAATTAATGCATTGAATTAAATAGAAATTATTTATGAAATCAACAGGTGTTTGACATATTCTAAAGAAAATTGCAATAAATTTAGTTTGAAAATTGAACGGGACTCGACAAATTGCAGAAATAAGATTGCATTAAACATGGGAGGTCATTGAAACTCTGCTTTCTTGTTTATAATAAAATCTTAGCTTAAACTAATAAAATACTCATGCTCCAATCTATGCCCATATCAAGAATAAATGTTTAATACTGATTAAGTCTGAATTGATATCATTGTAGTTGTGTAACTAATTTGTTTGAAGTGTTGTGTTGATGCTGAACGACGAAAGTTTAAAATGCATTAAAATCATCAATATTTTTCATTTAAAGCGAAGGTCGTGAAAATGTGTTCCAATCAACAATCAATTGACTGAATCGTCATGTAATTAAAATGCTTGAAGAATATTTTTTTAGGTACATAGAAGCGTATTTACTTCAAATTTAACCACAATATCAACATTGAATTAAAATAGTTATTTATGCAACAAGTGCAAAAAGTGGATAATATTTGCACGTAACGTAAAAATTGCATACACTATTTTTTCCGATCGAAGATAATAAAATTCCAAAAAACATGAACAATTGATGAAATCTAAATTTTTCATTTATGATTAGTTTTCAGTGCATATAGTTATACTTTTTTGCACTAGTGCAAAAAACATTACTTAAATCATGCTTTTTGGCACTAAGTAATGCTTTTGTGAACTCATGCAAGAAAGCATGATTTTATGCACTAACAACTTGTCATAATTTACCTACCTACCTACCTTTTGCACGATTGTAGAAAAACTATGTTAAATTCTCCGATATGAAAAAAATCAAGTTATTTTCCATAACAAATCATTACAAAATTTGATAGAGTGGATTTCATCTGAAGTGAACCTTTCCTGCGCCTGTTGATTCATACATTACAGGAATTCAGATTAATTGAGAAACCTTAATTCTAGATGACCAGTACATCATCACGTACATCAATCATAAACTAAGTTAATCTAAACATTCTTAAACATTTATTTCTGAGCAGGGTTCTCTTCAGATGAAAACCACTCTAATACACAACCACGTTTGTTTAAATCGGTTTCAATGAGACAAACGGAATGAAGCAACTTTAATCTATACCATAACCTGCCAGAACCCCTGATCTCACACAAGATACTACAAATTTTTGACCTACTCAAAATGAATGATTTAGTTTGAAGAGCAATAACAGTTGGTAGTTTAAAATACGAATACTGGGTATCCCAAAACTCGTGCATTGTCATGGATATGGTATTTGGATAAATAAAAATTTAAAAAAAAAATCATAATGTTTTTAAGTTTGTAACCAAAGTTGAAATGGAAAATTTAGCTACATTTAACAATATTGTATTTATTGTCATTTTTATTATGAAACCATAGATTTACTGCAATGCATTGGAGATTGTCAAAACTTTTCAATCCTTGGAATTTTAAGAAAATAATGTCACTTTTGTTAGAATATTGGTCATTGACATCATACACAAAATAATTTGTAAAATGCTTATTTCCGGGCTCGATATCGATTTTCACCCAAAGTATTCTCCATTTGCATAATCGTAAATGACTAAAACCCAAAGTTTTTCTTTAAAAACCATTTTTTTCAGATATACTCGAGCAAATTATATTTTATATTATTTTTTCCTATAGAACTTAAAAGAGAAGAAAATGATTTATTCAAGGAAATCAATCAACTTTCGATAAAAAAAACACAACTAATGTCTTCCAAAAATATGTTTAAATGTCACCTGGAAGAAAATAAGACGATTTTGATCATAATTAAGTTGATTTTGATTGTAAATTGATTATTATTTTGATCATGATTTCTTCCAGTTTCTTTGAACATGATTGCTTTGGTTTTGCTCATATCAGTTTTGTTCAAAACTGGTTCTAATTGCCCATGACTATTTTGTTCATATTATATTCTTTGATTTTTAACATAATTATTTCAAATTTCAACATGTTTATCTTGATATTTCGTTCAACCTTATTTCATTTTAATCTTTCCTAATCAAATTTTGATCACAACTAAGTTTATTTTCCTCAAAATTTCTTTCAATGTGACCACAAAATTTGTGCTTTCAAGAAACTTTATTTATTAAATAACCAACAAACCCCCCCCCAACCCCCTGGGACAGTTACAACTTTAAACCTAGATAAATCTTCATTTTTCATAAATTCAGCTTTGGATAAATTTTTTTTTTGCAATTTTGTGATCCTCAAAGTTTTGATCATCAACAAAAACTACAGATCTAATTGTAAGCTTACAAGTTTCTTCTTCCATATTTTGATTTTATTTTATTTATAATAATTTAAATGATCAAAAGACTCTTGTATCAATTGATGAAACATCATCAACTTCTTGATCGTTAAAAATCTTACTTCCACCATATTTTGATGAAAATGTAGGTATGAATGGTTCATGAAAATATGGTGGAAATAAGATTTTTAATGATCAAGAAAATGAAAATGTAGATATGATGGTTCATCAATATATTTTATCCCCGAAAATGAAGATCGCTCCCGTGGTCCTTGACTAGTGCTTCTGTTTGTAATAGTTCTAGAGAATTTAAAAGGTACTATACCAAGGATTCCTGATACTGTAGCGAAAGCTAATGCGCAAATTGTTGGACACTCTTGGATTATCATTTTTGTAGTCATGTTTTTTGTATTAAACGCAAGTATTCTTTAGTTTATTGAAATTTTAGACAAAATGCAAGTTTAGCGAATGAAGCTTTTGGCTTCTCTACCTGCATTTAAGGTTTTGGTATTTTGTAAAAACAAAGTGACAAAAAATTCATAAGAATTCCGATTTGCAATTTTCAAGTGGATTTTTTATTAGATAGTCAGAACAGGAAATTGTGGAGGCCGGCGCCAGGTAGGTATCAAATGGTACTCAGCTCTTAGGCACAGGTGCCGTGGCTGCAGAGTTCACGGACATTTACTGACCGTTAATATTCGGTCATTCTTTTCGCATATACCTTGAAAAGTAGCACATTCGCCGATAAGCCGAACATTTTTGCAATTACACATTTACTTGTTAGATTTTTCTCCAACAGACTATTCTCAGAGAAATTTTGTAGTATGGCAAATAATTTGAACGCAAATCATTGGTTATATGTGTCAGCAGACAAGAGACAAGTGAAGCCCTTTAAGTGAAGTAACACGCTTAAGCCTGTTTAAAAAATTAATTTAATTATATTATTAACCGGTGTTGACGCATTAAATTTTATGGAACGCTTCGTAGTTTTTGATTCTCAGAATCAATCGATTTAATCGCGAATTAAGAACATGTTCCTTCTCAAATTTTAATTTCACACATTTTCTAATTACATATTATTATTTCTTATAAATCCAATTTATTTTAGTAGTATTTGCAGAGGCTATTTCAGAAAAATAATTAAGATTCTCAAGATTGCTTTAAACCTTTTTCTATATAAGGAGGTCTATAAAAATAAAATACAAGAAGCTCGATTCTCATTTTCAGGGATAAAATATCCTATAGGAAAAAGGTAAAGTACTTGCTTGATTTAGCAAATTTCCGGAGAAACGTGCTGTTTTTCCCATAGAATATTTTATCCCTAAAAATTAGGACCATTTTGCTGCTCTATTATTGGGTTTAAATAATGATCACCCTGTAAATAAAATTGGATTAATAAAAATTAGAAGAAAAAAACGAGGTAACCCCCATTATAAGTAGCTCGATGGATAATAAAAGATTGTAGACTCGATTTTATTCTAGGGGCTTTAAGGACGGGTTAAACAACACCTTTAAATTTCAGACGTGTATTTTTGAAATATTTTTTGGCTTATTTCCAACTTATCATCAAATTTTAATGAAAATTAGTAATTATATTTTTAATGATTTTTAAAATTAATTTAGGTGTGATCAAACGTTAATAATTCCAATTTGGCCAATTTTTTTGAATTTATTAAAATTGACTATTATAAGAATAATTTTAATTACTTTTCCGTTTCCGTGTATTATCCTGGTAAGAAACGAAAACATTAACAATCAAAACTGTTCACTCAATCACCTTTAACTCTGATTTAATAAAAACAATTTTATAATTTTTAATAATGAGCACTAGGTTTTTAAATGGCCTAACGGCAAAATACACGCATTTCGATTTTACTAGCGACACGGAAGACGTATCTAGCGATTCTCACTTCTCACGACACTATAGAATAGTGGAGTGAAAGATTCTTGCGGTAGAACCTAGAACCCTACCCCTGTTCTGGCAGAGTGGCAGAGCTGCAAGAGTCGGAAGCAAAAGAGAAGGCTAAAGACTGAAGAGGGAAACGAATCGGCGCGACTCGACAGGGGAAGGGTCGCCACAGGAAAATCATCATTAATGCGGCTTACAAGCGATAATAAATGAAAAATACAATCACCTAAAGCTGCCACTGAAATAAAACAGGAAATGCGTTATGTAATTAAATAGTAATTTCATGACTTTTCAGATGAGTATTTAGGTTACAAGTAAAGTAACTAATAATATTTACAAATAATAGTAATAATTTTTATTTTTTACAACTCAGTTGAAGCTTAAGCTTCAAGCGAAGCTTTAACCAAAAAAATGACAGAATTACAATTGAAAATCTGTCATTTTTTAAGTTTAAGTGAACATGAAGCTTTTAAGCTTCAACTGTGCAACCTGGCATTAGAGGATATTATAATACGATTTCAAATAAAAAATAAGTAACTCATAATTTATGAAATTTTGTGACTCCAGCTATTCTGCTCTGCGTTGATATCTTTGCTCACCTCTGCTGCCCTTATGGTGTTTTAATCAAAAAATACTTTGATAGTGTATCAGGGTTTACCCTTAAGAGGCTCGATCTAAAAGAAAATTTAAAGCTCTATTTATGCACCCGGTTTAAACATAAGACATATTGACAGAAGACATTATGTTTAACTACGTATAGAGGGCGCTGTAAATGGAGGATATCGGTACTTGTCAGTGTCAAATATTTTTAGAATGCATTCTTGTACCATTCTTGTAAAGTTGCTCCCAGCTGGAAGTAGGATAAAGAATACGCGATCGTGATTACTTTTGTCCTACTTCCAGCTGGGACCAACTGTACATACCTTATATTCGGACGTACAGGTTACCTATATGTATATGAGAATTTAAAATTTAAGAACTACTTTGATGACTAAATTGACAGAAACACAATACAAAATCTCTCGATTCAAAATTTAAGTACTACTTTGGGTTCTAAGTCGTGTCGGTAAGATCGGCCATCAGTGGAAGTGTTATGATTGTCGTTTAGAATCATCAGAGCGTTCGATTTTGAGGTTATGAAGGTTTGCTTACACTCCAATGCATTCAGGAGAGCGCACACCTCATAATGACGTCCAACACTCTACCACTGCAGTTCCTGAACGCACCCTTAGATATTTGGCATTTTTCAAAAACGTTCATCTAGAGGTACCCGATATTTTTTTGAAAAAGAGAATACCGAGGGTGGGTTGCAGGAAAGAGTTTAAGCTCGGTTTTAACTAAAACCAAGCTCAAACTAACAAGTTATTTTTTGCATGTATATTCTGTCATACTTGTCAGTTTAAAACTGGTATCACCTTAAACTTTTTCGTGCAAACCACCCCGAGTGATACCGAGTGTGTTTCCTAAGTCGGAGGTAAATAGTTCACCTTACCAATGTTTAAAAATTTCGTCTGCATCCCACAGACTGTTGTCAAAAACTACAATTTTGCAGTTTTAAGTTTTCGTGAAAATAATCCTTGAAACTGATCTTAACTAAAAAGATCATCCTGAATAGTTCAAATACATCAACAATTTGTGTACCTATAATGGGCTTAATTCTATTTTATGGAAAAGTATAATATACAGGGTATCTTCAAAAAGTCTGTACAAAACGTACCCCTGAGACCAAAATAAGAAGATGCAACCAAACTTACTTCTATCCAAAAGTGCTTCGTTAACTTGCTACACACCATAAAAATTCTTAAAAATATTTGTTTTTTAATTACAAAAAATCGTTTAGGACGTTTTAAAAAAAATCCAAATATTTTCAAAAACTTTGATGGTCTTTTCAAAGAAATATGAGGTTAGTTTATTTTGTACAGACTTTTCAGAGACACCCACCCATGCATTAATTTTTTAAGATTTTTAATATCCCTATTAACTTCCCACCCCTAACTCTTTGAAACAATACATAATTCGTTAAAATTGCGCGCTTTTTAGTTTTAGTAAAAACGAAAAAACCAAAAGTGTTTAGTTTGACCTTCGGTTTAACCCACAAAGAAAAACTACACAACAAATTATAGTCACATAGATCTTTTGGTACACAAAAAAAATTAAAAAAATTCTCTGCATGAATAAAGTTATGAATAAAAACGTAAGTATCGACGGAATTTTAAAATCAATTAGATTTCCCGATTACCCACTTAAGAAATATCACCAAAAACCAACAACACCCCCCCTTTGAATTGGTAAAAACTTAAAAAAAAACAGAAAATAAAACACTGATTGTCGACTAATTTCTACATACAGAGCAACGATTTTTTCAGTTCATTTTTTGGTATATTTTAATAATTTTTAAAATAAAGTAGATTGAAAAGTGTTTTCTTCTCGGTTTTCTTTCAAAATTAAAACCAAGTACATTATTTTTTACTTTTTTAGAAGCTTTAAAGCCGAGTTTAAAGCCAATTCACATTTTCTAAAAAAACCACCTTATCGATTTTTTATAAAAATCATTTTCAGGGCCTACAACGAAGGCTGCAAATAAATTGAACTATTGGGTTAATAAATTTTTAGATTACAATTACATTTTCATTTGGAAATTAAGTTTTAAAGGGTTCATACACTATCAAACAGTTTGCACAAACATATGTGCGCAACATCATGTTGCACAAACAAAATCTGACCACGACCATACATTGTTGAGCAAACATCGTTAAGATCGAGTGTTGCACATACTTCATTTAAGTGGAGTTGATGATGGGTAGGTCCTCAACTCCACTTACAATTTTGAGACGTCACCGCATAATGGTACTACTTCATTTAAGTTCGAATGATAAAAGTTAAAAGTCTACTCCCAATAAATACCAATAAGCTCACGCCAAAATTCCTTATTTTTGGTAGAGACCATTTAAATCAATAAGCAGATGTAGTTTTAATATAACAAGTGGAGTTAACTTCTTGCAACAAAGAAACCAAGTTGGATCGAAATATTTATAATTTATAACATTGATGGTTTGAACCCGTCCATACTCTATCAAACCTGTTGCGCAATAGAGCGTTGCTTGAATTTACTCCGCAGTTGTGCAACAACTCGAACATCGCCATACACTGTCAACATGTTTGCACTGCATCCTCGGTTGCACAAATTGTTTGATAGTGTATGGGCCCTTTTAGACATACAATACATAATATTTGTTGATACAATTTAATATTTTAATGATTTAAAATATGCAATAAAGGAATATTTGTAAGGCCTGGTTGCACAGTTAAGGCTTAAGCTTCAAGCGACACTTAAACTAAAAAAATGACAGATTTTTCGACGGAGATCCTAAGGGAGGTTAAAAATTTCCATCCCACTTTTATGCAGCTTCGTTGCAAATTATCGTGAGATTTATTGCTTACCGCTAGAGCACACGTGAGTTTGGGAAGAATAATCATGAAGTTTTTCTTGCCAGATTTTCAAATTTCTTTCTAATTTATAAACTAGAGACTAGAGTAATGAAACTACAACTGGGCACTTATTTATTCTTGCAATTTTATGCAGAAATAATTATAAAAGCCCAAGGTCACCCAAAGTTCAGGCACTTATATTTTTTTCATTCTGGATATTTTTCCTCTTGTCCAAATTTAGTAGAATGACTTTAAAACCATAAGTATATAAAAATATTGTTTACACTAGCGTATCTGATGGAATGCATAAACTACTATATACTACTATATTTACTAGAGATGCATCGAATAGTGATTTGGCCGTATATTCGGCGTTCGGCGAAAACTTAGCCGAATATTCGGTTCCCCCTTCAATGCCCAGCACACGTGTTTCGCATGAATAGATTTTTGTATTTTATGTATGAATGGCGCCATTTTACTACAATTCATGTTTAAAGGTTTCAATTTTCGAAATAAGTAACATTAAGCATAGTAAAATAAAGGCCTGCTTTAAAATTGATAAGAACAATCTGCTGTAAGTATGAAGTATGTAGTAAGACCGTGCAGCAAACAGGAATTCCAACCTAACTGAAATTCCTACCCATGCTGGAGGGTTGTAGCAGGGACTACTATTAATACAACTCCCCAGCATGGGTAAGAAATTTCAGCGTCGCTAATTTAATGCAATGTCAGTTAGGTTGGAATTCCTGTTTGCTGGCCGGTCTTACTATATGAATAAAATAAAGTAAATGCAAAAGCAAACTTCAATTATAAACTAAAATTCCATAGAATTTACATCATTTTTTCAGATTTATCATAAAATATTACCTAGGGTAAGATTTGACTAATATTTTCGAAGTCAGAAGTCAGAATAGAAAAATATTAAGAAAACAAAAAAAAAATAAAAAAATTAAAGATCAGAATTGAAGTAAAAGTAGAAGGATTTGCTTCATTTTTATTCATACGCCTCAATGTGTTTTCATTAAAATAATATACTTTATTTTTGCCGAATATCCGGCTTTCGTCATCAAAATTCGGTCTTCCGCCGAATAATAAAAAAATGAACGAATATTCGGTATACCAAATAGTTCGGTGCACCTCTAATTTTTGACTATTGGTAATTTTTAGATCCCGCTTGATCCCGTTTGCCCTCTGGTGGCAAACATATGAACTTCTATATTCGGTACTTACTTTTTCAATTTTAAGCATCGGTACATGTTTTTTGAGCTTTACTGAAGCTTTAAAAATAATAAATCTATTTGTGTTTTGTTGAATATGTAGTTATAAGGTACAAGAATGCATTTTTAACACAATTTTAGACAATGACAAGTACCGAATATCCTCCATTTACAGCGCCCTCTATATGTAGTTAAAATTACCAATTGGGAAAACACCCTGTACATTATTATCTAAGAAAAATCGTATATATTTTGAATTCCCAAAACATGGAAGGTACGTAGCGCCACCTGTATTTAAAACAAAAGAACTAAAAAGAGTGTAATAAAAGTAAATGCGGCCTTCTGATTGGTCGAAAGTATGTGATAATGACCTATTTTAAGTGTCTTTGAAATTTTAAAGTAATTTTTACTACCAAATTATTTAGGTACCTACCATTCGTCAGCTTCATAAATTTTGGTACCTATTCGTAGTGTTTTCAATATTTTTGATGTGAAGTAGCTTTATTTAAAAGAATTTAAAATGAAAATAAGTGTATGCTGTATGCCAACTTGAGCAACAATATTGCATAACCCTTGAGGGGCAAATTTAGCGTGTTTGAAAGATAGGGGCAGTGGAGGGGCTGGAAGGTAGGTACACATGCGACGCACAAGTTGAGCGTGCCCGCAAAGGAATTTCAACAGGTAAACACGTATGGTTGGGACATTCCCGTTTCTCACCTGGTAATATGAGTCGGCCATCTTGCAGCGAGAGTTTACATCACATAATTAAAAACAACATCAGACATCGGTGAATTTTCTTCGCTGAGGACGAACTTGGTGCATTGCTGTATGATATTTAGGGAGATGCTGGCTTCAAGGAGGGCTCAAAATGGGCAAAATAATAAATTGGTAAACGAACTAAAAAAGGGCAACACTTGCACACATATCACATACCGACCCACTCCGCGTTGCCGGCGTGAGCAAACTGATTCATAGAATAGGCTAAGCTGAAACTACTTGTAAAACAGAGTTACGAGCCAAACGAAAAGGATGGAAATGTCGGAATTTATGCGGACGACTGAAATGGAGACCAATTCGTGGAACCAAGTTGCCTTCAGGAATGTTTTCGTCACTCATTTTATTTGTTTATAGATAAATTATAACAAATTTAAACTTTTCAATAAAATTATCGTTTTGACATTCAAACTCGTGTTAAAATTTATTGAGTAGGCAAATACAAATAATTATGGAAAATTACAGATAATTAATAAAACCAATAAATATTATTACCAATAATTAATTGATACAAATTACTTATTAAATAATTTTTATTTATAGGAGAAGGTATTAATTATTATCTACAACAACTATTATCGTTGGAAATGTATCTTGTAGCTCTCTTGACAAAGAATAAAAGTAATTAAAATTTTTAGATAGTTCCTAGTAATTTGTACATATTAAAAAATCAAATTTAAGTTAGGCTACCAAAATAACAGAGCCATCTATAATACAAAAAAGGTAGCTCAAAAATGTTCAATTTACCTTAAAAAATTCTTGTGCACGAGCATTTTTGCAAAAAATAATAAAAAAATTTCATAATTTAAATTATTAAAGTAAGAATTTATTACTCATTTTTAGATGGGGAAATTGTGAGAAAGAGAGAGAAGTATAGCAACCATGTGTTATTTTTTTTTTTTTTGCATAGTAACCATTAACAAAACTAAATAAAATTTACATGATCCCCTTCCTTATAAATAACTCTTTGAGTTCCAGCATATATTTTTTAAATATGTGCCCCTGGAAGAGAGTAGAAGTGGAACTAGCACATTTTTTCGACATTTCATCGTATTTCCACTTCTACGCTTTCCCAGAATTTTATTTAGAAGAAAAATTAGGTAAAACTTAAAGTACTACTTATAATCATAAGGGTCAGATAGTTTTTATTTATTATTTTTTATGATTACTATGTAAAAATATTAAAATAACTAAATAACAAACGGTTGCTTTGTTTCCCTCTCTTTTACACAATTCCCCAGTCATAAAAATTTCTTAATAAAATACATTCCTTTGGGGGAGCAAGGCACCCTCGCCCCCTCCCCCCCCTGGGTGCGCCATTGAAATTCGATTAATAGCATATCATTCAACGAGCGAGAAATGATAGCCATTATTCACGAAGACCGAAATTGCAACACGAGCCGGAAGGCGAGTATGGTAAAAGATCTCAATGGCTATTTTCTCGCGAGTAGAATACTATACTTTTTTTATTTTACGGAGCTTTTATGCAATTTTTTTGAGGTTAATTTTCGTATTCTTGACATTTGATTTTTCTATTCTGTGGTTAAAATTACCCAGTGATTAATGAAATTACCCATAATCCATTGCTCTTTACCCAATGTGTTGGCAATACTGCAGCTTTGTGATTGGTCCGCACACGGTCCGAGCATGTTGAATAATGTCAGAAATTTAGTAATGAATTTCATTAATAAATTAAAGGATATTAACACAAATATTTGGACTGCTTCAATTAAATAGAAAAACTTGTTATTTATTTTCTTTTAGCCCAACTTTATTATTACATGTCACTATTACCTTGACAATAAAGATTCTTTAAAAACCTGAAGATGGGATATATTTATCCCGAAATCGATAGTTTTTAATTTAATTTATACAAAAAGTATAAATAATAAAGTTGGGCTAAAAGAAAATAAATAACAAGTTTTTCTATTTAATTGAATTTCATTACTTATCAAAAAATTCAAATGTAATGAATCCATTACTCAATAGTCGTGGAAAAAAATATTACCTTCCTTGGCCTTGACAAATTAATTTATTTTCCAAAATGATTATCACTAATCTATAAACAGATGTAATAATATTTCTTGATGTTAAAGTTGAATTGATTTTATTTTAAATGAACAAATGTATGTACAAAATTCTAATGTCTCTGGAAATAAAAAGGAAAATTGAGAGAAAAAGTGCAATAATTTATCCCCTACCTACATTCGAGGTATATCAAAATATCAGCAAATTTTTATCATCGCTTTATTTTAACATAATAAAATCAAAATAATACAACAGTAACCAATAATTTAAATTTACTCATTATTTAAGGTTGTTTATCATAGAATTAATTTCTTCAGGAGTTTTATTTAAGATTTCAGCAGGATTTTCATATAAATTTTGAGGGTTGTGCACAGCTTCATACAATTGCTTATAAATTGCCAGCAACACATCGAAAGCCCTTCTTTGAATAGCTTTCTTATGCTGAGACGAAAGCAGTAAATTTATCTGCGGCAACAATAAACTTTCAGGATTTGTTGCTAATGCATCCATTTTAATCTGAAAACAAAACTCGGATATAAAGTACAGTCAAACTTCCCTAACTCAAATCTTCAAGGGACTTTAAAAAAAATTCGAGATATAGAAATTATTTCGCCATATTAAAAACGAATATTTTTACAAACACATTACAAACAAAATTCGAGTTATAGAAGTTCAAGTTATGGAAGTTCAACTGTATAATTATAAAATCATGTTGTCTTACCAAAAAGCTTCGTAAATTACTAGGCTCCATACCAGGAATACCTGATAAAGGTCCATGAGTGGTATCTTGAAGTATAGTATAAATAGGACCCAAATTAAAAGTAGCAACTAGCGAACTCGCTTGCTCTGATGTTAAAGTATCAATTTGAGCATCGGATTGAGCTTGCAACCTTTCCAATTTTTCATCCATATACTGATAAAGTGATAAACAAGTATACATCGAGTACATGCAATTCAACATATAAACCGCCATATCAGTAGTGGGTAAACGTGATGACTGTTCATTTACTGCTCTCAGTAATGGATCCAAAACTATTTGAGCAATTTTTGCCATGTCAAATTCACGCCCTTCGCTCATACTAGCAGTAGAAAGTATATCACGCATAAAAGTTAAAAGTCCGTTGATTGAATGTGTTGGTGATAAATCACGAGGTGGTGCTTCAACTCGTACCAACATATTATTTACTTGCATATAAAGTGTTTGAATAAAAGTCTGTTCAGATTTTTCAAGTATTTCTTTTAAAGTTGACTCAAATTCACCATGTGATAAAACCTAAATGAAAAAATGTTCAAAATAATTATCTGAATAGATCAAAATAAGTTACCTTATTTATACTCTTCTTATAATATCGAAGTAAATTTAATACAGCATAAAACACACCACTCTCATTGGAAGCCGTTAATATTTTTAAAATTCTTATTTTTAATGGATGGCATACACCTTCACATACACCTCCTAATGCATTAATTTTTTGTTGGGAAAAATCTGAAATTTTATAATGTTATTTTATGTCTTATTAAAAGGATGGTCAGAAAATTTGAGCGCTTGATTTTAAAATTCGCTTGATATTTGCGGTTTTGGTCATAACTTTTTTTGCTACACGGATGAGTTTTGTGGCTACCAATTTCTTGTTATTTTTTTATCCTCTTACCTTGTTTATTGCATAGTGAAAATAGTAAATCAATTTTCTGTTTCTCCATAGGAATTGCCTTATTTAACCAAGCTAACATGTCTGTCACATAAATTTGAGGATCATGAGCACGCATTTCAATAGGTGCAGGATTTCCCGAAGATCCTCCTCTTGTTAGTGCATCTATAAAATCTCCTACTAGCACTGATCTACATGCAGTACAATATTCATCTATCACATATCTGTAAAATCATGTCCATGAATAATTATCGAAAAAATGTTTCAAGTATTTTACCTAAATAAAACAGGTCGTTCTTGTAATCTTTCCATCGATCTAGTTATAATTTCGATATAATCTGTATTATCTACATTTCGACAATGGTTTTGAGTCCACCGGTACAGTCTTTCCAGTGCCCCTTCCTGTAATGATTACAGTGAATTATTATATAAATTTATAGTACTGTGTTAAATTTTTAACTTGCCTGATGTAAGGTCATTTGTTCCATGATATCAGACGCAAGTGTTTGATGACCAGACTGCATTAACACTTTACAGTCGTTGTGGATTTTCTGGACTTTATCCAAAGCACTGAATATATCAATTGTTACTACTGAATCTTTATGCCCTTTAATTCCGTGTAAAGCAACCACTTCTTCCGGCTTTAATTGGAATGCATCGATAAAAGCTGTTGCTATTTGCATATGAACATCATTAAGATGACTAAAATTACAAAAAAATTGATACAAAAATACAAATCATATTTTTTCAATTAAGTACCTTTCATTTTGTAAAGCACTTGTTTGTTCCAATAAATATTTAGTTTGTGATTTTGCATTTTGTAGTTGCGTTGTCATTTCTTGTATAGATTTATTCATTTCCGCAACATCATTATAAACATCATCAAATATTTCTTTAACTTCTCGAAATGCAGATAAGAAGGTTTCGTTAATAACTAAACTCCTTTTTTCAATTTGACTTCTTAAGTTACGCCTGTTTTGCAACGTATTTTCTTTGTAGAAAGTGGATAGTTGTTTAAGAACTTCCAATGATTCCTAATTACGACATAAATTATCAGAAAAATGCATTGTGTAATTGTAGGAGTAGGTTATCATTGTGCTTTTTATCTTAGGCTTCAGTGAGTAGATCTATATCCGAAGTTACAAATGTAATAAAAGAGTACTCGGTCAATACCTAGCTATCTATTAAATTTTCTGCAACTTTCAAAATATAAAATATGACTAGATTTTTCGAAATTGTACTCATATTGGAATAAACTTAGTTCTTCCATTTCTAATTCTAATAAAACCTACTTTGGGAGCTAATCCTGATACATCAGGAGATACTTATTGAAATAAATTCACTATTTTAAAATTTTGTTCCCCTGGTGGAAAAATTATGAACCTCGAAAGCCGGCGAAGTGAATACTTTTTTGATTACACTCAAATATGTTACATTGTTCTTAATTTGGGTATGAAATAATAAATCTGTTGATGTATTGTTGAGTTTTTGGTACAAAAGGGCATTTTAAACACAATTCGACACAAAACTAAAAGCTCCTCCTAATAACCCTATTAAAAATGTTCGATTATCATTGGGTTTCGTTTAAACTTCGATTTACGAACAAGTGGCAATAGTGAATACAATGTTATCTATTGCCGTTACACAGAACGTTAAAAGTTTTCCTAACGACTGTCGTTTGTGAAATTCGTTCATCAACGACAATTCAGAGAATAGTATTAATATCAGCGATTCAGCTGAGGGGCTTCAAATAGGAAAGAAAAGTAGACTTGCTTACTCAATGTGGTCAGTTATGTTTAAAAAGTGCTGAGTAATGATCGTCCCAATGAATATAGAGTGATGAGCACTTAGCTGGTTGGGTATAACCATTCCCTAATGTCTAGACCGATAAATAAAAATAAGAAGATGAACATATATTTACCTGATCATTTTCCAAGCGAGTTTCTAATATTTTATTTAATCTTCGAGATAAAACACTTTCAATTTCTGTAGGATCTGCAGGCATTTTAAAAAAATACAAATACCTAATTTGAAAATAAGGAATTTATTTAAGGTTATGTATGAATAGACGACGTATCTCGTTCGACCTCTATCAGCAGTTTTGTGAAACTTTTTTGAATTTTATAAAACCACATTAATACCATGTATATTAAAAAAGGGCAAAAAATAATGGGTATTCACTTACAACTACTACAAATCACAATACTCAATCAATTTTCATATTTTTTGGTTGAAGAAAAAAAACAATTTCAATTTTTAACTATGTTTATTGATAATACAAGAGATACAATAATAAAGTCACATTTCATGGAATTCATCGACACTCATACACAATTTTACAGATTTTTAAAAAATAAATCACGGATAAAATTAGTCTAAAAATCAAGAAAACATTGATAATGATGCACGTCATGCTAATTTATAAGGGCTTCATTTTAAGATCGACTTTAAAAGTCTGGAAACTTAGTTTCCTTGCACACATATTCATTTATTTATTTATATATAAAATTTCAATTATCCTAATTTTTTACAGTAACTTTTAAAAAATCCATGATAAATAGATAACAATTGCTGTTAATATTATTGCATGGTAACAATTTGGCATTGTTAACAATAATTTTCAGGTTACTACAAAATAGTTAATTTAGAATATTGTGCGCAGGATCGTTCCAAAAAACGAACCAGCACTAGTTTTTTTATTTAATTAAAAATTGGCTAGCTAGTTTTTTATATATTTTTTTCTTTTAATACAAACTTTTTGACTTATCCTCTTATCAAAAATATTTACCCTCGATCCTTAAAGATTTTATAAAACCTTAATAAATAACGCTTCGTTTATTTTTGGCCAAAATTTTTAGTTAATTTAATTTATAATACTTCAATACTTCGTTTTTGTGCTTTTTATAACCAGGATATACATTATAAAATTTTGATTAATTAATTACAACAAAATAATGTAACATGTTTAATAACTTAAAGAAATGCTCATTGACATCATCCCAAAATTAACAACATTAAAAAAATTGAGTGAATAAAAGAGATCATTTACATTGAGACAGATATCATAACAAAAACCTATTTATCCAAACCACATTGATAAAAATTCCTTTTATCAAAAGATTTGGAATTTACCTTTGTGGTGAAATTGACTTCCAAGATATTTTAAAGCAACAACCACAAATCACACAGCAAATTATTTCAGTTTGTACATACAAGGTTGCTAAAATTCATAAAAATAGAGGAAAATGATTAAAATTTAAATTTGTCCTAAGTTATAGGTTATAGTTTAATAAAATAATAAATCGTCAAATTATTTAAGAGAGGTTTTGTTAATTTTTCAATCAGTTAAATTATTCACCGTTCAAACTTTTCAAATGCCAATACAAAGTGAGAAGCAAGACATGTCAAAGAAAAAATATAAATTCAGTCATTGACTTGAAGAATTTGAAGGGTGAAGGCTTAAAATGTTAATTAATACTTTGAGATGATGTTTAAAAATATATAAGTGTGCATTTATTATCGTTTTTACAAATGTGCTAGCCAGAATTAAGATAAAACAGATTAAAAAGTAAAATAAAAAAAATAAATTATTACAAGAAACCTATTACCTACATTTACAATTACTTATACATAATATAATTGATTTTCTTAAAATTACGCATATA
The DNA here is from genome assembly GCA_963971135.1 of Stenus bimaculatus. Taxonomy (NCBI): domain Eukaryota; kingdom Metazoa; phylum Arthropoda; class Insecta; order Coleoptera; family Staphylinidae; genus Stenus; species Stenus bimaculatus. The sequence goes on from OZ020185.1 coordinate 4,592,556, forward strand.
CATATAATACTTCTTCTACTAAATATATTTGTGAACGTAAAGAATGTATGCTTGTCACAACAAAATCTGAGATCCACAACGTAATGCACAAGTAGCACTTGTACATTTTCATGTGCACTTTATTTTGGGATCTTGGGAAAATAAAAAGTAGCAAATAGATGAGGGCTGCTTTTTATTTTCTATTATCCTAAATCACAATTAAATAACTTTTACAGTGACTAATCCGAATCGGGATCAAGGCACCGTCGCTGCTTAAATTTTTATTATTCAAAAATGTACCCTAATCACGAATTTTAAATTTAATAATAAATTTAGAGATTCGGATGAAATTATTTTAATTGCAAAAAATATCGGACTAGGCTTGCAGTCTATAAAGCATACACAACAAAATTGCTGCCGTAAAAATAAATTATTTATAATACTTTTTAATTTAATGTAATTATTTAAACGTGTCAACTAGAGGAACACTCATTTTTATATTTAAATATAGTTGGCAGTTATTCAGAAGACACCATGATTGTGATATGATATCATTAGAAAAACTATACATATATTGCTTTATATTCTTAAATTGAACACAAAAATAAATACATTTTTTAAATAAATAGAAAAGTCATCTGCTTAAATACATAATATTTATATACAAGCTTTTAAATGGTTTATAAATTAAAGCTTTAAAATCCTAAATAGAAATCTTAAAGTTTTAACTTTGAATATCAATGCTAAATAAATATAAAATATTTTTTAGCTGCAGAACTCTACGAATAAAAATTTCTATGTATAAAAATGGTAGAATTCTGCACCTAAGGTTCAACATTTTTCTTTTCAAGATTTATTTACATAATATGTGTGCATATCATTGAAAACATCCATCTTTAACACATTACGTAACTTATTTTTTAAAATGTAGGATGGATAATTTATTTACATGGGTTTTCTTTATTTGGACCCAATTTATCGATAGAATTAAATTTTGAAAATCAGTTCCCGTCACAGACAGACGTACCAGTCAACATTCGCAGGTACTTCAGTAACAGCAAATGTAAACTCACACTTTGCATTTGTACTGTCGGCAAGAGAAATATGCGCACAACTTGCTAACAAAACTTAAGTACTAAAATCAACAACGTAACTTAACTGCTCAAAAAAAATATAATTTAAAAACTGGCAAGAAGCACGCAATTCAACATTTAATATTTTTATTATCAATAAATTAAAACAATCTAAAAGAGAGCGTGCATTAATTGGCTTTGGGCAATTCGCTGTTAAGTAGTATACTACTGACTTGTTCGTGTTTTTTAAATGCGCTATTCTCGATGGTACCTTGATTCGATGATTCATCATAGCCGGAGTCAGAGCTACTGTCGCTGAAAGTTTTCGCAACAGTTGTCTCCGTCAAATCAGTCGCCTTTGTAGCACGCATTTTACAACTCTCCTTCCTTGCATTACAAGGCTTCATAAACCTTGCATCTACCAGTATATCACCAGTAGGACTCACGAAAACAATACCACAACAAATCTTAAGCCTGTAAAAATTGAAAATTCATGTAAGGAATTAAATTTTGGAGTTATAATTTATAACGTACTTTTTCCAATAATCCATGTCAACGAAATCACTAACGACGGGTAAGCTCTCCCTCCTCTTAGCTTGCGATTTGGTTCTACGGCTAGTAACAACATTGTCTTCACAATCGCTTCCCAAAGGACTATTGGTAAGACTGGATAATTCGCTAGCACCATGTTCGGAAAGAAACTCGACATCGGCCATTTCTACATCTTGAGCACCTTCACTTTTATCAGAAAGGGGGCTGTATTCCCTTTCAAAATGCTTCTTCTTTCGAGCTTGCTTGCTTTCAAGTTCCATCTGCTTCTTATTTTTACTCTTAAATTTTGTCATTGATTTCATACCAGGTCCAGCTCTTGCATCGACCACCTGTTGTGAAGGGTACCATAAGTACATTTTATTCTTATACATTTTGATAAAAATAAACACGTGTGATCAGCACTGTTGTATTTTATCAAATGAATAGGAAACAAAACTGTTTTAGATGAGAAAAGTCAAAATTGTTTTCAAAGGTATCTAAATTTTATTTTCATTATGCATAATTCTGGTGTTTATAAAGTTAAAGCTTGAGAAAAAATATTCATTTATATCTGAATAGTGACAAATTCTTTACTAGAAGGTTTAAGATATGTAAAGTTGGTCATTAAAGTCCAATTAGGAATTTATTGTTTGGATTTTGGATTATGATCAAAGAGGGCTGTAAAGATAATGTTGGGTTTAATCCATCTAAGCCATCTAAGTACCAATTCACAGTTTTTATGATTACCATAAACAATTGATTGATTTTGTTTTGTTACCTACTATGATCCAAAAATATGCATTTTTTTACAGTTTAACTTAAATGAGTTTTTACTTACATGTCTCCAATTCCTCTCAGATCCTGCTGGTAGCTTTTTCCAACGTTTCACCAATAAAACACAAGCATTGCATATTTCACCTTGCCTTGGTGTTGATAGTTGGAAACATTCCATAAAATCTTCCTCATATTTTTTGCTGTCAGTGAATCTTGAACTGATAAATAAAGATTTTATTAATATAAGAATTTAAATCATATGTTACAAAAATTAATTGAAGAAATTTTTGGTTACTCACCTACTAGATTTAGCTTTACAGATACAACAACCGGTGGGAGACCTATATACCTTTGGCCTATGGAAAGAAAACATTGCTAGGCTGGGTGAATTTTTGAAGTAGCTCACTATAAATAAGCAAATCTAAAACCTAAAAAGAAAAAAAAATTGTAGTTTCAATTTGTATGAATATCTTTAAATATAAACTCTTGTTTTAATAAATTTTAGTACAAATTTACAATTATAATTTTAATAATATACAACGAATTTTAAAATTAAAATTTTCGGGATAAAGTTTGAACTAAGTGAATGCTAAAAATAAATTGTAATTTTTTAAAGGAGTGAATCATTTCATCCATTTTTCATATACCAATTTAAGGCCGTATGACACTTACGAGTTTACTGTATAAAATAATCTTCACATGTTTTCTCGTGAGTTTTCTATGCAAAAAACTCGCAAGTATCATACACGTTTTTGAATAGAGTTTTCTCGCGAGTTTTTTTCTTTTCTTTTTTTACAAACAAGTAAATGTAAATAAATTTTAAAACTCTATTAGAAAAACGTGTATGATACTTTTGCGAGTTTTACCATAGAAAACTCACGAGAAAACACGTGAAGAACGTGTATGATACTTTTGTGAGTTTTTACCATAGAAAACTTACGAGAAAACACGTGAAGATTTTATACAGTAAACTCGCAAGTGTCATACAATCTTTATGAAATGTGTGGTGTATTAAATACATAATACATACAACAAATAAAATAGTTAAGTTATGTTTATACATATTATAGTACAGTACCTTGATAAAATTTTAAAATTTAGATATTTACACTGTTCCTTTCGTATTTTTAATACAAATGAAGAACTCAACAGAAACTTAGAACTGTAAATGTAATCTGCTTAGAGCCGAAAAATGTTTAAATGGTGGGGAAAATTAAAATATGCCCCTTTTCGGGGAAGCGCCACAATGAGGAGTTAGAGGAATTGCATCAGGTACAAACCAAAAATTCCTTGGGGGTAAAATATCGGCAATAAGTTTATTGAAGTTGTAATGAAAGACCTCTTGAAGGTCATTTTCTATATTCAGTGTCGGACGAGCACATGCCCGGTGGCCCTTCCCGATTCATTGTGACAACTTGCCTGTCAGTGACTCCAAAAAAATGTAATCTTTTTGAATTTAACAATTCTTTTACTCTAATAAAGATTTAAAATTTTACAATGTATAACAGAGATGTTTGTATTTTCCTGCACCGAAATTCATAAAAAAATCAATTTCAATCTTAAATTATTTTGGAAAAACTTTAATAACTTTACATCGGTGCAAGATTTTTCAAAATTTTTCTATGCATCATGAACTGCACAATTCAAGAGGTAATTAAAATCACATTTTTCAATATTTTGTATTTACTCAGTGGTGTATCATCTAGTTTCTTGCACCGAAATTCATAAAAAATCAATTTATGCATTATGAACTGTAACTCAATAGGTAACTAAAATCATATTTTTCAATATTTTGTAGTTACTCAGTGGCGTACCATGTCGTTTCTTGCACCGAAATTCATAAAAAATCAATTTCAATCTTAAATTATTTTCGAAAAATGTTAATAACTTTAGAACATTGCAAGATTTTTCAAAAAAATGTTATGCACATGAACTGCACAATTCAAGAGGTAATTAAAATCACATTTTTCAATATTTTGCATTTACTCAGTGGTGTATCATCTAGTTTCTTGCACCGAAATTCATAAAAAATCAATTTCAATCTTAAATTATTTTGGAAAAACTTTAATAACTTAAGAACGGTGCAAGATTTTTCAAAAATTCTTTATGCATAATGAACTGCAATTCAATATAGGTAACTAAAATTACATTTTTTAATATTTTTTAGTTACTCAGTGGCGTACCATGTCGTTTCTTGCATCGAAATTCATAAAAAATCAATTTCAATCTTAAATTATTTTGGAAAAACTTTAATAACTTTAGATCGGTGCAAGATTTTTCAAAAAATTTATATTTCAAGAGGTAAATAAAATCAGATTTTTCAATATTTTGTAGTTACTGAGTGGCGTACCCCATGTCGTTTTTCTTGCACCGAAATTCATAAAAATCAATTTCAATTTTAAATTATTTTGGAAAAACTCTAATAACTTCAGAACAGTGCAAGATTTTTCAAAAATTCTTTATGCATCATGAAATGCAATTCAATAGGTAACTAAAATCATATTTTTCAATATTTTGTAGTTACTCAGTGGCGTACCAAGACGTTTGTTGCACCGAAATTCATAAAAAATCAATTTTAATCTTAAATTATTATATTTTGGAAAAACTTTAATAACTTTAGAACGGTGGAAAATTTTTCAAAAATTCTTTATGCATCATGAACTGAAATTCATTAGGTAATTAAAATTACATTTTTAAATTTTTTATAATTACTCAGTGGCGTACCATCTTCAATTTGTTAAAATTTAGTGATAGGCTTTCTAAGTGCATTATCCAGATTCTGCATTAGACTGAAGAAATATTTTCGAAAAATGAACAATAATGAATAATTTTAAAAAAAGTTTACCTGCGGCGCATTTTTTAAATTTAATCCAGGTAGGGCGAGATTTCCAAAAGGTTGGTGGGCCCAGGCTTATGTTTTTTAAAATTTTAAGTAATTTTATAGCAAGGAAAGTGTTAAAAACAAGTTGTTTTTATTTGTTATAAATCCATGATATATTTTTAAGCCTGAACAAAGTAAAATAAACGAGTTTATTTTTTAGTGCACCTAAAAAACTTTTATACTGTATATCTTCTATTGCAAAAAATTGGCTCTAATCCAATGACCATGATCAGGGTCTCCGTTTCAGGGTTTGAATAAGTAACCAGTGACCTTTAAAGTGAGCCAAATGTTACTATGCAGATTAATTTAATTTATCTTTTTATTCTTTAGAACTCTCTCCACTGCAAACTAAAAGTTGTAAATTTAACTTTAACATTAATTTCATTCCTAGATTTTTAGAGTACTAGAAAAAAGAAGAGCAAGTTTTAATTCAAATCATTTTTTTATAAAACTTTGATATATTGTATAATTCCACCCAAACAAAAATAGGACACAAAAGGCTAGACTGTTGGCTGAGCTCACGTGGCCGGCACACGTTGTTCTTCGAATTTCCTATACTGTACAGTTGATTGCGGTTGGATGTAACTGGCGCAAATAATTTATGCATAACAAAATCATGAAGTCCTTATGTACTTAGTAAATAAGGACTTCATGATTTACTAAGTACATAAGGACTTCATGATTTTGTTATGCATAAATTATTTGCGTCAGTTACATCCAACCTTGATTGCATATTAAAGTAGGACACAATAGACTCAACTTTTGGCTCAGCTTAGGCTGCTTCGATTATGCCGGCGCGTTTTTCTTCATATTTACTCGTGAGCCTTTTGTGTCCTACTTCGGATTGGCATAAACTGTACAATACCTAAATAAATTGGTAAAAGTAAATACAAGTGTTTTTGGTTTATATATTTATTAAAATTTAAATAAAGTCGCACTGCTCTTTTCAACTACTGTTTGTGATACATTGTTAATTTTCTTGTGGTTGATATGGAGTTGATGTATAAGAAACCACACCACTACCAATAATATTTTGTTATTGCTTATCATGTTATCTATTTTATTTTTGGCCATACAAATCCACAAATATTAATTTAAAAAAAATTTAACTGATAAAATATGGTATGTCTGTGATTGTAGTACCCTCTGGCAGCCACAGGTGAGAACCATGCGCACGTCTGCAATCCTGTCTAGCTATTTTTAGCGCCGCATGAAAGTGGCGCAGGTCGTGCGGTTTTGCGAGCTTAATTGAGCGTAAGCTGTAACATTCGACATTCGATTCTTTGCTTTTACTTCTTGGCTCCATAATTCTCCATTCCTTAATATCGAATTATTCAAATCCAGTTCAATATAATTTATAAGTATGAGTGCATAAGACCGTAATAACAAACTCGTGAGGCGAGTAAACAAATCTCATGTCGCGATTGTCTTATCACATAACTGCACTTCTAAACGATATTAAATTTGAAGCTGCTCACTTCGTTTATTACAGTATAATTAAATAACGACCTTGCAATAAAAGCAGTCAGGCAATGACCTTAGTTTTCATTTATGGACTTTGGAATGGGCCTGACTTAAAAGTACGCACTAATTAAAATTCGTGAAATAAAAGTTTGTCGAACTTTCATTACATGAGTATCTTAAATCATTAAAAAGTGCTAAGTTGTTTGCATATTTATTAAATTGTATGCATTTTTGCTTTCGAAAGGTTGTTTACAAAACACCGGTCAGTGGCAAGACCAGTGTTTGTAGGCCACTGCAAGAATCTAAAATTAAAACGACAAAAACATGTTTGTCGCGATTTGCTGCTTTTTATAGAAGGCGAAAGACTCAACGAACTTCACATTGCGAGATTATAATTTTCCAATTTTGTTTTCAAACCATAATTTTATCCGATAAACAGTGTAAACAACTTTACGCTAATTATTGGCTTGATTTCATTTTTAAAATCGTAACTTTTATTTATTAAAAGATTATTTTTAATTATTTCACAATTATTTTTTTTAATTAAGTTTCTGTGGAACGCTTGTTGCTGATAATAAATGCAACAAACAATAAATAATTTAAATTAAATAACAACCTTCATTTTTAAGCAACGCCTAATTTTTACGTCATAATGTTTTATTAAAATTTTTAATGCAAACAAATTTAAATTAATGCAATAATTTATTCTACCCATTCTAAATTTATATTATTAATGTGTCTACTGGATTTTTAATGATAAAAAACGTATGCACGATTGATGTAATTGTTTTTCACTTTTAATTTTTAATGTCTTTTGAATCGAGTTCGAAATTACTCGTTTATACTTTCTTCATTTTACTTTAATCATGTTCGGACAGTGATTACTTGCCATACCCTGGAAGTAACATAGAAAATAGCCAATTAAAACTACAAATTTTCGAATTTTTATGAAACCTATTTTCCAGTGAAAATGTCGATTTTTTCTTTTAGCTAAGCAAATCGGCAATACCGACTTATTCAAAAAAAATTATGAGAGGTGGAAATTGCAACCTAATCTAAAAATCAGCAAAAGTTGGGCACTAACCCGAAAAGCGGTAAAAATGGAACAACTGAATTTACAAATAGGCTAAAATCGGGTCCGTAAAGGCGTGTGTACACGATCAAAGTATACTGGGATCGTGTAAATACTTTCATCAAAACTTTGGTAACATCCAAATCCAAGTTGAGTTGGATGGTTCGCCATACTTGCTTGGTTTCAAGTTGAATTTGATTGCAAATAAAAATAGTGAGAAGTAAGGTTTCGGTGAAAAAAAGTCAACCTAATCTAAAAATCAACAAATATCGGCCCTCAAAAACAGCAAAAAAGGAACAACCGAATATATAAATAGTGAAAAATGGGGTCATTAAAGCCGTGTTGTTTACATGATCTAAGTATATTTGGCCAAAGAATAGTTGGATTATGTAAATCTCTCATAAAAGTAAATTTACCAAGGGTGCCTTCCGAGTGGAACATATTCTGCATAGGTCGCATATGCATAATATTGCGTTCAGAGTGAAATGCGCGCATATATGCAGCAAATTTACTCGGAACGCTTTTTTGAAATTTTGAACTGTCAATCCTCAGCTGTTTATTGCTTGTAGTTGTTATTAGTAGAAGTTAACAAAAAAAAACAATTCTAAAATTACTAAAATGGAACATAGAACCCACAACTAAATGCAACAGGTTATGAAGAAATAGTAAGTGCGCATGCTTGCATACGCAGCATCACCGCAAGAGGTAATCTACGACCTTGAAATCCACCGTATGCGTATGCTGCAAATGCTCCACACGGAACGCATAGCATGCTACATATGCAGCATATGCTCCACTCGGAAGGCACCCCAAGTATACTTTGATGTAACATTCAAATTGAGTAGGATGGCGCCCTACTTACTTGAACTGAAATTGAATTTTATTGCTAATACAGGGTGTCCAGAAATTAAGCGGCCAAACTTTAGGATTGAATAAGGAATATTAGTATAAAACCAAAATGATTTTATGTTACCCATAAAAAAGTTGCCGCTGTTTATAACCCAAACCCTCCTTAAAACTACCCTTTCAGAGCTTTCAAAAAATCTGAAAAAAAAATTGAGAAATTATATCTTAAACGTATTAGTCTTCACAGCAAATTTCAAATCTTTATTACAAACCGTTTTCAAATAAATGACAAAAAACCTAGTTTTAGTCACAATAGTTAAAGGGCTGTAGCTCCCTTAGGAAGCGAAATCGGACACATCTTTATAGGAAGTTTTTTTCTTAAAATTAGGTGTAGAATCGCCTCCTAATGTTTAATTTAATTTCTGGACACCTTGTATACAGGGTGCTTAAAAAGTCGCGGACACGCTCCACGATACTTTGTTTGGAAGCAATCGTTAAACAAGTGTAAAATAATTAAAAAAATATTTGGATAGGAATTCCGAAGTTATTGGTATATTTTAAAGAAGTAAACTTGACAACATTGTTTTCAAAGTAAACTTTGAAGATATCATTACCTCGTATTAATATTTAATTCAAATTTTTGGTAAGGTATGATTACATCTAATAAAAGTGATAAAGTTGAAATTGCATTTTTTGTGCAAGAATTAAGTAGTCAAAATATAGACCATTTAATTATTAGTAATTTTTATTTAAAACAAATAAAAAATTTAAATTTTAAGTAGATGTTCGAAGTTATTTTTATCAGATTAAAGTTCCAGGAAACGAAAAAATAATTGTAATATTGTTGAAATATGTCATTTTTGTGATAAATTATAAATTTTAAAATGCAAATATCTTTACAGTCTCAACATAAATTAATATTTTTTGTTGAGAAATCCAATAACAACACAATTATCTTTATGTTCTGTACAATAAAGAGCAAAAAGAACTTAAAATGTACAAATAAAATGTTAACTTTTTTATGGGGCCGAGGAAAGTACTACTTACACTATAGGAACCAGTGTCAAAAAGAATAGTAAAAAACATAAACATCCCTGAGTTTGGTGAGAGTGATGTTTTAAAAAAAGATTAATTGTTTGCGAACAACTTACAAACAAGAAATCTGGATTCGAAATGACCAATGTTGCTAATGTTCAAAAACAGCGACCACTACCCAAATCACACGAAAAGTAGTTTGCAATTTTATTTTTGCAAATGATTCTCATGAGAGAATCATTTAGAAAAGGAGAAAAGTGATACAATCATGAGATTGTATCACTTTTCTCCTTTTCTAAATTTTTGGCGTAACAAGGTTTAACATTTTTTCGAATTACAAGGTTGTCATCCTCAGATGGTTTTTAAAAGTATCTTCATCCTCAACCACACGAAGAAAATTGGAAGAAGCCCCAAAAGCCTGACGTCTTATAATATCCTTTTCCAGATCCAATGTTTTTTCTTTTATTTTCTAATCATATTCAGCGGGGAATTCTATACCTCGGAAAACAGAATTCGCAATTTTAACTGATATTCCAAGTTGTATCCAAGTTATACTTGTATGAATCAACTTTCACAGCCCCTGTCCTTGGCCCAACGTTAAACTAGACCTAAAGTGGAATTCTGTAAGATAGACTATTGTTTCGTATACGGAAAAAAATCGTTTGTTGAGTCAGTTGCAAGTTGCCATGGTGACAGGTTTTTTTCCATTTCAACTTATACAAAATATCCATAACGAAAAGAGGTAGAAGATTTGCTACCAACTACCAAGAAATGATTGTTTCCGTTTACGAAAACAATCGTCTATCTTATGGCGGTTTTCCACCAAACGGGCTAGTCGAGTTTATGTTTTGTCTATAAAATTAGCAACTCGGAAAACAAAAGCAAAACACAAACAAATTTCCATTGAGCGGACAGAATATTGTTTCAGTTTTCTTTTTGCTTCCAGTCATTTTTAATTCGTAGTCGTAGCCGAGAAACTCCAACTATGTTTCGGTGATAAGATTTTTTGTTTCTGGGTCCATTGGGTCTCCCCAATTTTTATGATATCTGAAGGCATCTAGCAGAATACCGATATCTTCAGTGGTCCAAATTATTTTTTCTTCAGAGATAATCTACAAAAAAAAAATGAAAAAAAAAAACCACAACATAATATCAACTTGCTGTTTCCACGGAGCAGACTTGAGTTTTGAAACATGGTGAAACCTTTTAAAGTTACCACTTTGTCCGTTTGGTGGAAAACCGTCATTAGACCTTAAAGAATTCCACCTATGGAAACTATCGTTTGTTGACTAAGTTGTTAGGTGACAAATTTTTCATCACTATTCCTTATGCACGTTTTGTATTTATTGAAATAAAACAAAACATGTTGTCACAATAACAACTAATTCAACAAACGAATTTTTCGGTATACGAAAACTATCGTCTATCTAATGCCGCTTCTTCACCAAACGGACTAGTTGAGTTAGAGTTTTGTCGTTTAGTTTAAAAACACGAAAACCAAAAAATTCAATACTCTATTTCCACTGAACGGGCAGGATATTGTCCCCGTTATATTTTTTGTTCCCAGACATTTTGAATCGAGTTGAAGTCGAAAAACTGGTGGTTTCTACAGCGGTCTGAGGTCTAAAGAGAGGTTTCTGGGGTTATAATTTGCCCAAACCATGTTTGCCTTAAAATACTGACCTCTTTAATTTCTTGAAGTTTCGTTTCTTCTTTCCCACCGGTAGTGAGAAATTACGTTTTTCAATTTTCTTTCAATATCTGATTTATTTGCAATCTAGAAGTTAACGCCTTCTAGAGGGAAACGAAAAACACAACAGAAACTGCCGTAAAACACGCAAATCTCCAAAAAGTTTGAAGGTCGCAGTTTCGTTTTTTTCGACATAAGTTTCTGTTTCGTTTCCACTTTGTCAGTTTCGTGCAAAAACAGCATAACAAACTTCCACCTCTGGGTGCAAATAAAGGTTTCTGGGATTATTTTTTTCGTGTATAAAGTTCAGAGCGTTGTCCCAACAAATTTTGTCAAAAGGACAGATACGTAAAAACAACGACAAAATACCAACTTGCAGTTTCCACAAAGCAGACTTAAGTTTAGAAGCTTTCGTTAAAAGTCGCAGTTTTGTTAATTTCGACATTCGACATGAGCATCCTGTTTGTTTCTACTTTGTCCGTTTAGTGGAAAACAGGCATTCCAGACTTTTCCACCTCACGGATCTTATTCTTCAACCACTCGACATAATGTCGCATATGATACAACACGAACAGATTCTTATATTTTTAAGTAAATGAGAAGGATATAATGATGAAAGTCGAATGCGACATCGTGTCGAATGGTTCAAGAACAAGGCCCTTGGCTCAGTTTAAAACTGGTAACAATCGGGCAACCTAACCACTAAATCGGGAAAATTTTGCGCCTGTTTTGGCGTTTTAACAGAGCGCTACAAAACTTCCAAAAATAGGGGTGAAAATGCACGTGAACCACTTTTGTTATAGAAAAAATTGGGCTTATTTAAAAGGTGGAAGGAACTGTTTTTGTGTGCTATTTAGTTTAAAACTGCATCGACAAATTTGCATGTAGTGGGACAAATTTTCCGGTTCAATAAACACTCTATATGAATGCAAATTATAAAATGTACTAGTAAATGAGAAATTTGACGTTATCGACTAAAACTCGATTGCAAATTTATTCCAAAGATAATAATGTGGAAAAACAAATAAATAAAATCGACAAGGTGGCCCAGCTGTCGGCGACATTGGCTTATCGCTGAACGATACAGAGGCTCGACTTGACCTACGATAAGCGCTCATGAAAAAACATGAAAACCACCAAAAAATCTTTTGTTGGCCTTGTTTTGGCAACATTTGTTTGATCCCGAGTCCCGAATAGCCAGTGTGGGTGGCAGCTACAAGAGGCGAAGAAATTTAAAGGGCATTCACCCTGGGCGTAAAGTGGAGGGAAAAACGGCACACGGTGTACGTGCAGGCCAGCAGCATCCACGCGCGTTCTTTAGGAAAACGCGATCGATGGCACGTCGCATGCCGTCGCCATAATGAAACAGTTGCCGGTTAGCGGTCCGGCCGGCTCTCCAATTCCAATTTGCGTCTCTTCATGCTCACTCAATACTCAATGCAACGAAAGTAAGCGCACCAAACGAAAAATGGTTACGCACTCCTCATCCTTTTTCGTACGTCGTACACCTTGATCCACTTTTAATTAAACCAAAGCAGATGACGACCAATTTGAAAACATTTAAAGCTCGTTAAAATTTATCCAAGCTTAAATACGTGGTCATTTTAAAAATAAACAATGCACACACTCCTAATGATAATCGTAGAGAATAATTACTCTTATCGCTTTTAAACATTCCTTACGATAAAAGAGAATATTTATAAAATGAAACCAGCCACCAACTCTTGTGATTGTATAAGAAATTACGAAATTTTAAGTGAAAGAGCATCATGACTGTACACATAAAAGAAATGAGCACTTTCTATTTTACTTGCGCTCGATTTGCGGAAAAAATGGTGTCAAGAGTAAAAATGTTACGAATTTACAGGGTCGTGCTTTAATTAATTATCGAGGGCTAAATTAACCGCTACCCGCTCCCGCGGTAAGCGTGGTGAACACTCATAACCAAGGGTGCAATTTGCCTTCTATGCGCTTCAAATACACCGAAAGCATGAATTACAAACTACGAATTACCTATTAAAAGTACTTTTAGACCTTACACTTACTTCCATTTAAAGCTCTTAATTAAAATATACGTATTTAATACACCCTGACCTGATTAATTCCAACTCCACACTTTACATTGTGTAAAGCGTATGCACAACCGATAGGACGCCAAAATGAAATCGCTAATTCTAAATTAAATGCGTAAAGATTTCTCATGACACTCAAACATTTCAACTCACCCTTTCTTTAGAAACAAATTTTTAAACAAATCACTCTTAAATTCGTTGTATATTTACAGATAAACGCAAATTAATAAGCACAAAGAACTTACCAATACAACACAGGTGACGGCAGGGAACACAGATAATGCGAGCTTAAGCGCAGGCGCTCACTTTACCTACGTGAGTCAAATTCAACTCCAAATCAAAACTTTTCCTACCAAATTATTAAATATAAAATTATAGTTAAGCATTAATTTACAATAATTAAATAATAAATAAGTACATTTCAAATTTAAATCACAAAAAAATTTCAAATATTCCTTTTTTATCTACCACTTCCGGTTTAAATAACTAAACAACGCAAGTACTAAAACGAAATTAAATTTACGTATAAGTCCTTTCCGCAGTATTAAAAGCAATTTAAATAAAAAATATCTTCCTAATTAATTCATTTATTTCGTTATTCGCTTATTTAAGGTTTTTTTAAATCGTAGAGCGCCATCTTTTATTGAAAATACCAAATATTATTCCGACAGTTGGTAACAACCTGTCACATCAACTGTCATTATCAGCTGTTTTTGTATACATTGAAGAAAAATGCATTTTCCTGTGTTATTAACGAGAAAATGAAAATAGTACACAAAAATTCAAAGTATTTATAACTAACTTTAACATGGCAAATGAACTGTATAATTTTAAAGTTGTCTTATTGGGAAAAGGTTGTGTTGGTAAAACAAGTATCGTATTACGTTACACTGAAGATAAATTTAATAAAGACCACCTCAGCACTATTCAGGTAAAGAATTTTATTATTATACAAGTATACAGTTGTAATGTGTATCTAAAATAAGTATAACTTATGATTTATGCAAGCGAGTTCATAAACACAGTCTTTATTTTCGATAGAAGTTTAACTAATTTTAACTCTATTGAAACCATGGAAGCGAGCTTCTTTAGGTTGTAACCCTGTTTATCAGTATTGCCACATTTATGAAAAAGAAGAAATTAGTTTTTAATTTAGTGATTTAAACCAAAAAAACAGGTTGTAACCCTGTTTATCAGTATTGCCACATTTATGAAAAAGAAGAAATACGTTTTGAATTTTGTGATTTAAACCAAAAAACATGAATTTTATTGTATTCACATAACTTGTGGACAAAATAATCGCATCCCCTTAGGTTTTTTACTTTGATGACCCTTTTTATTTTGTCATTTAAAGTATTTAAATAAATTGTGTCATTTTAAAGATGATTTAAAAATCTATAAACTCCCAAATGGAGTACATTTGTATTAGCGTTTAAAGAACAACATTAGAATTCAAAAAAAATGTTTTCTCAGGATGGTATATGCAAAATTAGTATTTAATATTAAAATAATAAACTCACTCTTTTAAAGATATTTAATGAGCCAGAACGTTTTCGTCAACCAATGTGGATATTATCAATGGCATTAAAATTGAGTGTTAATTTTAATGCCATTGATAATGTCAACATTGGTTGACGAAAACGTTCTGGCTCATTAAATATCTTTAAAAAGAGTGAGTTTATTATTTTAATACTAAATACTAATTAATTAATTTTAGATGGATCTATCACATATTAATTGGTATATGCAAATCGAAAACTTATACAGGGTGGTGACTTTTACGGTGCACACCATTGGGATCTTGTGAACCTAAAAAGTTACAAAGTTGCTTAAATTAGAAAAAAGTTGCCCCCTTTCAAACTCCTTTAGAATCTATTTAGAAATCCGAGATATCTTGCTCTAGTCCTAAAATATCATCAAAAATCTGAAATTTCGCATTTTCGTTTTCCTTCCATATTTTTGTTATCGCTTAACTTTTTCGATTGCAATTTGGCAGTTTTACATAATTTGACATTCTCTATCGATTGGCTTTAAGAAGAGAATTTTAGGTTAACTAGATTTCATTTATTTTAAACCAACTTTTGATTTTCTTATGGGCACGATATTTGATTTTTATATCATTGGATAGAGAAAAAAATACAATTTATATGATGTAACACACATTGTTCTTTTACTTTAATTAAAAAAAAAATTTTGAATAAAATTTTAAATTTTTATTTACAATATCAAGTTGTCATAAAATAACAAAAGAATCATTTTATTATTTTATTTAAAAATAAAACAGATGTCTATTTTATTATGCCAACTTGATTTTGTAGATAAAAATTTAATTATTTTTTTTTAAATTAAATTGGATGTTGAAAAATCTTTGGAGTTCAACTAAATACTTAACGTCCTTGTTTCTTTACATTAGCTAAATACCAGAAGGTTTTTAATTTAAATTGTCCTATCACGGGAAAAAAATCTACCATTAATCTTTGGAGTGTTTCCAGAAAAAAAATTGTTATTTAAACAAACTCATCAAACACTCAAGTTAAACCCATTGTCACATGAAAAGTGGATTCAATATTTTAATTAGGTTCATATTGAGGAACATTGCATAACATCCTCTTTTGATTCTTCCAAAATATGGTGACCCTACTTATATTGTTGTCTATTAGTTTTAACAAAGAAATTAACATCGACTATGTTTATCTTATGTAACTCGATCCGAATTGGATTGAATAGCATATTTTCCAAAATAAACATATCCAATCCAATGTGATTATTTTGGAATAAATCCTATTTAAATCCGGATTGAGTTACATGAGATAAACATAGTCATTAAAAACGGTTACTGAAACCGGTTTTATAATAAAAAAAAATCGTAACTGAAATAAAAGCCAGTAATTTTTAATTAACAAAAACTGAACCTGCTTTAAAAATAATTTATTAATGCAACCATTTTAATTTAATAAACAGTTAAAATCCTTTCGTTTAATATTATTACACTAAATTTACTTCAATAGTACCAAAAATTTTAACAAGTATGTCTAAATATTTTACATGAAAAATAATTTTAGGCCTCATTTCTAAACAAAAAATTGAACATAGATGGTAAACGGATCAATTTAGCGATTTGGGACACGGCAGGACAGGAAAAATTTCATGCTTTAGGACCTTTATACTATCGTTCTTCCAATGGAGCAATAATTGTATACGATATAACTGATGAGGATTCTTTGGGGAAAGTAAAAAGTTGGGTAAAAGAATTGCGTAAGATGTTAGGAACTGATGTCAGCCTAGTAATTGTTGGTAATAAGACTGATTTAGAAAAGGATAGGCAAGTTAATTTAGAAGAAGCCGAAACGTGAGACTATAAGCTTTTTCATATAATTTAGAAATTAATTATTTTAATTAATTTCAGATATGCCAGTAAGGTTGGTGCAATTCATTGGCAAACATCTGCAAAAAATAATGAAGGTATTGAGGAAATGTTCCTAGCTTTAATTGAAAAAATGACAGCGCGCCATAATGAACAAGAAGCTGTAAACGCAACTTTAAAAAGGCAGAATTCCCAGAGAAAAAATGTTGTTGTTGTTGATGATGATCAAGTTGAAACCACCAGTAGGAGCTGTTGCGGAAATTAAATTATTTTTTAAAAGCATTTCATGTATAAGCTCATACTGTTTCTAAGTGTGTGATATGTTAAAAACTATTTTAGTAATGTAAAAATATAAATAAAATTGTTTTCTTTTATCTTATTTTAAAAATTTTTAATCATAACTTAATTACCTACACAGAAAAATATATTCTTTGTTATAATAAAAGATATCCCAATATTAATAAGAATCCAATAAATGCATGACCTAAAATAAAATGCAAAACAAATATTTAGTATATTTTCAATTAAGAAGATAGTCTGCAAAATGTTTGAAAACCATACTTTTCACAAGTAAGCTTTTTTTATTTTAGAGGGGTAGTTTTAAAAAGATGATAAAAACGCATTTTTTAAAACTACAGTCCTATGATAAAAACGCTTTTTTTAAAACTACGGTCCTATAATAAATATGCATGAATAACAAAATTTGAATATGAAAAATAATTCAATTAGAAGGAAAAATAGTTGCGTTTTTTTTAATTTTTGATTACAAATCCAAAAATTAATGTTTATTTACCAAAAGTACGCCTTACAAACATTTTGGCGACTATCTTCTTAAATTTTTGATGAAATCGTGATTTAAAAAACTGAAATACTTACAAGTCCTGAGCCAACGATGCCAAATTGAAACAATCGTTGAATGGAAGAAATGAGACGATCCTTTCTTATTTTTTGAAGGAGAATTTTAATACATATTGATATTTTAGATTCTGAAAAGTACTGCAAAACGACTGCTGCCATGTCGTATCTTTCCAATTCAATAAATTCATCAAATGTTGGCCTCAAATCAATTTGAAGTAATACTGGACATGACTAAAAGATTTCAATTTTTATATTTAAAATTATTATAATAATAGATCAAACGTTTTTAAATCTTACCTGAATGAAAAGTAAATGTTGAATACAAAGACTCTGAATATCTTCAGTTTTTGAACTACTGATCAAAACTTGTAAAGAGTGATTCGTGATAGTTTGCCAAGCATCTAAATAAAATTTCTTATAAAATATCGACTCCTCTTTTAAGAAAAATAAACATTTTTTTAAGTCTTTAACCTGAAATACCAGTTAACATAAAAGGCTTTAGAAAAGATTTACAACTTACCGAATTCATTTCAATTAGTTTTCTTATGATAACTTCCCAATATTTTAATTCGGTGATATTAAAAATGAAACATATTGACATCATTATTTTTAAAGCAATAGGATTATTTAAATCCTTAGCAAACATAAGTAATAACTTCTTTTTATTGTACTTTTGTAAATCTTCCAAATCAATATTCATTCCATAACATTGTAAATAGTGAAGTAAGAAAAGTTTATCCACAAAATCTCTACAAAAAATTTTATTTAGTATAAATTTAAATCATAATTTAATTTTTCAAATAGGTTTTCTACCAAAAAAATTTACTTACAAAAATTCCTGGTAAGACGAATGTAAAGATTCAATATATCCCTCAATATCCATTTGGGAGCTTATAGCTATTAAACATTTTAAAGCTCTTCCTCTATAATCATACTTAGTGTAATCTGAATCTTCAGATAAACCTTTTTCGATCAAATAATCTTGCCAATACCCAGGATTTTCACTCAAACAAATATATGATGCTCTAAACAACGAAAAAAATAGTCTTTTTATAGTAAAACTGGCACCAATTTGGTAAGAAGTAAAAAATAATAATACCTGTTAAAATTAATTTCTTCTACATCACTACCTATTAAATTTACCATGGGAGTTAACCTAATGGTTTCGTCCAAATTAATGTTGGTTGATGATGAATTGGTAAGGTAACTTTCCAAAATGTCTGTACGTTTAGATAGAATATTTATACCATAAAGTTTTGCTATATCATCAACTGCTTTGTTTATGTCTGCAAGAGAAGTAAAGATTTAATAAAGTAGAAATATTTGAGAATCAAATATAAGTAATCTTAAGTATTTACCTGGCAATTCAGTTTGTAACGGGGCAGAAGTTTTAATAATTCTTTCATCTGAATATAAAGCCTCAATTAAATCATTAGGCTGTGCTACAAGTTCTAGATATTGTGGAAGAGCTAGATTATTGATATATAAAATTTGTGTAGTTAAATGATTGTGATATTTCATCTCTACCTAAAAAAATAAATACAAGATTCTAATAGTAACAGAAATAAATATAACTACTTTATTAACTGCTTGTAAGACACTTCCATCCATATTTCCTTGTTCTTCTTTGTACTTTATTGCATACTTATAACATAATTTAGCTGCATTCACTTGATCTGCACCTAAAATAATTTGAAAATTTTATAGTTATAAAAATGTGTGTTTTTTTTAAATAAATTACTTACCCTTGGGTGTATTCATCATTAAGTGATATGCCACTGAGGTGGCTCTTTCCAAGTCTGAAATGTTTTGTAAACATAAATCAACTTTAATAAAAACGTTTGTATATCTTGGATGCATAACCCATTCCTCGTCATTTGTACTTTTAAATACACCATTTCTTACCTACAAATAAAATCAAAAAAAAAAAAATTCTGGGGTCTATTCATATGTATAGTCGGTAAATTTGAGCGCTTGATTTTAAAATTCTCTTTATATTTGCGGTTTTGGTCATAACTTTTTTCTAGTGGAGCTTTTTTAAAATTTATTTTTTTGGTAAACAGAAGAGTCTTGTGGCTACCAATTTCTTTCTTTTTTGTTTTAGTATGTCAAACCAAATAGTCATATGGCAGCAGTAAAACGGGCTCTTTACAAACAAACGTTCGCTTAACAAAAAAGAAGAAATTGGTACCCATAAGACTCTTCTGTTTACTAAAAAAAGAAATTTTAAAAAAGCTTTAATGAAAAAAAATTATGAGCAAAACAGCAAATATCGAGCGAATTTCAAAATCAAGCGCCGACTATCCTCTTAATTATTTTTAATATAGTTTTTTACTTACAATTTCCTTCACAGCATAGGTACAAATATCATCTTTCTTTAAATTAGTAAGAATATTTAGCACTCTAAACCATTCAGAGTAGGTTTCTAAAGTAACTTCCGAGGTTAAAATATTCCACACTTCATTGGTAAATAATATTGGTGTAAATGGCAATCTCCACTCAGAAAGAGGGTCAATATGTTGGGAATTTGGATAAGATGTAAACCACATTTCCCTTTCACATTCCCCAGGTTTACTTACTCGTGTATAATTTATTAAAAAGTGAAGAAAAGTTAAGCGAACTTGTCCATCTGTTGGTCCTCCCAAAGCAGATACTATGTTCAGCACACAAATAAATACTTCATAATGATAAACATTAATCTAAAAAAAGTTTGTTAAATTAATCAAAACAAAAAACGTATTTTTCCAAAAGTAGATTTTCTAAATCATAAATAAATAATATCACAAGGTTACACCAAGTCTCTTAAGTTATTTTAATGTCTCGTAGCAGAATCGTTGATTGTACGGATTTTGGTATTGTAACCATACTTTAATTGTTTAACATCTAATTAGTAGTAACAAGTGTGTTTCGTTTCAAATTAAATATTTGAAAGTTAATAATTTATATTTAAAGTATAAAGAAAGTAAAAAAAAATAAAGAAAATTCAAGTCTCTATGATGTTTTGTTCAAAAATATATGATATTCTGAGAAATTTTATATCTTTAAAAATTCATATTTCGCTTAATAACTAAAATAAAGAAGAGAAAATTTGTACAGATAAGTTTCTAAAAAGAATCGATATATAAATTTATTAAAATTTAATTAATTTTTAAGATACATTACCTAACAAATTTTGATTTTTTTTGAGTTTTTGGGGTATAAAATTTTTTTTGGGGAGGTTTAGGGAACAACTGACTAAATTGGAAAGAAAAAAATTTTAACATATTTGTAAAGCTGTGGGCTTGAAATTTTTCATGGGAATCGGTTTTTATTTTTTTTCTCGTAAACTATGAAAGTTTCAAATTATTACCGAAGGTAAACACCGTGGAAAGATGCATTCTAAAAAATATTTGATTAAAATCGGTTCAATAGTTTTTCTGAAAAAAAATCGCAAAATTTTGGTACAAATACGCCCCTGGACGGCTCAATTTTTAACCGAAAAATATTTTTTCAGCTACTATTTAGCTACATTTTCAGTTATAACTCGAAAAAGAAAAGAGATAGCGAAGTGATTCTTTTTTTGACGTAAAGTGGACCTAAAGAGGTTTCAGGGAAGGTGCATAAAGTAGGGTTGAAATGTAATTTGAAGGGTGGATTTGGCCCATAAATACGACTTTTAAACATGCGATATAAATTTTTTTTTTTTTTAGAAATTTAAAATACCCTATGCGTTTGAGCTTTCTGTTCAAAGAGAAGATTCTAAATTGTTTTTAAAATTGAAAATCACTCACCCCTAAAATCAAAATTTCGAATTTATTTGTACGTAATTTCCCAATGGTACCAAATATAAAAAATCTGAGTAGCCTATACACTGTAAAAAATATTCCATTTTAAAGTTGTGAAAGAAAATAGCAAAATTTTTGAAATCTGCGGGTGCCTGATGGGCCCAGGTTGGACCGCGTTTTACCCGATTTTTTGAACATTTTACGTTCGATTTTTTTCCAAGGTCCAGGGTAAAAATTTCAAGGTGCCGATTTTTTCTCTCATAAGTAAATACCAAATAAGTAAAATAAAAAATATTCGAGTATTACAGGTTGTTCCGATGAAAAGTTACGAATTTTCAAAGTCCGCGTCAAAATAGCGCGGAAAACAAAGCGTCACTTTGGGGGCACCAAAACGACATAAAGAGTAAACGCATTAAAAAAACTCCCGTTTTAAAGTAAAACGTGGAATTTAGATGAGGATAAAGCAACCGCGATTTTTTTCCTCCTGCCGAACTTCTAATCGAAGCCAAAAAGTTTTGATACTTTTGCAGTCCGAAAAAACGGTGGAATTGTACAGTTTGCGTCTCGGGGCCGTGACGTCACACCTTTGCGCCGGGACACTTAAAAATCGGTCATGGTAATCCCCAGGATGTTAGAATAAAAGGGGCCAAATTTCTTCGCTTCCCTTTAGAATCCGACGGAGTTGGGATTTTTCAAAGTTAAAGCCGCCGAAAACACGAAAAAATCGAACATTTTCGGGAATTTTTTTCAAAGTGTAGGGGAGGTCCAAAAAACTTAAAATTCGAACAACACTTGGAATCAACATCCCTTTTTACATCGGAACCGGAATTCTTAAAATCGGACGAAAAAAACACCATTTCGGCCGCTCATCGCAAAAAAGCGTCCGAATGCGGGGTAAAAATACAAATCGTATCTCCGCCCCCTTAATAGATACATCCTGCCCTCTATAACATACTAAAATTTGATGCTATTTGGTGTAAATTTCGAACACTTAGGGGATGAATTTGATTTTCCGTTCGGGGTGGAATAATTATTTTCAGAGTGGTCCGACGAAAAGTGACATTTACACTTTCTTCTTAAAATTGTCTCCTCTGTACACCTCCAAATTTCAACTCTACGAAAAAACCTCTTCCCCGTTCCTTACGGTTTTAATAATATAGATTAGTGTCTAAAGATGCCCTCGTTAAGGCGAAACTAGTCACAATAAAATAAAATTTATATTGATAATGGGAGTTGATTGATTTCACCTTGTGATATTAGTTGCTATCCTAAATCATCGTCAAATCGTTTACTCATAAATAAATAAGCAGAATATAAAAGAAAACTTACCGAACCCCATAATGTATTCATAAATTCCAAAACATAATCCTTATTTTTAATTAATTTGATTACATTCATACATTTCTCAAATAAATCCTCATCATTAGTTTTCATTGAAGGGTACTTTTTGTTTCTAACATTAATCTCAATAGTATATTCTGGTACTCCATTGATTAACAATTGCTTTAAATACATAATGTAATAATTATTAACATTTAATTTAAAATCAGCACAAAACTCTTGAATTTGGGTGATATTAAATTGTTGCCCTTCTATTAATTTTTCCAATACTTGGTCAGTTTTTAATAAGAAAAAATCTTTCTGGGAAATACTTTTTTCATATTGCAACTTCCACCATTTCAGTAGTATAATCAGATCATGACAAAAATTATGTTTATCGTTTAAAGCACGATGATACTTGAAAATTTTCAATCCTATTTTAGCCACTTTTTTAAACTTTTCTGGATTCGTTTTATAAAGAGTTAAAGCTTGTTTGAGTATTTTTATTTCTTTCTCAGGTTTGAAGTATAATAAAGTACTAAATGCTAGATCCTCATCAACTATTTTGGAAGCAAAAACCTTTTCAAGTAAATGTAAATTGGTTGTACTTAAAATTGAGGTTAAAATATGAAAAACTTCAGTTTTAATATTATCATGAAAGATTAATGTATTTTTTATTGTTAAAACCAATTTATAAACGAATAATGAATTACCCGAAGCACTTAAATTTTGAACCTTAAATTGCAGCTTATGTAACAAAATTTCTTCAAGTTTACTCTAAAAAAGGAAATTCATTCATTTAAATCTAATTGTTTTTTTAACTTACCTGATTAATTCTTTCCTGATCATAACTCAGATTAAAGTAAGAATAATTTATGTTATTTGAATCTAAAATAATAAATTATTAAAAACATTAAAAAACCAAAACTACATGTTTTTACCTAATAAGTAGCCAATATAAAGATTCAAGAAAAATCTTATTACTTCAAGACCCGCAGTTGATGATGTATTGATAACACTTGTCCCAAATTTAATATCGCTCAAGACTATTAATGCAGTATCAATCCAATTAAAAATTGTAGACGTAACTATGCTCTCACTACTTTCACATTTAAGAATTAATGTTTTCGCTGAACTAAGACAAGTTTTATATAAGTTAATATCTTGTGTGATCATTTGCGGAACTTCTTCTATATATGAATCATTCAAAAATGCAGCTGCGTTGTAATAATCGTGAAAATCATATCTTAATAATAATACACTTATTTGACAAGAAACTTTAGCATCATTAGAAGTTTCATATAAATAATTTATACAGGCATGGATTACATCCAAATTGGAACACTTGTCACATAATTTTATTATAATTTCTTCTACTTTAAATTTCAAACAATTAGAAAGAGTTAAGCAGCAATTAATAATTTCGGAAGACTTTATAACCCCTTCATAAATGTATGCAACTATTTTCATTAGAAGTTCATCTAATAATTTATTTCTGTCCTTGCTTAAACTTTCATGTGTGATTTGCATATTGAATTTTTTATTTATTTGTAAGATTGCATTAGAATTGTTTTGATTTTTATTATGGTTCAATTGACCAGCTGAAGATTTTTCTGCTAAAATGTTCAATACATTATATAAATTTTCCTTCGTTTCTAAATCAGCAAACTAAAAATAAAAGGTTAATTGAATTTTTTCAATATTCCTGGATTATTTACCTTTAACCACAAATCTGATTCAAGAAATACTTTATAAAGTTGATAACAAATTTTGATTTCATCTTGATTTAATCTGTTAATTAGTTTTAAAGCAGCATTCATATTACTAGAATTAAAAAGAAATTAAGAGCTGCGAGGAAAACATGAAAGACCAAAGTATAATTTGATTACGTTTACACTTGGAAACATATATGAAGATATAAAGATATGCCATTAGATGCACACCAACCGCATAAAGAATCAAGATTGAGTTGAAGATTTACAAGGTCAATGGCTGAAGAAAGAGGATAGGATCAAGATGAGAACAATGAGGAAAACCAGTAGGAACTGACATTACTTCGGATAGCACAGAGTTCAGTCGTACACACTGGATTCTATCACCAAGGTATGACAACAAAGGATCACCAATGCCAAGAGCTTTGAGTTTGTATAGCAAAACGTTGTGATTCACACAATCGAATGCCTTGCTAGAGTCCGTATACATACTAGCCACTTCACAGCCGCTTACCAGACCGCACAGTAAGTCACTAACATAAATGAATAAGTTGGTTTCTGTACTCCTTCCTTAAGTGAAGCCATGCTGCTCATTAATGATGGTATCTTGAAATACATTAGAAATTACTTGATAACCAGCTTGTCTAGCAACTTAGGAATATCAGAAATTATGCTTCTGTGCACACTAAGGCGTTTTTGTTAATGATGGATTAACACCTCAACATTGGAATACAGGTAAACGTCGTTTTACGTCGGGGTTTCGCTCCGAGAGATAAAGGCGTAAAAAAAATCGGCGTATAATGAACACACATTTTTCGTGCTTTTTTCGCACAATGTTTGGGTTCTGAATCACTATTGTCGCCCATAATGAAACTACAAATTGAATATTCTTTTAATTTTATAATAAAATAAAAAAATATAAACATATCTTTTTTTTTCTTAAAAACAAAACGAAAACTAACTCGGAAAATCCCACGCCGGCAGCAACCGGCGTAATTGTGAATCGGCGTAAAGCGAACCGGCGCAAAACGACATTTACCTGTAATTGAGATAAACTCGTTTTAATTGTAAAGGGTTGTTTAGACGAGCACATAAATCTGGTACAAGATCGACACAGATGCTACTCTACATTGCGCAGTAGCATCTGAGTCGATCTTTTACAAGATTTATGTGCTTGTCTAAAACGGCCTTAAATGTAAGTTATTTCTTTTGAAAATGTAATTTATTCTATCACCTTTTTATTTAGATTCTTATACTCTTCGTATTTGTTGTACCTGATGATGGGATAAAATATTCCGAAATCGATCGTATGTAATACGTATGAACCACAATGTGTTCTGAATAAAGTTGGGTATAAGATATTGGAGTATTTTCTTCTACAACCAGTACTAACATCAATCCAAAGTACCATGTCATCTTATCGCATTACACAAATTTTTATTTTAACAAAAAACTTCAAGTAGTATGAGTAATATAAGCGCTCAGGCCAATCAGGAACAAGGAAACGCAAACTGCTATTACGAGTTTTTCTGCGCAGTGCCACTTCAGATTGTACTACCTATATAAAAAAAAAACCATTACCTTTTTTTAATGTAAGCCTCAAGAAGGAATCTAGCAGCTTTTGCTTTCAGTAATGGGGTAGTACATAATGTAAGCACGTCTTCTTCCATTGTGTCGCAATAACAATATATTATTCTTCTTATGGCTTTGCACTAAAAATATTATTTATTTATTTTATTTTCAATTTATATAGGGTGAGTTTTTAGTGTGAAAACAGTAGCTGCATCTTTTACTTTAAGAGGTAGGAAAAAAAATTAAATTACAAAATTGGATGGTTTATTGTTGCGCACCAGAAATTATTTTTGTTTATACGTGGTGTTTTGTTGTTGGAGCGCATTCTATTTCACCTTTTTTTTTAAACAGAACACCCTGTATATTTTTTGATATTTACATTAACAAAGCCGAAAGATTTTTATTTTGCTATAACTTTAAATACTGTATAGCGTATAGCAAAGTCAAAATCAGTATATAAAGTTCGCCTACAGCTGTGGTAGCTACCAAAATTTTATTTTAAAAAATGCACTAATCACAAAAATATCGGCATTTGAAGTTTGTGACTTATTATATAAAGTAAAGTAAATAAAGTTTATATTTACCTCCATATCTGCACATATTGAGTCATGAGTAAATGTTTTTAACATATACTTTTCT
Source organism: Stenus bimaculatus (assembly GCA_963971135.1). Lineage (NCBI taxonomy): Eukaryota > Metazoa > Arthropoda > Insecta > Coleoptera > Staphylinidae > Stenus > Stenus bimaculatus. Next base: position 4,619,202 of record OZ020185.1, read on the forward strand.
CGTTTTAGAACTACGTAGATTGGCTCCTGTTTCAATTTTTTTTCCACTTCATGAGATAATTTATGTTTCAATTCTAATGCTTGTTTAATCATGATATGAATGTTTTCACTCCAAGGTACTTTTGCTTTCTCCATTATAAGTATAATTGCATTCAACTTGAGTTCTGTGTTGCTTATGGCACCCCATATTGCAGAAATATCATTAATCCAACATGATTGTTCATATATAATTAATTCCTAAAAATGGGTAATCTATGCCTTTTACAGTATCATTTCACACAAATGAATTCAGAATTCACATAAAGGAAAAACAATTTCACATTTTTGAATCATTAACACTGATGAAAACTGATTTCACGAGAATACTATAAACAAATTTATATTCAAAGGAAATTTTAAAGTTTATGGGGGGCAGAAATACTATACTGTCCCCCGAAACTGATGGTTTCGATTGACTAATACCTTCACCTAATAAGAGGATGGACACTGATTCACAGGGGCATATGAAGTAAATTTTGCTCCCAGGACAAAACCCCTAAGAGGGATGATATTTCACTGATTTCACAGACAGGAAAACAAAATTCACCTTAATGAAAATTAATTTTTCACTCACAAATTACAATTTTGATTTTATGAAAACAGAAATGGCAATTGTGAAATCTAATTTCACTTAAAAGAATTCAGATTTCAACTGTTTTTATTTTGAATAAAATTATAAGTATTTATATTATTTTTATTAAATTTCAAGTAGATCTTCTTGTCGCATGAATGCACCATAATTTATCTCAACATGATTTGTATATCCTAAGAGATGTTGGGGTGAAATCTGTTCAATTGAAAGATTTGCAATGTCTTCTAAAATGTGCTTTCTAAATTCTAATAAGGTAGGTGCTGGGTTATTAGGACGTACGAATAATTTAATCTTCTTGCATTCTTTCATGCATATGCCGTTCAACCAATGATTTAAACGAGCTCTATACCAATTCGATAGGATTTAACAGATAAGAGTAAGGACGCACAATTTCCACATCTTCGTCAGGTCTATGAACACTCTCAAGATTGGTATGTACCGGTGCATTATCAATAATGATTGTTGAATTCCTTTAGCAGCACATATCCGTAACAAACACAACCATACTTTACAATCATCCGCTTTATAGGAACCACATCCATACTCTAATGCCAAAATATATGTAAAAATCTTTGCACCAATGCAATGTAGATTGATTCGATGATTCGTTTACTTCTTGGAATGATAATACTTGCTCTGAGGCAAGTTTTTGACGTACCTTCCTTTCGGTGACAAAATCCAAATTAATGTATGACTATTTGCTCCCCTTTAAAATTTGGTCAACATAATCCCTTCTTTTTTCTTTGTTTTGTTCAGATTTTATATTTCCAATGTTCTAAGAGCTTTAACTGAAAATAGTTTACCATCCAGCTAGTTTTTTTATAGTCTTGTGACAATCATAAACTTGAAACCCATTATTAACACGAAGGCATATATTATTTAGAGTTAATATGCAATCTTCTTTAATCAACTGCAATGATAACACTGGGAGCATTTTTCTTTTTTTTTAAATTAAGTTGTTCTTATTTTATTTATTGTATATGTTATTTATCAAAGATCTTCTTCAATCCACGTTATTAATGCTTCTTGTATCATGGGACTTTTCTTTGTAGAAGCATGATCTCCTTTATTTTTGGGAAGATGTTGACCATTTTTTATCCATTCATATGCTGTACGTATGTACATTAACACCCAATGTTTTAGACGTTTCTCTCTAATCTTTGTCTTCTTCATAAGCTTTAATAATTCTGGCTCCAGGTCTTGAAATAACCACTTAGAATTAAAATAAATAAAACTCCAAGTAGGTAATTTAAATATCTGAAGTTTTACTTTAAGAGAAATTTGTTTTCAAAATTGTTAATTCTGTTTTCAATAATTTAAAATTAAAGTTGTTGAATGAAAAATTAATTTTCTTTAATGTGAATTCTATTTTCATTTTATTAAAATCAGTTTTCATGTGTGTGAAAACAGTTTTGATTTATGTAAAATAAGTTTTGGTCAATGTGATTTCATATTTCAAAAATGTGAAATCTGTTTTCGTTAATGTAAATTCTGTTTTCGTTTGTGTGAAATATCCTCTAACTCTAAATCATTTTAAAATAATGTAAATGAAATACCTCGATGACAGCAAAAAATATTTTGTTTGGATCAAAATTATTGTCAATCAAATATTTTACCAAAAATGACATGATACTATCATCAACATTTATACTATTTTCTAACAAGATTACACTAACAAGTTTTACTGGTTCCTGAAAAAATATTTTTTATAATACCAATACTTTAGTCTGCATGTTTATGTTTTAATTACCCCTAAACATTCTTTTAATGGAATAACTACAGAGAAGTTGTTGTTAAAATGTTCAATAAGATTAAGTGCTTTCTTATAAAAAAATATAGTCCCTATGATTTCATTACGTGTCACAGCATCTATATCTCCTCTTCTTTCATCAGTTTTTAATAATAAAATCATTTTGTTTAAAAATTCAATAGCATTCTCAGGAAAATTTTCATATTCTTTTCTTTCAAGATTAAATACACATTGACAAATCCAGTTTACAATTGACGGTAAGCTCGAAGGAAAATACATTAATGTATTTGGTATAAATTGTTGTGAAAACGGTATGAAGTTTAGAGAAGACATCTAAAAAGAAAATCATTAATAACCAGAATAACCTCTGCAAATTATAAACTTACATGTCCTAATATTTGTAGGATTTCATTTATTCGATCTAATGTTAACTTAAGTATACTTGCCACATCTAAGCGACAATAAAGAATTATGCAGGCTTCAATATTCTTGCACTAGAATTATTTATTTAATAATTAAATTAAAATATACTGAGCACATGTATGTTCAGATTACCTTTCTTAAATTTTGACATAATAAATGCAATAAATCAACATTACAAAAATGATTCCATTCATTATAATCAAATTCAAATTGATTATGCCTATTTAAAAGTGTAAAAGTATCAAAACGATAAAGCGTTTCATTTATTTGGGAGAGCTTATCTAAATCATTTGGCTAAAAAAATTAATTAGTTTTAAGTGATAAGAATTTGTATTTAAAATAACCGTAGAATTTTTTTCATGAAGTGCAGCCCCGTATAATAAAAATTTTCGTGTATCTTCAAAGGTATCAAAAGTTATATTTAAACAACAATCAAGTTTAAAAGCAACATCTGTTATCTTATCCAATAATTCAATAAGATTAATTGCATCTTGTTTATCACATACACTTTTATCCAAAAGATTTTTAGCTCGAGCTTTTAGAATCAATTCAGGGTCCAGATTAAAAGTTTTTGCAAATTCTTCAGCTTCTTGAAAGAGCTCTTTTCTAAGTAGGCGCTCTAGTCGTTTTTCAGGTTCGTTTTCCCAAATTTTTTGAATACGCCATTCATCTTCTCCGATAGAAGATAAACACAGTTGTTCATCAAACGCATCATTTGAATGAAAAAGATAAACATTTTTATTTACCCCAATCTCATACAAGGGCTCAGAAAGTTCTAAAAAGAGTATTTTAAATATAGTAAACTAAATAAAAAGTTTTTTTAAATTACCTGACAAATTTATGAGCTTTGTGTTACATTCTTTAGAAGATTCTTCTGTTACAACAAAAAGAAATTCTTCGCCTTGGTGTTTAAAAAAGAATAAGTCTTTAAAAGTTTTAGTTGGGTCCACCGGAAAAAATAATAGAGATTCACTGCAAATCATCACTAATGTGCCATTATTTAGAAGCCCAATAAAACTGAAAGTATATTATTAGGCATATTAATTTTCTTAATAAAAAAATAACCTACTTTTTATGATTAGGGTAAGCACATTTTAGGTCTAAAGCACAAACTGCAATACATTCTAAATCATTCAAATCGTAAATAGTTAGATTGGAACCATTTAAAAGTAGTTTATTGTTACAAAGTGCAGCAACTTCAACTCGTTTATCCAAATTAGCCACCGTTTCAACTTTACTTTCAAAAGCCTGTTCAGAAATATCAAAAACTACCCTAAAAAATCATTTTTTTAAAGAAATACTAGTGTTTAAAACCTAACAAACTTACCTATAAATGGTTCCTTTATTAGTAATTAGTAAAAAATTAGCTTTTGTATCATTGTTGGAATTTTCAACAAAGCAATCAATAAAATAATTATTTATTAACGCTAAGTTTGAATCGTCAATAATATTACTAAAAATTAAATTTTTAATATTTTTGTTCTTTTTATACTTACATACATACTTACAGTTTTTTTAAAACTATAGAAGTTTCAATATTCAACAAAATAGCACTTCCATTATGAAAGCATATTAATACATAATTATTTTTAACAGCGAATGAATCAATGGGATTATCAAATTGGGTTCTATAAATAAGTGATGAACAGCTTCGATCATCAAATATAATAAAAATTCTTCCCAGACATAAAAATACCCTATCACCCACTATTAGATTTTTTACTGTGGATGTTTCCTGTGAAGAAAAGTTACAAAGAATATGAATTTATTATAAAAGTTATAGCTATTCAGGAATTTTAATTTATTATTTTTTTTTTGGTGCAAGTTGGGTAAACCGAAAACCCGCTGTTTATTTAATTTAATAACTTACTTCAGTATATTTAAAAAATAATGTAAATTCTCCTGAAGTTCTGTTTGAAATAGACAAAAAAAATGCCTTGTAATTAAAGGCTTACTATTTAGTATATTCATACTTACATGGTCAAACTCCTTTATTTTCAAGCAACATAATGTAACAGCTTCGTATAATTTATTTCCTTCTGAAATGGCTCTTGAACCAAAGTTAATTGTTTCATCGTGAGGATTGAAAGATTCAATATCGCAAAACTCACTATCCATTTTAAATCTAACATGAAAATAAATGGTAAAAATTTTTACTTTTATAGTATCATTATTACTTCTTGGTAATAATGCCTATCCGAATATTCTATTGGCACTCATGGGATTTGACAATGTTAATTACCATCTGCGAGATTTATCGTTATTAGACTAAAGGAGCGACTTCCACAGCCCTTCTGCGGTCAATTGCACTAATTGACCGCAGAAGGCTTCAATAACAATTTTATGCTGGACATTCATGAATTAATAAAAAAACTTTGATTAAGAAATATTTGACAACAAAATATACAATAATAAACACTCAACATATTTTCAATTAACAACAGAAAATGAAATAAAAGGCATCATCAAAAATCTACAAAATGACTGCTCACCTTTCAAACATAAAATATCATACTTAACAAAAACTTTTAAGAGGATAGTTGGTTAATTTGAGCGCTTGATTTTGAAATTCGCTTGACATTTGCGGTTTTGGTCATAACTTTTTTACGAGTGGAGCTTTTTTTAAAATTTCCTTTTTTGGTGCACAGATGAGTTTTGTGGATACCAATTTCTTCTTTTTTTGTTTTTGTAAGTCAAAGCAAATACTCGGGCGTTTGATAAAAAACGTTCGCTTAACTACGCTTACCAAAATTCTAAAAAACTAACTGAAATAATATCTTATTTCCAATGCAAGCAATAAGTTAAAGTATATACGAAGAGTTTGACACTTCGTTTTTTGTTTTAAACATTTTTTTTAACTTTTTACAGCGTCCCAAAATGTAAGTAAAATTTTAAGAAATTAGTTATTAAATAGTATAATTTAAAATTCCTAAATGTTGCTCTACTTTTATTCAAAATTGTAACAAATGGTTATTTTCTTATTTTGGGTACTTCGGTTATAACCTCAAAATGTGAACAATCTTATTAAAAATCGTATATTTCTAATTAATCGAAAAATATCCAAAAGACTTTATATAGGCTGTAAGAAGAAATAGCCATAATTTCTCATGAAATAAGCTTTGGCAATATTAATGGAATTTTTGGGATATGTGAGGGATCTACTTTCTTTCGCGGATCTCCCACTATAAAATGTACTGCACTTTTTTGTAAATAGTAGAAAAAATAAAAGTTCATAGGGATATAAAAACTGAAAAAAAAACTCACCACAAATGAAAAGTTCGTCAAGTGAAACGTTCGTTCGTTGGTTTTGTTTGAATTTGTTATGACCACAGAATTGTGACGTAAAATGCATAGAGTAACGGCTTCGGCATTTGTTATGAGATTGAATATACTGGATGTCCCTAAGTAATTAATTTTCGATAAAACCAATGTTTCAATGATAATTGACAAGATCGCTATAAATGCAAAATAGTTTTAAATAATTTAATAAATGAAGGGTATACGGAAAAAATCGGTCAATTTTTGTCAATTTTTGTCGAAATTGCGTTAGCACCAACATCTTCTTCAAAATTTTCTGTTCTTTAAGATGAGCCTATCCTATCAGTCACAGGGAAATCATGTTAAATCTCATCTCATTATATAGTCTATTTAAAAGTACCTATGCAATGATAAAATATGATGTATCTGTAACACTTACTAGTTGATCTCGGTTGAGAGTTGATTCGTTATGTCTCTCGTTTACACACAAAAACGTCCATAACCATAGTTATGCAGTAAACAATTGGCCGTTCTATTTACGTTAGGCGTTAAGGTGTGATTTGCAAGCGGCTAGCGACGATTTGGACGACGAAATCGCCGAGCGGAATACTTTGCTTAGCAACCTGCAGCAAAGTGGCAGCATAAGCGACACGTTGCTAAGCAAAATATTCCGCTCGGTGATTTCGTCGTCCAGATCGTCGCTAGCAAAACATACCATTAGCAAGTGAGCAACTTAATATACACGTTGCTAAAGGTATGTTTTGCTAGCGACGATTTGGACGAGGAAATCGCCGAGCGGAATACTTTGTTTAGCAACCTGCAGCAAAGTGGCGGCGTAAACGACACGTTGCTAAGCAAAGTATTCCGCTCGGTGATTTCGTCGTCCAGATCGTCGCTAGCAAAACACACCTTAAGCAAAGTATTCCGCTCGTCGTTTTCGGTCGTTCGCGACGGAAGATTTCCGTCGCTAGTAAAACACACCTTTACAGACTTTCACACCTCTGATTCAAGGTAACATCGTATGCCCTAAGAAATACAAAAAAGATAACAATAAAAGAATAATCCTTTTAAATAAATCTTAAGTTATGAGTTTCATTTGTACACGTTATTTTTTCATCTCTTGAGTGTGAACGTACTTAATTAACCTTGACGTGCTTCAAATGTTTGACATTACGGTGACACGTCATATGCGCAGTGCGCAGTACGCAGTTTGACTCTTTCACTTCCGTTTCCTCCCAATCGTCGTTTCTTTCTTGTTCACTTGACGTGACTTGACTTATTCGTACTTCGGTGTCTTTAGGTATTAATAAGAAATTGTGAATATAGAATATAGACTATTTAAATTATAATTTTAGAAATATGGAGTCTTCATATTATTTTAACCGGTGCCAATATCCAAATTGCAATCTAGGATTTACAACAATCGATGATCTGATCAAACATGTTGAATCAGATCATGTAGGCAAGTATATTGTAATTAAGTATTGTTTTATTTATTATCCGATGTTTCTAATATGCTAATTTTAACAAAATATTCTTCGTGGTTTGCTTTAAACTAAACTGCTCTAACTTTGATTCGATGCTGTGGAAAATGTTCGAATGCTAATTTAAGATATAATTTATTACAACCAAATATTATTTTTAATTGAAAAAAGCACCGACTTTCTTATCTAAAGTTAAATGAGGTGTTTTTTATCGAACTTTTATTTTACAGCAAATTTATACTATAAAAAACGTGATATATTAGAATCTTCTGAAAAGTTATAAAGTGTATTATTCGTTTCTTATAATATAAGGGGTGTTTTCAAATTGAAATTGAGACATAATCTTTCTGGTTTGCTATTTGAGACACTTTATACAGTACCCGTATAAACATTGAACTAGAAATTTTTCAATTTAGGGAAAACCTCTGTATTTTAAATTAAATTAATTTTAAAATATAGGTACATGCAGGTGTTTCATTAATAGGAGTAATTAATACCTAGTATACATATTAGTATTTTTAATAATAATATAGCCCATTAGATTAGATAGGAGGGCGATTTGCTGCTATTGAGCCTTACCGAACTGCGACCATTTTGATCTTTTGTTCAACCCTTACTCTAGTGGAGTCCTGGGATATCTAAATGCTTAATTAAATCCTTAGGAGGCATAGCCTTGACTTCGTCTGGAATTATGCAAATGTGTGCTCCGAAGTTTCATCTTCTAGATCACAGAATCTGCAAGTTTTAATTTCTGCCTTGCCCATTTTGTTGAGATAATACCTCAATGGGCAGTGTCCAGTTCATTTTAGGTCGAGAAGCTTTGTGGCTGTCTTGGGCGAGTATACAATGAATTTCTTCGCCTGTCTTGAACCCGGAGTATGACTCCAGTGGGACATTATGCTATCCCTTTCCCACCGCATGATCTCCTAGCATAGATGTGTCTTGTTCAGCCCACAGAACGCTTTTGGACCACTCGGTGTAAGATTTGATTCCGATCATGCCAACTCATCAGCAATTTCGTTGCCTTCTACTCCCTGGTGCATTGGCACCCACATTAGGATAAGCTTGATTCCTTTTGCCAGTTGCTTCAGGGATTGTCGACATTCCCAGGCCAATTTGGACTCAAGGGTGTGGGCCTTTAAAGTCCAAATCGTTGCCTGGCTGTCGGTCAATATGTATATTTGTGCTCCTTTGAGTCTTCTTCGTAACCACTCCTGGGCACATAATTCCACAGCCAAAGTTTCTGCCTGCGTAATGGTTGGGGAAGTTCCCAAGGCCATGCAAACCCTATAGCTGGGTCCATATATATGCCTATACCTGTTCCTCTATTGGATTTGGATCCGTTCGTGATCCACAAGGATGCCTTGGGATCCAAACGATTTAACATGTGTTTTACCATTTGGCGGTCTTGGACAACCATTTCAAACGGAGTCTCAAAGTCAAAACTCCTGGGCATTATATCCGATGGTTTAGTTTTGAAGTGTGGTTCCATAGATTCCAGAATCTTCAAGTAGATTGCCCGATTTTTTGTACCTGACCCAAGGACCTCTTCCAGAAGAATGGAGAAGACATGGTAATTGCAGATGATGATGCTAACAAACCATCAGTTGTTTGCTTCAAGAACATTGGTTACAAAATTCTCGACAATAGCTGATATGAGAAGAAAAAAATTGAAAGACTGAATCATAAAAGCTGCTGCAGATATTATTTTGGAAGTGTACGAATATGCAATTTTAATGTCATTCTGGAGTAATGTGAGGAAGAAAATAAGAATTCCATCTATCCAACTTGATAAAATTATACTTTATTTAATTAATCCTGCGATTAGTTTCTAGTGTGACTAGTTTTTAATGCGGTACTCCAAGTGATGACCATCAATTTACATTTTAAGATAAATTATCAGTGTCTAATTTACACCAACTGACATATAATGACCATATTACTCTAAAACTCTAATAGGATTAGGCATTTCCTTATGGTTGATCTAGTTGAATTGGACATTGGACCCATGCACCCGAAATGGACCATAAATTTTAACCATTTTACGTTTTTGGATATTAAGCCGACAAGTTTTTTAAAATATATTTTAACCGTTTTTCTCTAAGATGTTTACTAAAGTGTTCAAAGTACACCTCCGTTGAATAAAAACAGTTCTCAGTTAACCAGCGATATATGTTTTCTTGGAACTCATTCAGATTGAGGTCTTGAATTTTGGGGATGAAACATCTTTATACTTTGATTTGTTTGAGATCTTTGTTGGGGCAAAACTAGAAAATTGCCAGCATCTGACACCTTCTGAAAATGTTTGATGTTTTTCTTGGCAAATATGAGGTAATTGTAGATAGAGACGACTAGGCAGAGATAACATCTTTAAAGAACAGCAATGAGTTAATGGTTGAACTTTTAACATAGAACGAATAATTCGTATTTGGGAAACTAAGATTACTTTAGCACTTTGTGAATTTCCCCAGCATAGTATACCATACAAAGGCTGGTCTGTGCGGATCCAAAGTAGATTAGTTTTAAAGCATCAATTGAGAAATGAGATTTCTTAGACGCATAATTATATAGCATCTTTAATTTAATGATTTGGCAAGACTATCTTAGTGAGAATCCAATTTTAGTTTTTTATCAACAGTTATGCCAAGAGCCAAGAATGTTATTAACAGTCATGGTTGAATCCATTGGGATGTTATTGACCCATTCAACCCAATATTGGAGATTGTAAAGGGGACAAAAACTGTTTTGTCAGTGTTTCAATTTTAAACCATTATTCTTTGACCAGGTTTCCATTAGGCCTACACAAGTTGTGATCAGTCTGTTAAGCTCAAACTGCGGAGTGGAGTATAAAGGAGGTATCATCCACATACTGAGCAAGTTTCCCAAGCTTAGCAGCCGATGCTATAGGTTTATTATGAAGAGGATGAAAAGTATTGGACCGAGAATGCTCCCTTGTGGAACTTCACTAGTGATTATTTGGCTCTTAGATGAAGAGTTACTTCAAACCACTTGCACAAAAAGCCCTTAATCCATTTCCGAGCATTAATTTATCGAGGAGCAGGCCATGATGCATAGTGTCGAAAACCTTTGAGAAGTCGAAATATAAATTAATTTTAATAAAATTTTAACTGTGTTATACCCTCGTTGATAAGGACTTCATAATTTTAAACTTCCATTTTAATCTTGTTATACCCTCGTTAGTTAAGGGTTTCATACATGTTAACATTGCGGTTATTTGGTGGAACTGGAAGACAATTTAATACCCTCGTTGTTCAGGCTTTCACATCAAATATTAATAAAAATAACAAAATATCCTAGTTGGTCAGGTTTTCAAACATTTTGTTTATTTGGTGGAACTGGAAGACAAGTTAATACCCTCCTTGGTCAGTGTATAATTACATTAAAACGTTATCCAAATCATCGCAAATCTTTACATCATTATCATTCTGGAGTCATTGAAATCATTTCTTGAATCTTTTTTATTTTTTAGCTCCCAAAATATAAATAGCATTCACCTTAAACCTAATAATATAGGAAAAAAATTCAATTACTCAACCTTTTGCATGATACATCTATTCATTTTTAAGAAACAATTTGACTGATATGATTCTTTTCAATTTAAATCGCCTCAGAAAACAGAACAAGGAGGAAAAACTTTGTCAATTCAAAAACAAACTTACTTAAAATAAATACCTGCCATCTATAGTTAATAGTTACATTTTTATAAGCACAAAAATCAACAATTACTTATTTATTTTCAGATTTTAGTAAAGCTACAATCAACATGGAGAATAATAACCCGGAGTTTATACCAATGAGTTATGTATTACAACATACAAGAAATGATGAACATGAAACACAAGCCATACAATGCTGTTCCTTTAAAACAAACGAAAAGTCTGACATTGAGATTGATTCAAAAAAATTGATATTTGTTCGAAAACCACAATACACTCAGGATATGTTATCAGGAAAATTATCAAAAGACAAAATTAATCCCACCTCCGACAAAAAAGAAGTTAATGCTCTTATAAAAAACCCAAGAAAACCTAAGAATTCAAAATCTGCTCAACCATTGAAACCTCAAACAATCGTTTCATTTGATGAAAATGAATATCTCGAGTCAAACATTTTACATAAAAAAAAACCTGATCCATCAAGCGTGTTGACAAAGCAAGGTATGTATTATAATTGGACGGTCTTATGGTGCAAATCTGTAAGTCCTTACAGGAACAATTTGTAGGATTTGTTATATGGGTTGCAATGGACGGTTTCCTTGGTTACCTTACAGATTTGCACCATTAGATAGAAATCAGTTGAGGGGGTTGTACCGTGTGACACGTCAAAAAAATGATTGTTTTATTTATTTTATAAATCGCTTCTTTAGGAATTCTACGAGGCAGAGGAAGGATAATTGTGATATCTGTCACCGTTTTTTAGCAAGCTTAAAAAATCCTAAATAAAAAATTATAAAAATCTTAATTCGATTTTCAAAACCTTGCCAAAAATTTAGTTTTATCATTTTCACTATAATCCTAGTTCAGGTGAGAACTATTAAGAGGCGTGTGTTGAACATATTATAAAAATTGGAACAACATCGATTCAGTAGTTTTTGAGAAATTGTGTCAGCCAATTTAAAAAATTAAGTTTAAAAGTTAGAGTATGTATTAGATCTCTACTTCGTAGAATTCCTATATCATTTTCTTTTACCTATCAGACAATAAGACCCCTTAAGAGACAAATCCTAAAGTTTCACAATTAAAATATATGTAATATGTTTTAAAATTGCCTTTCTATAAATTAAAGAAGAATCAATCAAGATCATTTTTATTTTATTTTGTTTATTTTTTAGAGATTAAATCAAGGAATGAGAAAAGCAAAATTAAACAAAAAACAAATAGGAGTAAGAAGCCTTAAAAAGTTTTGAACAAACTCTCAGTTCTAATGAAACTATCAATAATTAAAGAAACAACGGTGAGTATAATTATTTAATATTTTGAATAAACAAGAATCATTTACAATAAGGAAATTAATTAAGAGGATAGAGAGTCAAATTAAATTGCAGCAAATTTAGCGGTTTATTTTGCAAGGATTGTACCAATATGGGTACAGATACAAAAAAAAAAGAAAAATTGAATGTGAAAGTAGAATGATTTCTTAAGGGGCTTACAAAGCGATATTTTTTTGTAATTTAACTTTAAACACCCCAAAATAAAATCCCCAATAATGCAAAATAATTGAGTTTTTAACGTTTCATTTTCACAGCTAAAATGTTATGATTTTAAACTTTTCTTCTTCGAGGGCCCTAGAATATACTATTATTTAACTAATGCAAAAAGATGCGGATGTAATTTATGTAAAATGATACCCATTTTTGGGGATCAATTTTCTTTCGTAAAAATTCATCTCGCTCTCGATTTGGGGTGTTTAAAGTTAAAATTTTGACTCTCTATCCTCTTAATAATTATCCTTTGAGTAAAAGTTTTTTGTCCGACACCTTTCAACTTTTTCTGGTGCACATAAAAAATTGTCTGTATACACAAAAATAACAATTTTATGGAGAACCAGGTAAAATTCAAAAGTGTTGAAAAAGGGATCAGAGGTTTGAAAAACTTTGTGCTAGTTTGAACATGATGAGCTGCTTTTTACCAAAATTTAATTGATTTGTTCGATGAAATCATTATCTTCTCTTTTTCATTCCATGGGAGAAAATGAGGTGAAAAGTGATTTATTTGATCAAATTCGGTAAAAAGAACACAATCATAATTTTATCAACAAGCACTTTTACTTTCAGCAAGTGTGTGACATTATTCGGATACAGCGTTAATAATTAATTCACATCTGAAAGAGGAATTTTGGTTGTTTTAGTTGTGAATAAAATTTGTATTCCTAAAACCAAGAGAGTACTTCAAATAGAATTGGAAAACATATTTTTGAATTTTAATTAATAGATTTTTTGCTTTTAGGTTTTAGGTTAGTGCAAATCATCAATCAGAAAGATGCTTTTAGTTTTAGAGTATTTATCATTTTTTTTTGTGGAATAAAAATTTTCTATTAGAGTTTAAGATGTTTTTAGTTTTAGAGTATTTATCTTTTTTTTTTGTGAAATAAAAATTTTCTATTAGAGTTTAAGAAGATGTTTTTAGTTTTAGAGTATTTATCATTTTTCTTTTGTGAAATAAAAATTTTCTATTAGAATTTATGTACTTATGTTTGTTTCTTAACACCTAGCGTCACGTAAGATAAAATAATTGGAAAACAACAAATAAATATCGTATTCGTCTTAAAATGATATTAACTTTATTATCAATTCTTATTATTGAGTTTATAAAATATTCACAATTCACATTTACTACACTAAAAAAGGAGCTTGCTATGACATAATAGATAAAAGTACATAATAAATACACAAAAAAATAATTTACAATATGGATCCTCCTAATAAACAAATACAATGAAAGCAAGGCACAAGATCGATGAAAAATATGTATAATAACAACAGCATATTAGTGGCTGTTCTATGAGCATGTGATGATAATAAATGTACAAATATATTACTCAGATTGAATCAAAAATCTTAACAAGAATATAACAATTGAGCTGAATTTTAAATTCAGTTCATTTGATTAGCACCCATTTAGAAATAAAAATCATTTTAATGTCGTCCTGCGCAAACTAAATTGGTCCAATGTATTTTATTTAAACTGAAAAAGTTTAAAGTCACGAACAAGCGGACTAGATAATTTTTTTATTCGTATAAATTTGCACAGCACTAAAAATATACTTTTTACACTGAAAATATAAACAATCACATTTGTTAATAAAAAGATTATAAAACATAAAAATTTGCACGTAAATTGAAGGTTTTTATTAAGCTTATTAGACGCCTAAATAACTGCCTTAAAAATTTTATATAATCACATAAAAGCATTTTAAAGGAATTTAAGACAAAAAAAATACTAAAGGTAAATATTATAAAGATATAGTCAATAAATAAAATTGTTTTAATACTTAAGTTTCGGTTGAACTCGTATTGGTGTAAACATCCATAGGTATATAAATATAAAAACAACTGTACAAAATGTTGTTTAAACACCGAAACGATCCGAAAGTTAAAAATGCTTATTTTAAATCTAACAACTATTTAGACAATTTACTTATAACTCTTATTAATGCTCCATTTTCATCTTTCAGCCGCTGATTTTCCTTCTTTAGTAATTCCATTTGCTAAAAATTAAAAATTTAGTGTTAATAACATTAGTACTTTTAAGGAACTTAAAGCTAAATAGACACTCATGCATATTTATATTATACAAACATTGTGAACAGCAAACAAAACAACTCAGAACACGCACGTCAGTTTAGTATTTTTACAATACACACATATCATAAATCTCTGTACTCAACTAAATTAAAAAATCACAAAAACTATAGAAGAACAAAACAGCAAATATACAATAGTAAGGTTGTTTCATGCAGTTTATTAATGACAAAACAAAATATGCTCCAGAAATGGGCCTTTTCTAAAAATGAATCTGTTTATACCAGAAACGCATTGCATAATAAAGTTTATCTGAAAGAGCTTATTATTTTATTCTAAAAATACAAATTTATTTTCGTAAGCTAAAGTTTATAAGAGAGTTCATAAATTATGTCCACTCTCAAAGGTGCGCACTATCACTCAAATGTTTGTTTTTAAGTTTATAAAATTTAAATAGTAGGCAAAATCAATTTTTGCTGTTTGAAAACGTGACTTACTTTACTTTTTCTTAACAACAATCCACATTGTTCACCAAAAATCTTATTTTGAGTTCAAAATCAATTAGAAGAAAATCCTTTTCTGTTCAGGTTATTTTTTTATTTCAAACAACCCGATATTGTTTTTTAAAACAAAAAATATAAGTATCTTCAACTTAAAAAATACAATTTTGTCCAATTAATTTAAACAATTTAAAATTTGATCTGCCACGTAGTAATTATTTTTTAAACAAGTGCTAAAAAGCATAAATAATTTTAAAAAAATTAATAGCAAAACTGCAAAAGTTTAATTTTATAAGCATTTAATTCATAAAGTTGCAGCCTATTTTTGTTTAATTTTCAAGCTACTTCATTATCAAAATAGTTAGTTATCAATTTTTTTAAAGCTTGAGCAGCAAAATACTTATAAAAGTATAGTTGAATACAGATTGTGCTTCAGCGACAAAACAAAACATATTATGAAAGAACGGTGTGAAAAAATGAATATTTTGAACAAAATATGATTAACAATAAAACAAAGGTAGCCTGTTTTTGTAGGTTACCTATTTAGTGGCAGAGTGGCTTAGTTTGCTGACGACACGAGTCAGAGCCCTATTTTCAGCCCTCAGACGTTCATTCTCTGCTTTAAGTTTTTGCAATTGCTAGAAAAAATAATTTCCACTTACACCTTGCATGTTAAACTAAATTTTATAATTTGTAAGTAAAATAAAAAAAACACTTGTGGTTTTTGTAGTGTTAAAAATAAAAACATCTTGAAGTATAAGAAAAAAATTAAACCACCCCAAAATTCATGTTGTTAATATGGTTAAATTGTTATTAATGTTGTTTCTGGAGTAAAAAAATATATGCTCCAAGCATACAACAATGTTGCAAAAAAATCACTGAAATGTTGCAAATAAAACTATAAACTACCTTAAATTAAATAAACAATAAAATATACAAAAGGATGATTTTTTACTGACCTTTAGTTCTTCCTCCATTTCACTAAGTTTTCTTTCCATTGCTCTTCTCTCTCTCTTTTCCAATTCTGATAAGGAGTTTTTACTTGTCTGAAAAAATTTAAAGAAATATCAGAGATAAAAAAATAATATGAATTGAAAATCATGAAACTAACATAGAAATTGAAATATAAACATACCACTGTATTAAGTTTCTCTAATGTCTGTTTAGTTTCTCTAAGTTCTTCATCGCACTTTCTAAATTTGTCTTTAAGTCTGTCATTATCTGCTAAAGTTTGCTCATAAAGTTTTTTGTAATCAATCTCTCCATTTTCATTCCTTAGAGCTACGTCATTGGTGCTTGAAAGCCTTGAACCCCGGCTGCTGGATCTTTCTGTGTTGCTCTAAAAATAAGGCGGAAGGTAAATATTTAGGTTTTTTAGAAGATTTGGCTTGTATCAGTTTTTACAAATCTTATCCACTAAAATAAAAGCAATGTCATTAATGTTTAAACTGCCATTACTTTTCTAATGCATATAGGTAATAAAAGTTTCCAAGATTTATTTAAGAGAAACTTTAATGACCACAATGCTATTTTTAAAATAAATATACTCATAAATTCACTATTAAAAATATTGGATCATTTATTAATAGGATGAAACTTAATATCTACCAGAATATAAATCAAGCAGGTGACTTAAATGTTTAAAGGTTGTTTTTTTATGTAGTAACTTAAGAAAGAAACCCTAAAATTTGGTAATTAGTTCTGTAAAATACCCATTCGGTATCTGTTTTCAAGGCAGATTATTCACTATTCAAGAATTGCATTTTTTGAGATTCATAAATTTTTATCTGAAATTCATGTTTAATTTTGAAAATACTAGAGATTAATATGTTTTATATAGTTATAATTAAAATAGGGGGTTTTCAAAAAAAAAATTTTCGGAAAAATCTTACATAGTATCCTTCTGAATTAAGTGAAGTTAAGCTGGTGGATTTTGAGCCCATACTTGCGAGCGAACTTTGCGACCTAGACCTCGATTGGGACCTTTCTCTGTTATTAAAACTACCGGTTCGCGTCATTTGTCGCGATTTGTGCCCTTCGTTTGCGTAACTGGAGTAATTCACACTTGCTACTGCCTTTGCTGGAATCGTAAGACTAGCGGTGGTGGCATAAGTCGAATTAGCACCCCTATATCCATTGGGATAATAAGGACTCTTGTAATTGGATGTGTAACCACTTCCGTAATTAAGGGTGGAGTATGGCGTGTTTGATGGGTATGAGCCGTAGGGGGCGGTTTGAGCCCCATAGTAACTCCTCGAACGGGAATATGAAGAAGGCACGTTACTGATGTTAGAAGTGGAACTACTGCTTCTTACGGAAGACGATGAACGACGTCTTGACGGAGCTACCGGCTGTTTCGATCGGAAGGACATGATTTTGCAAACTGAATCACTGAATGCGCGTTTAATTTAAATGCACTTGGTTTAATAATAACGCGCGCGGTGTATTTTAGTCGAGAGTAAAACAATAGAAAATTTTAAACCCTATCAAGCGCACGCCTCTCTTGGACTGTTTGAAAATCGCCAGGCTTATGTGTATATAAACGAATTTTCTTCCTCCGCGTTTGTGCACCTTGTAATATTTAGAGCTATTTAAAACGTTCAACGTAAATCTAAGTTTCTCAACAACAAAACGAACCTGACGCGTCATGTCTTTAAATGTTCACAATCTTTTATTTCACAATCATAATTGATAATATAAACAGAAATTCTTACTGTCACTTCTCATACAAAATTAGCATATTATGAAGTTTACTTTATTTCTTCTGTGTTAACATAAGCTCTCAGTTTTTTTTTAATTTTAAAATACCTTTAACCATTCATCAAATTAAATTTCGCTTCCTGCCTTATATGTATGTTTTGGCAAATAATGATAACTATTTTTTTACATGAAAACCAAAAACTTTCAAAATATTCTTTTTAAAAATCACAATTGTGAAATAAAACCAATCAAATGTGGTAACTAGTTTGAAATAGAAACAATGTTTTCATTCCTTATCCAAAGACACACTTTATTTCACCTTGAATATGAATTCCTTAATTAATAAGTGTTACAAAGAAGAAATTACAAGCACGATTTATTCCTGGCGCGTTTAGATCAAGATTTTTATTTATTTAATGTTTTTAAATTTTGAAGCCATTGTATACTTTTGCATTTTTTAGTTTTTATTAATAAGTGCAGTATAAACGAGAGTATAAATTGCGTAACTCTATTATTTTTAAAAAGTGCATTTATTTAACATGTTTATACTAAATACTAATAGTGTCAACAGAAATTAATAACCTGTATAATACTTATAAATTATGACATAAAATATAAGTAACCAAATTTTGTTTATGAAAACCACCTGACTTAAAAACATCAGAACCTCTGCTGCAACTGCTGGATTAACCTATATACTTAAAATTGCGCAATTATCAATAAAATATTAATCCTAATATTCCTACAGGCAAAATTTTGGATGTTGTCCAAAAATCTAAAAAACCTTGTACCCAACAGGTCAACAAGAGCACGTGCTTAATTATCCAATCGTGCGAGGTGCGGGTCGTTTTTTACCTTGCCAATTTATTTTTAAGAGCATGATTAACTGCGAAAAATAAGGTTAAAATAATGTTTTCTTTATAAAAAAATCGGGATCGGCGATTGATATATTTGTTACTACGAAGAAAAAAAAACGCATCTGTTCAGGGGCCGGGACCAAAGCCAAATTAGTTGCACCCACCTACCTAAAGCCATAAATGACTTTAGATGAGAACACCTCTATTTTAAAATGCGGAGGATTATATTTAGAAAAGGCCGGCTGTTTGTACGTAATGGTAGCCGTGTTGTGCTGCTTTTTTATTTCAACATAATAACACAAGTCCTGCTGAAACGACCTATTTTGTGATTTATTTTCTTTTTGAGCACAATTTCGGTTGTTCCGCTTCTAATTTGTAGGAGTTATTAAAATTAAAACTTTAAAAATAGTCCACATTGAGATACAACATTTATTTTCTTACACAAGTCAATAATTTATTATTATTTAATTTAAAATTGGTCCATTTCGTTTTCGTTGGCCAATCGTGTATAAAATAAATAATCACGTAAAAAGTAAAAACTGCGCCAAAAAATTTTATTAGAAATATGAATATGCTTGTTTGTATACCATAACCAACATGGCGGTGCACTTGGTTGCCTACTCAATAAATGTAATGTTTTCAGGTTGAATAGCATGGACGCATGGAGGGGGTGCGCTTGCAGCCACCAAGCTTATCAAGAATAAGAAATATTTGAAATATGGAAAATTTTCGAAAATTTCATTTTTTTTCAAAACTAATGGAATTTCATATAACTACTAGATTGGGATTATAGATTTCAGTCTTCTGATTACGGAGAAATAAAAATTTTTAGGCTACGACCAGTAGTTTCAGCCATTTTAGCATAGCTGGGCAGAAAACCGTTAATCGTTAATTAACGAAGTTAACATTTTGTTTAACGAATTAACTTTTAAGTTATTCTCAAAAACGAATAATGGTCTTGTTAACTTCCGTTAAGATAGATAAGTTCGTTAATCGTTACTTATTTACTGCTACGACGAAAAGAATAGCCCTATATTTAGCGGAAGTAACAACAATCTGGAAGAAGATTTATTCAGTACTAAATCACTCGATCAGAAGGTCATAGGGCATAAATCATCTCTAAAAAGTAAAGGTCAGAATTAGGGGTCTACCCCAAAATGCCGAATCCTTAAAGACCGAAAGGGACAAAAGGCCGGCATATAGACAAAAGGCCGAATTGGACAAAAGGCCGACTAGGACAAAACGCCGAAGGAAAAGGCCGACATGGATAGAAAGTAGACTTACACAATTGGCCGACGCAGACAAAAAGCCGAAAGAAAAATGACCGACGAAAAGAAAAAGCTGAAAGATGATAACGCGCAAATTTTACTTCGTATTTCGTCCGGGTCTTTTGCTGCGTTAACTACGGATAGTTATTTGAGTATTTTATAAATATAAAATTAATAATAAACATGAAATTATTTGTCTTATTCGCCTTATACCCTTCTTGTTTAAAGACTTGTTTTACATCCCGACGATAAAAATTATCAACTTAAAAATCACCCTGTACATGGTGAGGGTGAATCACACAACCTGAAAGATGAAAATATTTCCGAAACTCAGGATTTTATGAAAAAATGAAATAGAAAATGAACATTAACTTTTATTATCAGAGCCTTTTGACGCGTCGGTTTTTTGTCCGCTTCAGCCTTTTGTCCATGTCGGCCTTTTGCCATTCGGCCATTTCTCCTTCGGCTTTTTTTCTTTCGGCCTTTTGTTCACGTCGGCCTATTGTCCATGTCGCCCTTTTCTCCTTCGGCCTTTTGTTCAAGTCGGTCTTTTATCCTTCGGTCTTTTCCCTTTCGGCCTTTTTTCTTTGGCGGCCTTTTGTCCCGCTCCCAGAATTACATACATGGTCAAAATACTCTTTTAATGATGCGTTCCTTGGCGAACAGATTGGTGGACAGATTTTTTAAATTTTCCAATACTCAATGAAAGGTCTCCAAAATCGTAACGGAGAGCTTGGGCGCCATTTTGGGGACACCCTGTATATCCATTCCGACAGTCCGAAAAACCGTACATTGACGAACAAAGTCATGCGCAATAGACAAAACGCGTTCCATCACAGTGCATAAAACCGTTCAAACAACGCTGTCTTGTCAGAGGACATCGCACGGTAAAATGTTGGCGCAAGCGCATAAACTCGATCCAATCAGTTTTGTTGGAACAAAGCTATTATAACTTATATTACAAATAGACAACAATAAACTATTGCTCGGATGATTTAACATTAAAAATATATTCAGTCCTTAACGTAACGCTTAACTTTAACTTCCGTTACGTTTTCAACAAACTAACGGTTTAACCATTCACAAAGTTACCGTTTTGAAATGGAATAACGATTAACGAAGTTAAATTTTAGATTAACTTTGCCCACCTATGCATTTTAGTACCACAAAAAAATGATAGAAAGGTCGCTTTAAAATCAAAAAATGATTTAATTTTTTTGCCGTGTTTTAGCGTTTTTCGGTAGATTTGGTTTCACTGATAAACGATTCAACCAATCTCCATCCAACGCGTACTTTTTAAAATACAGCGTTTTAAAATATGGAAAAATTTGAAATTTTATTTTTTTTCAAAAATATTCGAATTTCATGTAACTAATAGGCTACTATTAAAGATTTCGAACTTCGAACCTCTTATTTTATAAAAAGTGCAGTAAAATGACTTACTTCTTGATGATTTGATTTCAAAGGTTCCTCAAAATCACCACCTCCCGTACTATCCTTTTCAGCATCCATATCCTAAGGTAAAGAACGAGCAATTAAAATTATTAATTCGTTATCAATGTGCACTCATTATTTTTATATTTGTAGATTTAACTTACATCAGTATTCTCGAAAGCAACCACTCCAGTTGACCTTCTTTTAGGTCTTCTTCTTCTTTGGATAGCTGCTTGTGTTGCTAAGGTTCCTTGAGCATTTCTTGCATCATTTTCTTTATCTTGTTCTAAATAAAAGCAAAATTAAAATAATTTCGTGGTTTATTCAAGTTATTTACCTTGTTCGTCTACTGATTTTGGACGGCGTAGGGGCAGTGTAACAGTTGTTTCAGCAGTCTCTACAGGTGCGGAAGACGGACGTGGAGCAGCATTTGTAGTTGCAGCAGTTCTTCTTACAAATGAAGGCGTGGACGGGATTTCAGCTACTTTGTTTGCATCTTCCAACTTAAACTAAATCAAATGTGTAAATAAATTTGAATGTATTTTAGGTAAAAAATAACTTACAAATGTTTTGATGTTTTTAACTTAAGTGGCAACTTAATTGCAGTGATTAGTTAATAATAATCTGTATTGTATGGTGATTGTATTCATCAAAATGATAGACTGTTTATTACAATATTTCCAGTGTTGATTGGAAGAGTGAATTGAAATTTGTTTTTAAAAAGGTGGTACAGTTGAATAATGGGCTTTATCGATTTGAATGCAAAATTAATACTATTTAGTAAAAGTTACTAGTAAAAAAAGCATCAACTGTACCTTACTGCCATTATCAACTCTTAGTCTCCAAGATGGTCGTCTTTCCTGACTAGGTGTTGCTTGCGGTGGAACCATTTCTTCAATAGAATTTGTTTCTCGTACAGGTACAGTGGGCGCCGCTGTCGTTATAGTGGCGCTTACACTTACACCGTTAGCACCATTAGATGGCTGTTAGTTAATAAGCTATTAATAACCTTTCCATGATAATAGTTAAACAAAATTACCTGCTCATTATTATTGTTATTGACCGTTTGGTTTTTCATTTTAACTAGCTGCTCTGCTGATTTTATCTCTTCCAGTGTAACTCCTTGAGTTGATCTTCTAGTTTCTCGCACTCTCTTAGCATGTGCCTTTCTTTGAGTCTCACTCTCATCGTCACGTACAGGAGGAACGAAAGATCTTAAAGAAAAATTACTATAATCATTTAAAACACCTTAGTTCCTTAGTGTTAGTAGTAAGTTCAAACACAAATCATGATTTCTAAAATTAATTAGTAATGAAAGGCCAAACATTTCTTCTATTTACAAAAAAACCCAAATTTTGGATTTTTATTTTAATTAAATTAAAATACTAATAGCAAATATAATTGTTTAGAACAATATAAAACTATGTTTGATAAAAAACATAGTACCATATGCTAAATTGATTTTTGTTAAAAATTAGTTAAAGAAAAATTAGTACAAAAAATCAACAAAAAGCAAACTTTAGTATTTTCATACTTGAAAAAATTTTTAATCATTGTAAGACGATTGTTTTGTGTAGTTGTTGGAGTAGTTGATGGCGATGACGAGTTTGAAGTGCCATTAGTTGTTGGTCCAGTTGAATTAAGTGGCAATTTTAGTCTACTGATATATTACAAATTAAATTTAGAAAATGAAATAATTACGATGAAGATACATAAAATAATATCCTTAAAAGTTTAATGCAAAGTTTTAAAAAATTTAATGTTTGATTAGAAAATTATTTGGTTGTTACCTTCTAACTGGTTGGTTTGGTAGTGGACTTGTTGCAGGTGAATTTGAATTTGTGGAATTTGTACTTGTTGCGCTCGTTGTTGTACTTTCAGTGCTTTCAGTTTTGTCATCCTTATTCGAGCTAGAATCAAATAAATTTTATTTATTCATTCCTATAAAATATATATTCAATTATCGATCAAGGCATTTAAAATTTAAAAAATTACATTATTTCAATAAAACAGAAAATTATAATATTATAGATACTACAAAATTATAAATTTATAAAGAAGAATTTATTTCATACTGCATTTAAGATGTATTTTAAGTATACAGGGTGAGTTTAAAGTATCGCATAAAATTAATAACTACTTTATTATTTTAAATTTACAAAAAAGGTAAAAACATGTCGAATTGTTTTTGAAAAACGCTATGACATTATCAAAGTTATTTTTAAGTGGGTTGATAATATTATGGTTTTTATAGCATAAACCAAAAAAATTATACTTGCACCATCTAGATGTAAAATAAAATTTTTGAAAATTCTAAATAATAAACTATGAATTTTATCTGATTCTTTAAACTATCCTGAGAGATATCGAGGGATTCGTGGAAGAGGGGCGTATGAGTCAATTTAAAAATTTTATCGGAACAACAAAAAACGTCTGAAAATTTACTATTTAACATTTTGAAACGGGAGTATGTTAGAAGATTTATGCACATTGATATTCAATGCATAAACCTATGTATGTATTCGAATTTTTGCCAAGAGATGTAGTTTCTTCTATCAGAAAGTTTAAAAAACGATTTTCCAAAAAATGGATCATACGCCCCTCTTTCATGAAACCCTTGATATTTAATAATTGTTATAATTACATCCAGATGGCGAAAATATAAACGTCATACAGTTGTAAAAGACTTTTAATAAGGTATTATCATATTAACCCATTGGGACAGAAAAACGAGCCAGACTCGTGGTATGTAACTTTTGCCAAACGTAGACATAACGAGTCTCAGACGGGATAACTTATTTAATTTTTGGTTCTTTTTCAATTTTGAAATATATTTTTTTTCATTCTTATCCAATGAAAAATAAATACTGCATTTTGGTCCAAGTACATTATAAAAAAATACTGTCTCAATGGGTTTATCCATTTTAAAAAACAGATAGTATATTTTTTATATGTTCAAAATAAGGTTTTTCAAAAACAATTAGACACGTTTTTTACTATTTATGAGAATTTGAAATAATAAAGTAGTTATGAATTTTATGCATTATTTTGAATTCACCCGGTATAAAAATAATGTAATAATCTAATCGTGCATACCTGAGTTGTCGCTGGTAAGGGGAAGGCGGGATGATGTAGGTTGTGGGTGGATAAGTAGGGAAGGAACTGGCCTGGATGCGTGCGCGCAGAGCCGTATATCGCTCGTAGAACCTAAACATGCCAAGCATTGTGAGTCAAACAACTCTCAGGCTGTCTTATTACTCAAACAGTGCAAATAATAAAATAATAATTATGAACACATGCTTCTTAAAATTACCAAAAAAGTCTACTAATCGGCATGTCAATAATAAAGAGCTACTGTAAATTTTAAGAATGTAGTAAAACAACCTGAGCACATCAAAATAAAAAAAATGTTGTAATTAAATGAATTATTAATTTTATTAATCTCCCTTGCAATATGAAAGCGGAAAGCATTTAAGCTTTATGGGCGAGGTTTTATTATTTTGTTAATTTCAATAAGAAAACGAATTATGAAATTTTCTTTCAATTGTTAATATAAAGCTTTGCGTTATCATTTTGCCAAGGAGTTATTTTATTTAGTTTAATGATTAATCCTTTATTTTTTAATTTTAAAAAGCCTGCAATTATACTCACTCGGGATCATTTTGAAAACTGTTTGTTCTTCTTAGAACTACTTCTGTTTCATTATTTGCATCTTTGCTCTCTGAAAATAAAAAATTTCATAAATTACATAAATATGTAAAATTAGGAGGTGTTTATAGTGGGGAATTCTTTTGAAAGTCGAGGATAGAAGCGAGGATACAGCGTCCTCTACTCTCAACTATTCGTGCATCATTATTGTCGGAATTTATTTTTAGTGATAGAATGTGGAGTGTGAAGCAAGCACAACACAACTTTGAAATGAAAATTTTAATCAGCTGTTAAATATTTTTATAACTATGATAATATTTCTGAACAAAATAAAAACTTACTAAAACTATTACTACTCTTGACAGGTGTTTCAGGGCGAGGTTGTCTTCCAGGGATAGGTCTCCTCCAAACAGGTTTGCTTTCTTCTGAATTACTTTCTTCGATCACTGGTTGAGGTTTTGTAGGGGAAGGAGGTGTCTCTTTAACTTCTTCGTCTTTTGAATTTATTTGTATTGAGTCCATATTAGAATTAACTCTATTTTTAATTTCTGGAATCATTAAATTGTGTAAGAAAAAAACTTAAAAACATGCAGATAAAGTTATAACAAAAAACAAAAAAATAAATAAACGCAATGAGACGTAAACAGACATAAATATATCTTGTTTACCATCCGAGAAGTCTTCTGAATCACTTTCATCAGTGCTCTCCGTTTCAGTCTCACTTTCACTTGAGACCTCCATGCCTTAGCAGCAGGAAAATCGAATAAAAAAAAACTTATCATCTCAACTGAATTTTAACATTGGTAAAAATAAAATAATAAAAAAACTTAAAAAATAAAAAAATGAGTTTATTTCTTTTAATAATCAAAGTAAACATTTTTTCTTTATAAATCGAAAAGTATGAAGAAAAATGTAAGGAACAAAATTTCAGGTACGTTATAATCTAGTTTAAGTATTTGATTGAATTAAGTCTTACCTATACTATCAGCTACTATTTTATCTCCTTGTATTTCTAGTTCAACTTTTTTCACTTTGCTTGGTGTTTCATTTTCAATTTGTAAGTCTTGAGCTTCCAACTTCTTCTTTGCCAGACGTCTATTAACCTCTTCCTTGTTTTGCTTCTTTTTCAATTCTTCCAAGAATCTGAACATTTCACCATCCGCTACATCGAAAGCAGTTTGTCCCTAGAAGTTAAATGAATTATTTAAAAAAACTTGGTTAAAAATTTAAAGAAAATAAACTGATAATAAAAAAACTTACAACAAAGTTTTTGGCATCCATATCTGAATAATTTTCTGCTAAAATTTGAGCTGCTTCTTTCTGGCCCCAATGAGCAGCAGCATGAAGAGGAGTCCAACCATCAACATCTTGCCTATCCACATCTGAACCACATTGGAGTAAAACTCTTAAAAATTGGAAATACTTAAATTAATATTCACGGATACAGGGTGTCCCACTTAAAGTGTTAGAAAGTCGATTTGGGAATAAAATTTTGGTAACAAATATGCCCGTCTAAACCGGCTTTTAGTAACGAAATATAAAATGAAAAAGCAATTCTTCATTTACATCTTGTTAAAACAATGAAAGATATAAAAATCCAAAATTAATGAAAGCACCTAATACTAGATTTAATATTAGAAAAGTATAATATCGACCAAATGCTTGTAAAACCTCCTAACTAATGTAATACAACTTGAAATAAACCTCAAAAAACACTATACGATAAATTTTTTTCAATATTTTTTTTCATTTTAACAACATGAATTTAACGTACTTATGTCTTAAAAACTTAAGATACCATGTTTTATGAGCAGGTGCATTAAATACAAAGTATGCAGTTAGTGATTTAGGAGATTTTGCACGCATGTGGTCGGTATGTAATTGGCAATTTCTGTTTTCATGTCATTTTGAAACATACAACATGGTGGGTAAATAACCTACTTAATCACATCTATGTATCCTTTGGCAGAAGCTACATGTAGTGGTGTGGCCCCTGTTTTAGGACTAGGAATATCAATTGGTATACTTTTATCAGTTAAACATTCTTTAGCGTCATTTAACATCAGTCTCTTTTCTTCATTCCTTGCTTCTTCGCAATCGATTCCTACAATCAAATTTATTTTAAAAACGAAAACATAATTATCTAGATATAAATGAGTCTAGTTAATAGAGAATAAAATTAAAATAGTAAATTTTATCTAACCTCTTTCATCGATTTCAGCTTGGATTAGGTCTTCCATCTCCTCATTTTCAGCAATGTCAAGTGCCAGTTCGCCATCGCAATTGACGGCAGCAACATTGGTTCCATGTTCTAGAAGGTACTTTGCAATTGAAATAAAGCCGCAGCTTACAGTGGCATGAAGTGGGGTCCATCCTTCGTTGTCCCCTCGATTCACATCTGCCCCATGCTCTACCAAGAACTCCACCATATCCAAGTTGTCGTCTATACATGCCTGAAACAATTAAAATTTAATCAGAAAACGATGATTTATACAAGAGTTTAACAATTAAAATAAATTAAACTTTTTGACTTTTTTACATTGAAATTAAGGCTTAATTAAGCAATAAAATAGTATTTATAGTGATGAAGGTTTAAATTTGGATAATTAATGAAATGTGGGAGTACAAAAATTTAAAATGCATCAGTAAATTAGTTGTAGCATCCTTTTAAATACCAGGTCTTTTAGGCATGGGCGTTTATTAAAACTTAAAAAGGAAACCAGTTTAGTAATTAAATGTATTTTAACTTTATTCATCCCAAAATTTAAAGCCTTTTTTTATTTTGTGCTTATGACATTAAGGTTAGAGTATTTTGTTGTTTGCTAATAGTACAAACTTTTTAGGAGTCGACCTAAGAATTTCTACTGTAAATTTCTTAAGTCTGTTTTTAAGGGATGGTCCCTCAAAACATTTGAATTTCTGTGATCAATGCAGTATGGTTTGATAAGGAGTTTAAAAGTAATGTTTCTGCTTGTTGTTCACGTCCCCTTTTGGGATTATTGGAAGCACCATATTTTGAATGGCTGCTTGTCAGGCTTGGGGGTGCAAAAACTATAAAGGCGACTACACACGATCCGACGCGATGGGAAGGAATTTGGTCAGATCGGAGAGTAAAATGGAGGCAAATTATCAGATCGGAAGGTCGGACGTTTTAAATATATTTTAGTGCAGGAGGTGGCAGAATCGGTCGGTTGGATGGGCTGATCGTACCGTGTGGATGCAGCATCCGATTTAGCCATTGAACCGACCGTCCGATCAAATCGAATCGTGTGTAGGTCCTATTCTACTATGGTTACTGATTATTTTCCTGTAGCTACCTAATCTAAGGAGTTGTTTTGTAAGATAAAAGATTACAAGAAAAAATTGTTTTTTTGGAAATGTTACTCCATAAAAACTAACCCGAGCGTTGTTTGTACGCAATGACAATAATATCATTTAAATTTTGCAAGTTTCGCCCAGTTGTAAGCACAAGGGTCAGCGACACTTCTAGTCGGATCTATATATACATATATAAATTAACAGACGTAATTGTGCGTTTTTTGCTGTTGGGTATTTGAGAAATGCATATTTCTAAATTAAATAGAGCGACGCAAATTGCGGCATCGCTATGGAACTTTAATACCGTATTGTTCAAAGACTTGTTTATTCTTTTCTAAAGCTTATTTAAGAAAAATGGCATTTAAACGTGTATCTATGGATGGTTTACGTCGATTTAATTTGTATCGGTGCCATTTGGCAACACGCCACCTCGTGGCAGACATGCACCACCTCTACTTGGCCTTAAGCCATTTGGGGCAAATGTGTTCTACTTTACCGACGCAAGGCTATCCACATTTTTTGATTCACGATTTTCCATTACTTAAGTCTTTAAATTTAACTAATTGAGACACTTCCTTCATCTTGTTTCATCAAAAAATCCTAGGATGATCATAAACAAATTATTATAAACATGGACACTTCAGGTCATTACGTTATAATTCCTTAATATAAATATCAAGGAAATGATTATAGCTTCTGGTAGGTCACAGTATTATAACTTCTGCAACCTTCAAGTAGATTTTTGTAGATGATATAACATTTCACAGGTGATCATACTATTACTTTGAATTTGTTTAAGTCTGATTTGAATTGGCTCTTTTGAAATGTCTTCTGAAATTCCTCCCAATTTAGGACTTTAATATCAGTTTCTGTTATGAAAAAAAAATACCCAGAATCGTACGATAGAAACAATTCTAAGAAATTAAAATTTCAAATATTCTTTGGAAATTATAAAGTTTATAAATAATCTGTAGTAAAGTGGAAAATCCATTAAATTTTTATGTTTATTTATTACAATTCTACTATTTTTGAAGTCATGCATGCTTTATTGTTTTTGACGATTATTCAGTAAACGATGTTGAATAATTACATTTGTAGGTCAATTTAGGTGGTTTGGCTGAAGCATTTTTTTTTCTCCTTGTTAATGGGTATAGATTTATAAATGGAAGTGTTGCCAAGTACGAAAATATATCGGCGAGAACAACGCAACGAGGAGTGTGGCATGTAAGTAAGAAGGAAAAAAAAAAGTGGCTTAAGCGGCGAAGTCAAGTATAAAAAACCTCGTAAAATATAGCGCCGGTTGTAAATCGCTATTTGTAGGCCGTGTTCCGGGTGGATTATTTATCGGTTCCTTTTATTTATAGATTAGCCGTCTATTTATACACCGATTATGAGTACATTTTAACCTTTCAATCTCTGCTGACGATTTATTAATCAGTGCTCAGCTCAGTGCTTTGCAAGCTGCTTTAAGCAAATGAAAATAATACACAACCAAAAGCTCATATTTCAGATAAATTTACACAAAACTTTTATCAGTTGGAGTTTGGAAATAATACTTGTGCGGTTTTCATTTATCGCTTTTGATAGCACATTTTTGGAATTATTTAATCTGTATTCTAAATAATCTTTCTATATTCTAAATAAACCAATCCATCAATTGTTTCAGAAAAATACATAAAAATGGACATGGCATCGTATAACGTGCCTAAAAAATATATCTACAAATTCAAAATTCAGTAGTTGTAGGTGATAAATCTTTTTATCAAAATATGAGATGATTTCTAAAAGTTGTGTTATAATATTTGGTAACCAAAACGTAAAAATAAATCCATGAATTATACCTTAGTCAATTAAGTAATTGGTTGCTAGTTGTTGAGTTGATCAATGATCAAGTACAACAGTAATGCTTAAATTTATCATTGAAATCAAGTCAACCAGTTCTTTAGTTTATGTAAAATCAAGATTTAACGATAGCGATCCACCCATCGTTTTCTGAATGGACCACCCACTTCGAAATTCGTACAATTGCTTGTATAAATATATTACCTGAAGTTCCTCCCTTTTCACCTTAATCAACGGCCTTTTATTTCATTCAAATATTATCAGCAAATTAATGTCCTGCAATTATGCATTTGGTGTTTTTTTTTTGAAGTATCAAAAGTGAATAGGATAAACATGATTTAATTAAAATTTTTAATGTAATTACGTAATATTATACTGTTTTAGGAGAAAACATGAATGCTTAAATTAGTATTTCTAACAGTATTGAGAATAAATTATACCGCATGAATGAATCACCTGCATTTGTTATTGCGGCTAGTAAACAATCGATTAATAAACATAAATTAAAATTGTAGCCTAGATCTTGAATATTCTTAAGCGCGGTTTCGTGTTTCACATTTTTACAATTGGAGCGTAAAGTAGGCTTTTTAAATCAATTTTAAATTATGCCAGATCCTTTCCATCTTTTTTAACCATAAATTATTTTAATTTCGTCATACTGCAAGGTTTAATGCCCCCGTGTTTGTCCTCTGACCGTAAGCCAATTTATTAATTGTGACAGCTCAATTCGTCAGCTTATCAACTCGTTTACTTCTGCATGCTATCCAATCGACTAAATCGAATATAATTTAATAAAAACTAAGGTATTGACAATTTCCAGAATTTATTAGCTTTGTTCCTTGTTCCAACAATGAGTTCTGACCGTCACTAAACCGTAACCAAACTGCTAGAAACGAGTTTATGCGCTTGCGCTAACTTCTTACCGACCAAACTGCTTCTAAGGCTAAATTTGGTTACAAATTCATATTTTATTTATGTTTAATTTGGTAGTTTGGTTACGCTTTCGTGAAGGTCAGAACTCGTTGTTGGAACAAATCTATTATTTCTCAGTTTCTTTTTAATAGGGCCTCCACACGACCCGATTTGATCAGACATTCAGATTCGATTAGATTACATAACTAGGGACATTTCGGCACCGGATAACTCTGCACTCGATAAGTCGGTACCAGATATTTCGACACCGGATAAGTTGGCACTGGACATCTCGGCACTGGGATATCTCACCACTGGGTAGGTTTCGTTAGTTTCCTGCTGTCAACCACATTCCAAATTTGGATGAACTGTAGGTATCTATGATTAAAGTCACATTTAAAATCATAAAAAGTCAAGTGAAACAGATTTATTACTCCGAGACCCAATCTCCTCAGTGCAGAGATGTCCCGTGCCGACTTATCCGGTGTCAAGACAAGAAGATATTCGGTGCAGACTTATCCAGTGCCGAGTTGTCATGTACCCCATAACTAATGGCTAATGGGTCAATTCTGTGTACACCCGCAAGCCCTTACGAAATATATCTATGCGGTAACCGTCCATTACAACTCATATAACAAACCTAACGGACGTTTCCTTACAGGTCTTTCGAGAGTGCACAGAATGGACCTATTAATCGGATGCCGCATCCACACGGTCCTATCAGCCCATCCGATTCTGCCACCTCCACTAAAAAATCTGGAAAGCGTTCTACCGTCTGCTTCTCCTTCCGATCTGACCAACTTCCATCCGATCGTCCGACTCCGACCGCGTCGGATCGTGTGGAGGCTCCTCAAAGATTTGCTCATTGCTCTAAAAATTGATGCGCGAAGTAAAAATCCTTTTATTTTTATTAATTAACTGAATTAAAATCATATGACTAATTTTTCGCCTTTGTAAAATTAGGTCGACTTCTTTTGTTCTTAATGTATACTTAAATATACTATTTTTTAGATTCTTAATTCAATACACATTTGTCGTTTTATTAAAAAAAAAAATTTATCTAGTCAAAAACAACATACAGGGTGGTCCAACTAAGAGTCCCCACCCAGGTTATTTCGAAAACCAATAATTAAAAAAAAAACCTGAAACCGGTCAATTTTTATTTGGTGGGGGACCAATTTTTATGATAACGCAAGGGACAACCCCTCACCCAGTTATGCAGGGAAACTACCTCTTCAGAAATCTTAAATGGCAATAGGAGTCAAGTGATACGTCATTGTAAAGCTCCTACTATTCTCTATACAGGTGTCATATTTTTTTTTTAATTTTATGGAATATTTGAGAAGCTGAAGCATTTTTACGATAGCCATCTAAAACGTCTTTTTAACAGGTAACATGGCTTTTAAAGCTTGATTTTGTTAAAAGTTACAATAAAAATAAATACAACTATACATTGGTCCCCCACTAAATAACAATTGATCAGTTTCAGGCTATTTTTCAAAAACTACTTATTTTCATAATAACCTGTTCCCAAAGGTATTTTGTAAAAAGGCTTTGAAACCGGTCAATCCTTATTAAATGGAGAATCAAAGTATGATTGTAATTATTTTTAATAAAATGAAGCTTTAAAACCCTTTTTAGCCCATGTTACCTATTAAAAACACATTTTACATGTCTAACGTGAAAATGCTATAACTTCTCAAAGATTCCATCAAATAAAAAAAAAATATGACACCTGTATAGAGAATAGTAGGAGCTTTACAATGATGTATCACTTGACCCCTATTGCCATTTAAGATTTCTGAAGGGGTAGTTTTCCTGCATAACTGGGTTAGGGGTTGTCCCTTGCGTTACCATAAAAATTCATCCCCC
Source organism: Stenus bimaculatus (assembly GCA_963971135.1). Lineage (NCBI taxonomy): Eukaryota > Metazoa > Arthropoda > Insecta > Coleoptera > Staphylinidae > Stenus > Stenus bimaculatus. The sequence continues at coordinate 4,652,359 of OZ020185.1, forward strand.
GGCAAATGAAAATTGACCGGTTTCAGGGTTTTTTTCAAAAACTATTGGTTTTCGAAATAACCTGGGTGGGAACTCTTAGTTGGGCCACCCTGTATGTTATCCTATATTTTAAATTTCAAAATTTTAACATGTTAAATACTCTGCAGTGGTGTGGTACTTAGTTCTGTGATGGTTTGTGATATAACGACAACTTTTCTGTGATATACTCTGTGATGAAAACGATCTGTTTACAATTACATTTAATTCCAGTGACCTTTTCTAATTTGTTGTAAGTATTTTGATTTATCTAATGTACAAATTCGTCATTTAAGTTTTGTAGCGCCTGATGATGATGCTGTTGCCATCGAAACATGTAGCGTTGTAATGGTTTACCGTTTACCTATTATTTAACCCTACAATAAAGTTGGGGCATAGGAATTATCAAATTGTTTTACTTATTCACGATTCGTTCCAAATCATCTAAGACATCTCTTTCAATATTTATATGACTAATTGTTTTTCTTTCGATAAAGCATTTTTTGCATACCTTTTTCCAACTTTTTCTCCATTTCCATAGTAACTAGTGAATACTCAATTGCTACACCGATTTTTTGCCGTTTTATTAAAACGCCAAGCCATCAATTTAAGTCGAATATTTTTCACTGTCATTACCACGAATGTCATTTGGGGTTAAGTTTTAATTTTTAACCCCAAATGACAAGAGTGGTAATGTATGAAAAATATTCGACTTATAATTTGAACAAGAGTGGATATTTAAGGAACTATTTAACGAACAATTTTCACTTTTTTGTGGAAAATTTGACAGCCAACTTCAAACTTATTCAAATTTGACATTAACGTCATAAAATAATCGCTGATATTTTTGACGTTTTACTTGTCACAAAAAATAATCACTTGTTAGTTGAATAGTCAGCAAAATTTTAAGTAATTTATAGAAAATTTGTACCAACTAAAAACATATTTAAAAATAGTAAAATATTTATTATCAATATTTTTTGCAATCCCATGTTTAAGTTTAATTTTGATTTCAAAACTAACAGAAACAATTTAAAATTAACTAGGTACATATTTTCAACTCACTATAAATTTTTTTTAAAAAATTTTGCTTTGGGCGCATTCGCCATGGGGGCATCTTCTGGAAAAAAATACCCCCCCCCAAATTTTTTTTCTAGATCCGCCCCTGAGCCATAATATTAACTTGATTGTAACTTCTCAACGCAAGTATCAAAATTGAACTGGCCACCTATCTTCATTTTCGGGGATTCAATATCCTATGGGAAAAACAGTACGTTTCTATGGAAATTTTCGAAAACTACCAATAAGTAACGAGTATTTTGCTTGACCACACCTTTTTTCCCATAGGATATTTTATCCCAGAAAATGAGGATACGGCCCCTGATCAAGTTAATGTTTTAGTGCAAGAGGTGCGAAGAATTGGCGGGCGGTTGGATGAGCAGATCGAACCGTGTGGATGAGGCATACGATTCTGTGCAATCTCGTAAGACCCGTACGGTTTGTTATATGGGCTGCAATGGACAGTTTTCATAGTTACCTCATAGATGCGTATCGTAAGCCTCGTCGTAAGGGCTTAGGGGTTTGCACAGAATCGACAGATTAGCCATCGAATCTGACCGTCCGATCAGGCCATCCGACCGACTGATTCTACCACCTCCTGTACGGTCAAACTTCCCTAAGTCGAATTAGCATTATTCACGGAAAAAATTGAGATATGGAAATTATTTCAGAAAATTAAAAACGAATATTTTTACAAACACATTACAAACAAAATTCGAGTTATGGAAAAATTCAACTGTATCTGTGAAGCGTCCGACCTTCCGATATGATAATTTACCACAACCCTCCGATCTGACCAAATTCCATCCGACCGTTCAACCACGTCGGATCGTGTGTAGGCGCCTTTAAGTGGAAATCTTGCAGTAATTTCATTATCAAAATTATGATAAGATTCAATGAATTTTTTTATTTATTTTATTATTAAAGCTGATAAAAGTAGTTTGCTGAACCTAATTAAAACATTAAATATAAAAATTTTCCTGTTTATTATTTGTACTTACCGCCCAAGGGTATAACGTAAATTACCTGTATTAAATTTTAAATTATAAAAAAATTGTATGTGCAGTCCCAAGCCCAGGCCTGGCCTAAATTAGTAACAAAACCACCTTATAAATAAATTAACGTAATTACAACGCCAGCATAATTATTGCTCTCCTTTTTAAACAAGCACATTTTTTGTGCGTCCACTTCACATCAAAAATGTTCAAAAGGTAAACAATAGGAAGCGTGATATGAATTATTATGTGAAACTCCTCACTCCACGCATTCTTTCATGGCATGAATTATTTTATTTGGAGAGCTGACAAAAACACGATGACGATCAATCGAAATGATCGAATCTTGAAAAGAAAGTTCATAATAACATGTTCCGAAGTCTTTTTAAGAGTAAATTCATGTTTGTGTGCATGTCAGGTTTTGTAATCTTTTGCGAGAAAGCCGCTTACATTGATGAAATTTTTTAACGTTTTATCGACGCAATCATCAGATAAAAATTGCGAGGACTTTAGCAACATTCATACTTTTATTTATCATTATTGATATAAATTTAAAAAAATAACTAATCCCAATTGAATATTTTTAATAGTTCAATTAAACGATTTGTTAATAAACGTAGTAACAGTAATATCACTACATTTTATTTCTTTGAAAAATTTTATCTGTAGAATTGATAGCAATCTCTTAATCTCATGATTTTTTTTTGATATTTAAAAAAAGTTTTACATTTTACATCAATGTCTAGTAAAAATGAAATACTATTTATTTTTTCTATTTATAATTGGTCCTTCAAGCAAAATTAGACTTATTAGAAATAGATTTTTAAAAATATTAAAAATTCCATTTCATTGACTGCTTACTTATTATCTTCTACTATTGGCTATAATTTCAGAATTTCATTCAAAGAAAGTAGAAATGTATTTTTTTTATTAAAAAACTGGCGAAGCTTTAAAAATTTGTATTGCCAGTATAACATTTCATCCGAGATTAATTTAGACATGTTAAATAATGGTTTTTAATTCCTAGTTTCAGCTAAACTAACCAACATAAAAACATTAAAAAAAAACTAAATTCCAAACTGTCAACTTGGAAGAAAAATTCATTACTCAAGTTCCGCTATTATAAAAATAAGTTAAAAATCATTAAATGCTTAGCATATTTTACTTATTTTATTTGTATTATAATATTATTTTAATAGTTGAGATTTAAAACATATTCTTGGACGAAAAAGTAAAATAGCATATTTGAAATAGTTTGTAGGAAATAATTATGGCTTCTCGAACTGAACTCGTTTTTTTGTAACCACCAAAATAATTTTCAAGAAATTTGATATTCAAATCTTAGCTGTGCGCTTCCAGACTCAACTGTATGTCTGGTAGAACGTAATAGGAGCAGACATGATTTGCACCACTGAGAACTGAGAATACAGGCTAAACAACAGACTACACTTTTTCTAAAGTCATCTCTATTTTCATTGAACTCCGAGTTTGTGAATCAAGATCTTTTTCATAAAATTTTCAATAATTTTTCTTTGTGTAAGAATAAAAGATGTGTATGTATTTTTTTTATTCTACGACCAATAAAAAAATCTATTTAAATCGGTAATTAGGTATGCATTTTATGTGATTGCCAAAAAACGATTTGGAGTCCTTGAAGTTGGTCCAAGCGCAAATACTAAAAGTTGCGAGCTCTTTTGTTACTTAATTTTTAAAACAAGCGTCGACCCGGTTTATAGCCACTTCCCTGACTTTAATTACAATTAAATAAGCATCAAGTGTACGTTGAACGATGCGTAAATTATATGGCTGGGTTCTGTGCTGGGAAAGACGCGAAACGCGAACAATATTACGTTACGTATTTTTCTTCGCCGCATCTCGCACGCGAACAAAGAATCCATCGCGGGACAAAAAAAAGCGGTCTGACTCTTTAAGGCGTTACTCCCATATTTATTATCTTATCGCGTGATAATTTTAATTGTTCGATCACACATATCGGCACTCCTTCGCTTCGTAAAAAAACATGTAAAGAAGAAAAACGCCGAGCCAAGGCAGTATTTATAAATTTACATATTTCAACCGGCTCGTTCGTAATTCGATACGACGGATTTATAAATAATTCCATTTGTTAATTTCTAATTAAGATACTTGACTGGGTATTTATTTTCTGCTGATTGAAATATTTGTAGTCTATTGGGTTTTATTAATTATTAGACACAGAAATTGGCGGCTTGGGACATAAATTTGTCTCGAATGGCTTTTTGATTACTCACCTGCAATTTGCAGATCATTAATTATTGTGTCACAACTTCGAAATTTTTATTAAACAACACTTTTAATTAAATTATTATACAAGTCTCGGGACAACGCTGCATTTTTTTCAAACACTTGCATACTTACAGTTTAGAACTTCCCCATCTTTTATGGGTGTCATGTGGAGAGAGGGGAGAACTACCCCAAAAAGCAACATATTCCTGCAAAACAGAAGCCGTTTTTGGGGACCTTTATTTGAGTGTTGGAAAATTTTGAAAATACAGGTATACGTCGTTTTGCGCCGATTCGATTTACGCCGGTTGGTGCCAGGTGGGATTTTCCGAGTTAGTTTTCGTTTTGTTTTTAAGAAAAATAAAAAGATATTATTATAATTTTTATTTTATTATAAAATTAAAAGAATATTCAATTTGCAAAATTTTGAAAAGATTCTATCCACTGACTTATAGTTATTAACCAAAAAAGAAATGGAAATTTCGCAACACTTAATTGCACCGGAATTAACCTGCACTAAGTGCAGAGTAATCAACACAAGACACGAAATGTTATAAATTATTCATAGTTTTATTATTCATAAAAAAAAAATTTAAAGAAGTTTGGGGAGAGTGGGGTACAGTGGACCGTGGTATACAGTGGATCAACGCCTATATTTTTTGTCTATTGACTACACACACCTACACATAGAATATCGATGATTCGAGTGTTCTAGTATTTATAATTTCCTCCTGCCAGTACTCGACACAGTCACACTGTGAAAGGAACTGTTGTCACCATTGATTTTGCTGCCATAGGTACCAAATCTAATTTTTTACTTGTTTACTTTACTAAAAATTTTGTACAATTGTGTTAATATTATATTTAATAACAGACTTTTGCATCTTCAAATGTGGCATGTATGGCAACAGTTGGCCGTTTCTTTATGGAGCACAGCAAATTGGGATTATAGGAATTACCATACGTACTAAATTTTAGTAGGTGGTACAGACAAAAGTACAAATCTAGAAACGTTGATTTTGACAATTTTCATCCACTTGAATCTACTCAACAATTATGTCCAATAATATGGATTCTGTGCTGGGATTTTTTTGGATGTAAAGACAAGAAATTTTCAAACAATTTTTTTAATGTTAGCTTACTAATTTCGACTTTATTGCCAAGTTTTTATCAGAGCTACAACAAAATAACTTACATTTACAAAGTTTAACCTGAGGTTTAACCACTATATTAAGGATCATGCGGTTTTTGGGAATTTAAGCATTTGATGGTTATTGATGTGTTTTACCCAATTAATGGTAATTGGATGGTTTATAGTTTCAATATATTTTTTTTAATGAAGACGGTGAACAATTTACGGAAAATGTAGAGCTACAACAAAACGACTTACATTTACCAAGTGTAACCCCTATTTTAAGGATCACACATTAAAACGAAATAAACAATAAATGTACATCTAAGAATACTGACGATCATATGGTTCTTTTTATTTTACATTTTCCGTAAATTGTTCACCGTCTTCATTAAAAAAATATATTGAAACTATAGACCATCCAATTACCATTAATTGGGTAAAACACATCAATAACCATCAGATGCTTAAATTCCCAAGAACCGCATGATCCTTAATATAGTAGTTAAACCTCAGGTTAAACTTTGTAAATGTAAGATATTTTGTTGTAGCTCTGATAAAGACTTGGCAATAAAGTCGAAACTAGTTAGCTAACATTAAACAAATTGTTTGAAAGTTTCTTGTCCTTACATCCAAAAAAATCCCAACACTAAAGTCCCATTTAACACTTACATTGAATCAGTCCACTATAACCTAGCAGGAATGGATTGGAAAGTCAAAGCATAACAGTGGGTAATGTAATTTTATGCGTTAATTCGCTGTGCCCCACTATGATCCTCAGTATTCCACACGTTGATCCAGTGTAACATGTAACCCTAATGCGGAGTACTGGTAGAGTCGATCATTTCCCACTTTCTCAAAAAATACATTGGTACTAGAAAACCATTGATGTTCAAAACTGACCCAAAATATAGGTATAATAAACACAAAAAACAAAAATTTCTTTTACTATTTATTGTGACACTAAAATGTGTATATCATTGTTTTTATAAGGTATTTAGGGTAGAAAGATTTCTCCAATGAGGTATCTTAGCGCACAGACGTGAACAGATTTTTGTTCTAGCTCTATTGCAAATAATGTCCCCCTTCAAACTAAACTTGACCGTCTTACTGTTTTAAAAAAATATTATATTAACTAATTTAAAATTTGTCATTTTTGTAGGTCCACCCTGTATTTATACTTGTAGATATTTTTACATCGAATGCATTTTCCTGTAATCAGTCTGTGGCTTTTGAGTTAACATAGTAAGGTAAACGTCGTTTTACGCCAGGGTTCCATTCCGAGAGACACCGGCGTAAAAAAAAATCGGCGTAAAATGAACACACATTTTTCGTGCACAATGTTTGGGTTCTGAATCACTATTGTTGGGTGTATTGAAACTACAAATTGAATATTCTTTATATTTTAAAATAAAATAAAAAAGATAATCATATTTTCATTTATTGTTTTGTATGTAAAATTTTCATTGACCTATACTCATTTCGATAATTCACCAAAAAATCCATGAGAAGGCGTTCAGAATTCCTATGCAGCACCTCTATACAAGGCATTCCGTATAGTTATGCACAAATTTTGTGATCACAATCTAGGTTCAATTCTAAGCCACAAAAGTTGTAGATCTACCAATTATTATTCAAAAGTTACAGCACTTTGAAATTATCAAAGTAGAAAACAGAAAATTCAAATTGTAGACTAAGTAAATAAAACCATATGATTCAACCCGTAATCGGTCACTAATTGGTCCATAAGAGTGGTAAATATAACATCTGCCTAACTCACATAAAATATGGACGAGCCAGTTTTTTTCTGTTAATATATGTTAAAGCTACTATTTACATCATTTTTAAACTAAATAATATCACCTCATATAGATAATTTGGTCGAAATGATTGCACTGCGACCAATCACAGGTTAAGACTGATTTTAAAATAAAATTGTGTTTTTCGTTACAATGTGTTCTTATAACATTTAATTATTTTTGTGGGACGCCCTGTATAAATTTGATTTAATTTTAATTTTTTTTATTTAAATCAAGTATGCTTTGGATATTGTATATCTTTAAGCCAATAAGATGCAAAATTTTACTGACTGAAATTTAACCTCGTCGTTCACTTATTTTAAATATAGTCAATAATGTTCAAAAAAACCAATTTGGCAAAGAAAAAATCCAAATATTGATTTAAATAAAGAAATATAATAAGAAAGAATATTATACAGGATGTTCCACAAAAATCATGAAAATTTATCAATTTTAAAATTGCTGTAACTTTTTAAGGAGTCGAGAAAACATAATAGTTCATAGGAACATTTTTGTTCAGAATGACAATTACTATCTAAAAAAATTTTTGCTGGAAAAAAAGTGTGACAGTATACAGGGTGTAAGATTTTTGACGCTCAATATTGAGATGTTGGTTATTTAAAGAAATATAAATTCAGTTATATGCGAAGTTAAATTGGTTTAATTGCATATTTTTGTGCTTATTCTTCTTAATTACTCGAAAATAAATTTGATTTGCAATTATATTAGTTTTCAAAATATTGGAAAAAAACAAAAAATTGCCATTTTCGTTTTTATTTCATTTCATTTATAAAGCAATCAAATTTTAACGAATACATTGTTAGATACTTTTCAACAAGGAATCCAAAAACGCTATTACATTTTCTCCACGATTTTCTCTTAAGAAGATAGTCGGCGAAATGTTTGAAAAGCATACTTTTCACTGGTAAAAATTGATTTTTGGGCATTTGTAATCAAAAATTTAACAAAAATGATGCCTAGTGCCATTCAAATTGAATTTGGTTTTCATATAGAATTTTTGTTTTTCATGTAGAGTCTATGATAGGGGCGTACTTTTTGAATAAAAATAAAAACACATTTTTTTATCATTGTTCAAAAAGTACGCCCCTATCATAGACTCTACATGAAAAACAAAAAATCTATATGAAAACTAAATTCTATTTGAATGGGCACTAGGCATCGTTTTTGTTAAATTTTTGATTGCAAATGCCCAAAAATCAATTTTTACTAGCAAAAAGTACGCATTTCAAACATTTCGCCGACAATCTTCTTAAGACACCAAAAAATTAAGGGTCAACTTTCTTTTTTCTTACAGGAGACAACATTTATGTTTTTATATTTAAACAACTTCGTATCTCTTTAAAATTGTATACCAGAAGAAAATATTTTAAAATAAGTACCTCCATTTTCAATTTCTTTTTATAAAAACAAAAAAAAAATTTGTCTTTAATATTAACTCATAACGACTCAAACTTTCCACAAACTTAAAACTTTTTCTAACTAATGCAAAATGCTTGGAACAGATCAAATTAATTTGAATTTTATTCTTTTGATGAAGAATTATTTGAAGTTTGTTCAACGCAAGCAGGCCCATTTTAACCATTGGGCTAGGGGGTTTTTCCACAGTATCTGGATATTTACGGTTTGCCAAATAGTTCCAATTTACAGTGGAGTACCATTCAAAAAGACATGTACTACCCTCCAAAATTGTAATTTTCGTACATTTGCAAGAGCAAATACCTACTCGTACTTTTTGTAATTATAATACTTGAGGCTAAAGAAGCGATGTCCTGAAGTGAAAATATTTTATAATGACTCTGATGAATAAAATTTTTTAAAGACCGTAAAATTATATAAAATACATATTTCCTTGGTTATCAAGTTCCGACAAATATGTATCCTTTAAAAATATCTTGAAAAAATAAATATAAAAAGTAGTAATACACGTGTAAATCATGATTTTATTTACATTTCTAATTTAAACATTGGTGGCCATTAAGCGGGTTATAAAGTTTGCTCCAGTTTATTTAATCGGCTCTTTTATAAATGAGGAAGATAAATATAAACACCAGGAAAGCCGAACTAATTTTTGCTAGACTAAGTAAAGGAGTAGCACAATAAGTCAGCTTAATTCGTTTATTTATGATTTAACTTATTTATAAAAAAAAGTCAGCTGAAGTAGCCATATTGACGTTTACGAGTTTACGTCATTTGAATCAGGGCACCCAAAAATCTGGGATTTTTTCAAAAAGATTTGTACCTGGTGGAGTGCCGTGAGGCCGTCGACGTTAGCTGTGTTTATGTCAGCTCCCTTTTCTAGCAGGTTGAGCACTTCCTCTTTCTCTCCAGCGGCACAAGCCGCAAGGAAAACACAGCCGGACGAGAACTTTATTTTACGCGATTTGTGTTTATTTATGACGGGCTCGCGATTTGTTTCCGATTCTTCCCAGCGCTTCAACTGTTCGGCCCTTTTAAACAGGGCCGAGTTCGAACGCGTCTCTATCGACATGTCTTATTTAACAGCACAAGCACTTACACTAATACGCCTCGCGCTCACAACCATTACTTCACTTCTACACGATCTAAACACTAAACTATTTAAAATTAAAGAATTCTTTTTGCTTCCACAGAGGGTGCGGTTTACACAGGATTAAAATCATTTCACAGCAAGGCAGAGTCATCTTTTATCACACAACGAAAGTTTAACGATAGTGGGAAAACAGCAAATACTGAAATACTTTTATAAGTTTCCCCCTCCACCAACTTCTGGTAATTGCTACTTGCGAACAATGTTGCCTATATTAATAGTCAACAACTTATACATATATCCAAACAAAAATAATAAAACAATTCCTTTTTATTATTTAAAAATATAATAATTAATTTTTTTGTGTTTTTTACTTTTACTTGGGCAAAATCCAGCAAAATCGGATCAGATTGAAATTTGAATAAAAATTAACAGGTACACCAACTTAGGAAATCTAAAATCACTACAGAGTATGTTTGGTTGCATAGTTGCGGTATCAATCATATTTGAATTTAGTCCGGGAACCCGCCAATATATGATTCTCTGATATGATATATAATTTACTAATAACCTCTGCTAATAACCGTCTATAACTTCTTGTGTGGCTTAATTATTATGAGTCTACGACCTTTTTCCCAGTGGCGCAGCCATGATTTATTTTTTGGGGGGCCGACGGAGTTGAAAAAGGCGCGTTCTCTTTCTATTGTTTTCGAAGATTGTACATTTGGCAGTGTATTTTCAAAATATATATGTATTGACTTTGTCCGACAAAATGTTGGGGCGATAAGGGTGTCTACCACCGTAAACATGACGAGTTTTGATTATTTACTAATAACCAAAATTTCTTTTCCAATTTTGCAGTCCGACACGCTTTGAAATCGATGGTTTCATAATAACCTGTTTATTTACTAATAATAACCATTTAATTAGTTTTTTATTTCTTTTGAAATAAAGTATTAGAACATGGTGAGTTAGTTGACAATATTGCAATTGGATTTCCTAATTTTTAAATTTAAATTCACATTTAATGAGTATATTTTAATACGTATTAAATATGGCTAAATGCAATGGTAATTTTTGGGCTATAAATATTTTTTTTAATAAAAAATTTATGTTGATTGGTCTGCTTTTCTTATAGTAAACTAATTCAGCTTGTTTTAATTTATTTAAAAATAGCACAACTTACAAAAATTTATAAGAGACATAAAATTTTAAAATACCTAAAAAGTTTTTGAATGTTTTATGTCTTCTTCTTCTTTCACCAAATACTATTTACAAAATTCGAGGATTGGCCAAATTTTTACCAATTGAGGGTTCGGTATTCAAATGTACGTATGCAAAATTTCATTAAATTATCTTTACTGCTTTGGCTGTAATAGAAAAAAATCTATTTTAAAAACTCAAGTTTTAAGGATAATAACTCTTCAGGGGTGCATATTTTTCATAAATGAATTTGGTTGTATGTCAGTGAGCCCTCATATTTTTACGGACATTAAGATATTAACGGATCAGATAATAAACTAACGGACATATGTATGATTTTTATCAGAGAAATATTAGTAAATGAACAGGTCATCATAAAACCACCGCGTCGGACTGCAAAATTGAAAAAGAAATTTCGTCGGACAATATGTGACCATTGTATTTTAAATAATTTTATTAAACAATTCTGAAAAAATCAGCTGGTTATTTAGTTATTAGTAAATAATCAAAACTCGTTATTTTGCTATGTTTACGGTGTTATCACCCCAATATTTATGTCGGACAAAGTATTTCTCTCGAGTTTTATTCAATTATCTTACAACTACAATTTGAAAAAAAAATGTAATGCATAAATATTCAATACACCGCCAAATGTACAATTTTCGGAAATAATATAGAAAGAAAATTCCACGGTTACGAAAATTTTCGTAATAAGCAGGTACTTACATGGTACAAAGAAGTCCTTTAATTATCATTACTGGGTTTTTCTTGTAATTTTCCCCCACACAAACCAGATTTTTGGGAGTTATAAGCCACAAGATTTATTTATTCATTTAGTTTTAAATTTATCACTGTTTAAGTAAGTTGAAGTCTTATTTTGTTTCACTTACTTTTACTTATTAGTGTAAAAATATAAATAAGAAGGTTGGACCAAAGAGCATTTTCCTTCAGTGTACTACAGTTTCATTGGTAAGACATTTTTGATCAGTTTTATTTTAAGTAAAATTGTTGTTAAATTTTCCATTTCTTAAATCCGGGTTATGTTCCAAAAAACTAATTAAGGTACACTTTTGGTCATGGGATATGCATGGGACACATTTTTCTAAATTCATAAATAGTGTTGTAAGTCGTGATAAATAGCAAAATGATATATATTAAAATTTGATAAATATCCGCTATGATATTTTCGTTTATAGCGCGGATATACATATATATATATATATATATATCATTTTCCCTGTATTCTTTAAAGAATTTAAGAGGTTAAGTTCGAAATATTATTTACGTTTTGGCTAATAACTTTTATATTTTTGAAACTTATTGTATTTTTTTTTGTTTTTGGCTTTACAGTGTCAAATTAATATTAAAACAAGGCCCAAAAGACATATATAAAAATGTTAATTTTAACGAGATTTATTTATAGCAAATTTTGCTTGATATTTATCATGCTATTTATCAAAAATAAATAAATAGCCGCCATTTATGCATCACTATTCATAAATATTAGCTTTTTGAATCGCCCAGTATATTATAAAGCGCTGCTGCCAACATTAGAATGTTTAATAACAAAAAGGAAGTATCAAGCAGCCATCTTTGAAAACAGCGCCCTCTTTTTTGTAACTTGTTTTCGTTCACTTTTCAAGCGCCATTTTCACTGTGGTTTGCCTTTGATGCGGCAGCGATTTTTTGCTCGAGATAATTATTAACATAGACAAGTAAAAGTAGTAATATATCAGGATTAAATTGTTTCTGGCACCTTTGAGGCACAAATTGGGTATGTAAAAATTATTTATTTTGATTGGTTGTTATATCTTGAGTTTCCTAAACATGCTTACACTACCCGCCGCCATTTTAACCTTATAATTTCCTAGCGGCGTCCTTCCAAGCGTTTTAACATTTATATTTAAAACTACTTGGTTTTTCAAATATTTCTCTATTCCAGTTACCCAGCATGAGTTATTACAACCCCAGGTGAGTTTCCTAAAATATTAAAGCTTAATGAAATATTGATCTTATGTCTCGGTGTAATTTCTTCCATTTTTGTGCTTGTTTATGTATAAAGTAGACTCATTTATTAATTTTAAGCTTTATTGATGTACATTTACGGAGAGTAATTTTACTTAATGATTTATTACTTGATGGCAATATTATTTAATTCACCATATAAATTATCGAGTCATTTTGTGAAATTATAAACAAGTAACTTAATTATTATTACAAGGCCATGGTATTATCTTTCAGAAAATAGAAGACGCCAGACTTTTAACTTGATCAAATAGAAATTCGAATAAACTTTATCACCTCATTAATATTTATATAAACATTTTCATATTTTATAAATCTAGATACATATTTCAACAAGCAGTGTGTCGAAATAAGGCATAGCAAGCAATTTTTAATACCTGTAGATGGCGCTGTTCTACCCTTTGTTAATTTCATGAACTAACTAATTTGTTGTATCCCAAGTGCAACGTACAGCGACTTCACAGTTTCATACTTTGGCCACCAGCGGGTGAATTTTCTAAATCGTGAATACCAACTTGTTTATTTCGTCTCTCGTGTTACTTAAATTATTTTTTAATAATGCTTTAAGTGTCCAACGAGACGTTACATTAATTTTTATTTCCACAAGCTTTTTATTTTAATGATAAAAGCTCACTATAAATAAAAAACAGTTTTTCTAATTGATTCATTACTAATTACAAGAAGAATTTTAAAATTAATACTAATCTAAATTGTGTAATTTTATTGCAGTTATTCTCAGTCGGTTGGAATGTCTCGCGGTAGAAGTTTTTCAAGGGGTTCCCCGTACCGTGGGGGATCTAGGGGTGGACGAGGTGGTTACAGCTCATCTCGTGGAAGCAGTGGAGGTCGCTTCTCGTCATCTTTTTCTTCAAACAATTCGTTTGATTCTCGCTCTAGATATCACGGTTCACCAAATGAGAAATATGGGTCATCTAGATATGAAGATTTTCGCAAGCCTTATAAAAGCGTAAGAATTTTTATTAATCTTTTTTATAAATGTGTTAGTCCTATTGTTCCTTAAATATGTAATTTATATGTATTTGAGAGTAAAATAGGACAATATTAGTTCCCTTATTTCCACAATTATTAAAATATATTTTTAATTAATTACTAACTGGGGGAAACATTTACATAAAAACTGAAAATTTAAATATCATTTTTAAATAAAATTTAATATTTCTTCTTTGTTTAGGATTCTGGTGGATATTCTTCAAGAGATCATCGGTCACCTGATAGAAAGAGAATGAGGAAAGAGGTAAATTGCTTTAAATAATATTGTTTATATTACAGGATATGCGTGGGGGGTGTAGATCATTATAAACTGGTAGCTGATTTTCCAGTAACTAACCAAAATGTGAGAAAAAACATATTTTAACCAGAAATATAAAAATTGATTCAATTATATTGTGGATAAAAGATGTAGAAATAAATACAGAAAACATGAAACTACCCACATAAAAATAGTAAAGGGTGATACACCAAGTAGGAAGCCTAGCTTTAAAAATATGAGGGGAATTGAATAATTAGATGATAATTAGTCTAGGGAATTTTAATGCATAATGAAAATCAGATTTTCGAAGAAACATAAATATTTTCAATTTAAGTCTGCTTTCAGTTTTAAGTAATTCGTCAAAAGTCACAGGTCACATAGACTTGAAGTCTGATGATCTTGGTGATGATCTATGAATTTTTATTTTAAAGAAAATGACTAATAATTATTGTTCAGTCGACTCCTGACCGTTCGTTTGGAGGAATCGTCGATGCACCTCGGTACAGGATTGAAGGAGGTTTTTCTGGAGATAGGCGGCCGCAATCGTTTATGAGAAAAGAAGAATTTCGTAAACCAGCACCACCGAGTAGCCCCCGTGGGGGGTACAGAGGACGCGTTAGCTCACGGCGTAGTATAAGGGGGTCCAGATTTAGAGAAAGGCCTACCCGTAGACGCCTTGCTGAGACTTCATATGCTGTGAGGAAACCTGGCCATGCCATAAGCATTCCTGAATTCAAAAAGCATAAAATGGCCAAAATGAGGAGGTAATTTATACACATAAATCTATCTGATGAGATTCAGTTTGGCACACTGTTTTCTTTGAGTGTGCTTGAAAACACAAAGGTTTTTGATTTGGGTTGTTTGAGATGTGCCCAAGCAATGTTGTTTTTTTAGATTTTATAATTTATTGATGATAATAGCCATCCTCATTTATTTTTTAATTATAACTCACAGGACATTACGAATCTACAATTGAAATAATGGAGGTTAAAATGATGCAGCAACACAACATACATTATTCGTCTTTAAAACCACATTAAAAATTATGATATGAATTTAAGATTATTTACTGTGTGCTTTGGTATACAAATTCATATTTTTACATGCACGTAGCTAAAATTCTTTTTGGCTTGGAAGTAGGATTCGGACTATCACTATTGTATCAAAAACTGATTGGTATTCAAAAGAAATTGATTACCTATTTTCATTATTTATTTCTTATTTTAATAAGAAGACCACAAATTTCTACAAAATCAAATGAGAAATACTCGTCTGGAATTATACGTTATGACCAAAATTATAATTCTAAAGCTTTTTGCTTATAAACCAAGAGTATAAATCGTAGCAAGTAAAACATTTAATAAATGTATTTTAAGTGCCAGAACCATCCACTTAAAAAGCCATTTTATAGAAATACATTTCTAAAGAAACATCAAATATCTTTATATATGAATGTTACATTTATTCCACTAGTAGCCTCATGATAGTGTCCGTATAACAAAAATTTAAAACACATTAATTAACTTAAATAATCTAATATTTTTAATGTGGTACTATTTATGGTTGAAAGATATATATACTCCTATATTTTAAGTATGGATTGAAAGGATATTACAGAAAAATTTAGAAGAGACTTCAGACGACCATCTACAACATTTTAAAATACTTATGACATAAATGTTAAATATTTTTGTTGTTCTGTAGCTGGTTTTATGATGTACCAAATTACAAAAGGTAGAAAGATTCTAAAATTATGAAAGAAAACCAAAAAATCTAATAGAGGAACTTCATTTCCACTCATCACACAGATGAAATATGTTTATTAATGACTATGTTTATTTTGCATAACTCGATCCACCTTGTATTGAACAGTGAACTTGATTCAATCAGGATTTTTTCCAAAATGAACACATCGGATTGGATTGATGAGTCCAATCCGACATGTTTATTTTGAAAAAGAATGCGGACTGATCCAATCCGGTTTGAGTTATGCGAGATAAACGTAATCTATGAAGTTTGTATATTGGAGCGGAGTATTTTTTAAAAATAATTTTCCAAAAAGAAACAACATACATTTAGAATCCAAGCCTATTAATTTAAAATATTTAAATATTCAAGAACTAAATAAAACCGAAAACCAGCTACTTGACTATTTTTTTTAACAAGTAACTAATTAATTTTTCTTTAGTGCAATTGTGAAACGTACTAACAAAGAACCAGAGAGTGATAAAGAAGAAAGTGAGAATGAAGCTGACGAAGAAAAGAAGGAAAAATCTATTGCTGAAGCAGAAGCTTCTGATAAAGAGGAAGATGAATCTGAAGAGAAAAAGACTTCTCCTAAGAAAAAGGAAGAAACTAGTACTTCTGTTAAAGAAGAAAAGACTGCTAGTGATACTGAAGAAAAGAAAAAGTTTATTACTTTGACTTGTCCTCATTGTTCGATTAGATGCACCACTTTTGCCAAGTATAGTTCTCATTTGCAAAGTGGTCGCCATGTTACTTCAATGCGACGAGTTGCTTTGAAGCAAAAGAGCATTCTCAGTCAAATGCGATTGGTGCAAAGAAAAGCACAAAAAGAGGTCGAGAAGTCTTCAGTTGAACTTGCAAAACGTACTAATTGGTGTCCTTTGTGTAAACTTAATTATAGGGTGCTAAAGTCTGCGCATCAGTCTTCGCAATCACATAAAGATATGAAGAAGTTCCTTATGCCATACTGTAAGATTTGCAAGGCTTCATTCAAGAGCCCAATGATGTATGAAACTCATTGTTCATCAATTGATCATATTAAAGTAATTTTTTTTTAAATTATATTATTTATTTTTAATTTATATTTATTTTTAGAGAAAAGCTGCAGTAAGCAATGGAGATAAATCTGATAATGATGAAGACTTAGAAAATTTCATGACCATCGATTCCGTTGGAGACATGGACGGTAAATACTTTTTTGTTTTATATAAATTATTCGTCTCTAGTGTTACTTAAATTATTTTTAATATTAATTTGAGTGTCTAACGAGACGTTACATTAATTTCTGTTTCCACAAGCTTTTATTTATTACAATATTAAAAGCTCACTAAAAATAGAAAACATTTTTTTTTGTAAACTATTTTTAGGTTGGTGTTCTTATGTATTTTTTTTGTTTAGATGAAACTGAGGCCACTGAAAAAAAGGAAAGTTCAGAGACTAAAACTAAAGAACAAATTAATGTAGGAATTGAAAACATAAAAAAGGTTGAAGTGTATTATTGTGACCTGTGCCGAATGTATTTGAATCGTTCTTCTGATGAAGACGAAATGAACAAAATGATCTCGCGCCATTGCAAAAATCGTACACATTTACAAAAATACATTCGCTACAAGGAAGACAAGGACTTGGCTAAAAAAGCTGAAAGGCTTCAAAGAAAAGAAATTGCTGAAAAAGAAAAGGCTAAAGATGTGAAGGAGGAGGATAAGGAAGGGGAAACAGTTGAAGAACCTGATGAGAAAGAAGATGAAAAATCAAAAGATCTTAATGCCACCGTCGAAGAAGAAAAGATTTGGGAAGATGTTGATAAAGATTTGGGTGACATTTTAGCTGAAGCAAATTCTGGTAATAAAAGTTCTGATGAGGATGAAGAAGATTCTGTTGCTAATGGCGAAAGATATGACAAGTGAGTTTTCTTATTTTTTTTGTATTACTTGCCTCTGTGTTTCTTGTATACTCTATAGTATACGAGTGTCAAGAGGGGCAAAAAGCATATCATGTTTCCACCCGTCCTGCATTGTATTAGTATGCAGTACGTACTAAAAATGTGATACAGCATATTATTACATTAAAATTTTGATTTGTTACAAAAATTAAATTGGTGAATCCAAAAATGGTGAGGTTAATTAAATAAAATTTTTGTTTAAGGTTTAAAATTACTGAGAAAAGTTGTGACGAGTTAATAAAGGAAGAAGAAATTGAAGATAAGGCCGATGAAGAGGCGCCAGCAGAAAAATAGTAATGTGCATTATAGTAAATGTATGTAAGATTTTTGTAAAAGTGATATATTATTTTGTATATACATGGATTTAAGTAATAATTGAAATACTTGGTATTGTTTAGTTGTAAAATTATTTTTTTCAAAACTTGCTTCTTAAGCGTATTAATTATAATAACAATAAATGTATTAATATTAAAATTCTTTAGTTTTCTTATTCCCTTTCTTCATGAACTAAGGCGATTTATGATTTAAAATAAAGGTGGTTGAAAAATTAAAAGAGTGATGATCTTACATCGAGGATTTCAATAAATTTCTGCTTATTCTACTCTTATTTTTTTTCCAAAATTCCATTTGGTTAGAGGAAGAGATAAATCTGAATTAATTAAATGAAAAAAATAAGGATTGTAAAATCCTTGTTTCTATATAACATCAAATGTAAATTCTAAACCCCTAGTACTGGTGCGATTTGTGACGGGTAGAAGCGTGTAAATGGAGGCGTTTCTTGTGAGGGTGCGAACAAGTGAAAATCAGAGAAGACTCGGTAACTCAATCAGCTTTTGGGTCGTCTGCAAACGCTGCAGCTACCCTCGCTTCCCCTTTTCCGTTACAACAAAGTAATCTCAACACGAAGAGGTTTTTAAACATATCATAAATTACAAGTATCACGCAAAACATAAGAAAATAAAGAATTGCACATGCAATTTTAAAATCGTAAAACAAAAAAGCAAATCCATCCACTAATGATTCGTTATGTATGTATGTACAATCTCGTGACGCCTACTAGCAATAAAATTGATATTAAAACTCGGGAAGGGATCGAATCAAAAGAAAAACTTGGTTAAATTGTAATAAACTTCCTTTTATTAGTAAGATTAATAAACACAGACCTGCTTATTATTTTTATGAAGCTATTAAAGGCTGATTATAATTACATGTCTTTTTTAAAACTACAGGAAGCTATGCCAATTATGAAATACTTGTAAGGTACATATACTTCATGAAATATTTAACTCCAGAGTTGAAATAGTATAATATGGAATATATGGTCTATGAAGGACAGCTCCGCCCAGCCATTAAAGAACGCCAATATTCTTTTGGTTGACGATAAACCAGGCGTTAAAACAAAAAGAATTGGTCGAATTTATTATCCCCTGCTGAGTTAGCAGGAAACTATGAATTAGGTAATTTTTTTGTGAGTTCTGTCCACAAAAAGAAAAAGTTACGTGTGTTTACTATCGCAAATTGAAAAGAAGGAAGAGAAAACAAAAATGGAAAAGAAAATATTACCAATCAAGTTAAGTATTTAACGAAAATATTTTTTGTAGTGAATTCGGCACTAATATGAAAGTTGTGAAAATCCAGTAGAAAAGCAGAGAAAGGGAGGATGATGTACATATATAGGGCTCGTTCCACTAATGAACACTAAAGCACATGGCATAAGTATATACTTATGCCATGCTAAAGCCCACGACCGCAAAATTTTCCCGTTCCACTAGCTCAAAACGTCACCATTCAACAAACGACCACAGAGACCCACGAATAAATACGGTCGTTGTGAGCTTCTTGCGGTCGCCATCGATGACGTTTTTATTCACGAAAGAAACAAGCGCGGTCGTATGTGGAACGACTTTGCGGTCGTCGTGGGCATTGCGAGTCTTTAGTGGAACGCGCCCATATATGTTTGTATAGATTATTAAAAACTTCAGGAAGTCTAAAAATTAAGTATCTAAGTACATGGGAACTAATGAAACCGATTTTTAATCTTTAAGCAGAAGTATACAAGAACTTCTCAACAAAATCTACTCAGCTACATCAGTTTTTTTCTTTTGTGGATTTTGTATGGAATAAATGTTATGTTATGTAACTCTAAAAAATTGACAGCTTCAAGTGGAAAACTCGATTCCCAATGAAACAACTAACAAAATACAATAGACTAATGTGTTTATATTTAAATGCAGATTGGATGATTACTAGTGAATTTTTTAGGGAAAAGAGTAAACAGGCGAAATGGTCGCTCGGCGGGAAGCTGGAGGCGGTGGTGGCAGAAGGGAGTGAATCCCGATGACGTTACGTGTCCATTGTGACGAATCGAACGCGGAAAACGGGAGCGGCGCGCACGAAACGAACGCGTAACTCAATTTATTCCTCTCCTGTTTGCTGTTCAAAAACAAACAAATCAAAAGCTTCTCCCCTGTGCCGCCGCCTCCACTGCCGCCTCCCAAACTCTTCGCACGCTTCAGTACGTGAGAGCCCGAAAAAACAATGTTGCTGGCTTAATTTGGTTACGTCCTGCATTGCTACCTATAACGTGACCTGTCCGCTTCCCTAGGGATCCTCACCAATTTCGACGCCCTAAATCGATTCAATCATGAGAAACTTTATTCTCGTTAAAACGTTTTTGCTTTTACAAAAAAAGAAAACAAAAATACCGTAAACTAAAAAAAATGTTCAGTCTTTTCGTTGTACCAATTTGATTACCAATATAATGTTCGGTGGTCTCTAGACATGCATTATACTTGGTACAAACCCTACAACCGAAAAACAAACTTTCCGAATTTGATGATTGTTGTTCGGTTCGTTCAGACGTTCAGTGAGTGAAAATTGTTGAAAACTTAGGCTACTAGAAACTAAGGTTGTTCCAATATTCCTGCTGTTTCTTGTTTCCTCCTGAGACTCCTCCTTAATATAGATAATTAAAAATAAAATTTGTAACCATCATTTCAAATCAGTACCAATTATCAAGGTGATCATAAAAGCGACTTTCAAATATGTCTCTACCCCCATATTCTATAAAATAAGCGTAACCAATGCCGGAATGTATTTTGATTCGAATGAAGTCGCGGATGTAACTAATATGACAGTGATCGATTCTAATGATAGATGAATGATTTAAATCCGTGTAAGATGGATGTGTTTATGGCATAAAAGGGAAGTTAAAAAACTTCCATCCTCCATCATAAAAAATCGTTGGTAATATAACAATGGGCGGCTTTAATATCTGCATGCGTGCATTTAATGATAATTATATGGAAGAAAAGGTAGCCGCCCGGATTAGATGTAAAATCCTTGAGGTGGGGTTAATTGTTTCTACGAAATCATTACTGCTCGTCTGATTATAAGCGGCATCATCGGCATTTAATCAGAACGTCTTACGTCTTTTTGATTTACGCGAATCGTATCTTGTATCAGCAGTATTCTTCGCCTTGGATACCATTTTTCCTCTCTTCTCTTCACCACTAGTATGTGTCTGGTGTCTGCTACCGTGTATAAATATTAACGCTCGTAAAAATTAATAACGCCTTCAATAATGGTCTCTAAATTTCTAAATGCAAAAACAGCTACCAATTTCATAAAACTAATAAGCTACTCTTTGTTCTGCTGATTGCGGTTAAATAAAATTTGTTTGCTTTGCAGCCACAGTAGTTTAGTAGTTCCAACCATTTTTTGTAATACTAATAAAATCATGTGGGATGTGGGTAGAGCTTCCTTTTTTATCTACCTACCATCCTTTGAAAAATGTTGAAATTTTTCTTCCACTGATATTTTTTTAGCCCTACCAGGAAGTAGATTTGGGTGCGCTACAATTAAATATCTTTTTGGTGCAAAAAAAGCAAAATAAAAATTTAGAAATTTTTGAAAAGTTGGACTTGTTCAATTTTTCCATCAAAATATTTTCATTTAAAAAGAATACCCCAAAAATAGGACAAGACATAGATTTTGACGATGTTGCAGCTGCAGCTTCCTCTAAATAATTTATTTGTGTTTGAATCTTTGCTTCTCTTTTTGTTATTATTTTTCAAATCTAGACACCTATTTTTGGATAATATTTTATAAATTTACAGGTATTTAATATCAAAATAACAATTATCACCAAAACCATAAAAATAATCGTCCTGATAAAATTGTTGAGATATTTTTTGATATTGATTTAAAACTTTTTTTATTTAATTTTGATGATAATTCAAAGAGTAATTTATGTTTTGATAACTCCAATGAACCCATAATCGGTTCTATTGAAGGAATATAGCAAACAACAAATTAGAAACATCTTCTTTCTGCGTAGAAAATAAGTTATGTAAAACATTTTGATCAAAATACGGAATCGAAAAAAAATTCATCCAAATATTTTCCTTCAGAAACCGTACCAAAAACAGAGGCAGCATTACCCGTCTGAATACCAAAATACTAATGTCTTGTATTAGAAAAGATGTAGATTTTGATTCCTTGGTTAGATTAGCTAATCATTTTCCTATTTCAACAATATATCAATAAAACGTAAAGCAAGACGACCCCAAACTCCCAAAGTTTTGATGCTCACTGGGTAAAAATGTATTTTTTTCACGATTTCTGGATTTAGAAATTTTAATCTTTTCTCCAATTAATGCAGCTGTTCCAGGAGAATTGAGGCACCAATTAAATGAGAAGGAGCCATGGTATCAACATAAATAAAATCCCAAACTACAGGTTTCCCGCAACTCATTCCATCAGGCCATTTTCCACCGTCTCTGCTCGTCTCACTCGTCTAAATTGGCCTTAAGGCTCCAAAATGGTAGGATTATCATGCTCTTTTAATAATATCATTTTCTTCATGGTGTAGAGGTAGAGAAAATCTCCCTGCACTAAATCTATAGATTAAACCATGAAGTCCATCTTCATTGATAATAGAACCACATCAGGAGCAAGTGTTTTGAATACATATATATGGAAGTACCAAGACTAGGGCCAATTGCTATTCTGAAGAAATCAGCATTATCGAGTAATGTGCCCAAAAGAAACAACAGGAAGAGCATTGACCCATTCACCATATTCCTTAGACAAGGAACATACTTCATCTTCTACATCATTCTCTTCTTGATTCTGTTCTATTTGCTTCTCCAATAATTGCTTGTATTACCTTTGATCTGGTGTTGGTACATACTTATGTATTTAAGTATCTTCTGTACGAAGATTTTACATTCCAATTTCTCTTCCTTTCTTTCTTCTTAAAAGAATAATTGTTTACATCTGGTTTCATCACTTTTTTGTTATTTGTTGACTGTTTATTATTTATCCTATACAAACTTCAAGACTGGTACAAGGTTGATCTTCATCATGTGGCACATATTTACTAATATAGACGACTGAAATACAGCTCTTTTTCGCTAGGTATCATTGTTGATTGTTGCACTACTCAAAACTCAAAGCAATGTTCAAAATCAATACAAAAATTAGAGAACTACGCATTACGCAAAATAAACCGAATACACTTCCTCAGTCGGTTAATTCTTTCACAATTAGATCAAAATAATACATATAGTTTTGTGAAAGTCCTGAACTTGTCCGATTTTTTTCAGCAAGAATTTCGTGGACCATGATCCGCCCTATAAAATACATTATGTTGCTCCGAACTCTAAATTTAACCAAGTAGTCAGAGATATTCAAATTACTCAAAATATTGGTTTTGCAGAAAAAAGTTAATTTTCAAAAAAATGGACTAGACCGAAGTCTTCAATTCGTACTTTTTTATATCTTTTTGAAAAATGCTAAAAATTGGTGTGAATAAAAATGTCAGGATTTTTTTTTAATTAATAGACTACTGTTAGAGATTTTGGTCTGTTGATTACAGTAAGATCAGTTTAGAATTACACCCATTTTAGTGGATCTAAAAAAATCATTGTTTTTTTTTGTTTTTTCTGGTCCATTTACGTAGTTTTGGGATCCCTGATTACGAATGCAATATTATTGCGATTTAAAACACTTTTTGAAAATTGCCTAAAATTAGAAATTTTGAATAAAATATTGGGAATTTCATAAATTTCCGGAAATAGAATCTTAGGAGGAGAACTTAGAGCCATTTTTTGTAACACTAAGAAAATCATTTAATATATAAATTAACTCGAAAATCTTGTAAGATTCACTAAAAATATATTGCCAATTGGGACGGATATGAATTTTCGACTAATAGAAGGTGTTTGTAATGTTTTGACGAAAATTTAACAAAAAAAAAACGATGAACATAAATCAATTTTTGATGATTAATGATTGTAAAGTATGCATTAAAGATTGTTGGAAATGATATCAATTACTTGAAGCAAAACACCTGACAGCTGACATGTTCTAACGGTAGGTGGAATAGGGATTTTTTATAGAAACTCCCGTTCACCGCCCGCATTCTTCTCGCACGTAAAAACACCGAAAATGTTAGTCAGGTTGTAAATTTATCGAATTGTTTCAGCCCTATGGGACCTCATGAATTTGCTAACAGGGCGAGAGTTTCGGTCGGTTCATTAGGGTCTAATAATCCCTCGGGAAGGACAATCAGTAGCTTTTCTGCCACCGATAGGGGGTGAGGTTCTAACCCTTGTTTTCCTCACACTTAATGTTAACGATGCTAAACAAATTCTCCACGAAATCTTACTTTTACACATCCACTAATAATTAATAAAAAATAAAGAAATAGTTTTTCAAATAAACCTCGGGAAAATCGCTAAATCAAAATTCCAAAGGCGAAATTGCATCCCCTTTGCGAATCCGTTGTTCACGTCTACGGAGCAAACGAATCGAAAATAATGCCCTCAATTGAATTTCGCAGAGAATGCTGAGTTACATGTTACATGTATACTCAACATTCCCTCATTCAAAAGAGAAAAGAAATCAATAAAACAGAAAACGTGCTCCCACAAAATTTAATCCTTTTTTAACAAAAGCAATCAAAATTAAAGGGTACAAATTTTTTGGATTAAAAGAGACACTCGTCCTTTAATTAAAACATAATTTGAGTATTAAATTGTTAAACAAGCTACTCATAAAAACACAATAGTGTTATGAATTTTGATAATTTGGTAATGTTAAATGAAGTCCATCATCAGTTCTTCAGCTATGAAGGATGAAGGACTACGAAGTATCTCATCTATTGTTCATAATTTATTTAGATTTCGTTGTTTTTTATAATCTAAAATTTAGAATAAAATTGTAGAATTTTTTTCAAATACGATTATTATTTGGATGACTGGACGTATACTTTTTATAAAATAGATCATCAAACATGAAATTGAAATAAATTTTAATTTTGCCAGAGTCGCAGTTTTGCAATTGTCAGAAATCAATAAAGTACTGCATCATTAAATCGTGCAAATTACGTTGGAGTGCACTAGGACGTAGTGAATAAAAAAGTTGTAATCCTGTGCCTTTAAGCCGTATTGATTTGCGGGTGTCGACAAACGAAAGGGCACAATTCTAACATGTGTAAAACCGTGTAATTCTAATCCTGTTTCACTACAAATCCTTTATACATCTGTTACAATCCGCATGCCTTACTATTGACACAGTTGTATTAAATACACGACATTGTAAATTAATTAAAAAACGTATAAATTTAATCAAAATCATTTTGAAATAAAGCTATATTATTGACCATGCAACGAAAAATGAAGAATGAAACTTACTGTTAATATTTAAATGTGTAAAAAAATCATTTACTAAAACTGTTGTGGACACTACAAAGTTGGATTTCCATGCATTAAACTTAAAAAAAGTTGAAAGTGATTGGATACGTTTTTTCTTTTAAGTACAATCATAACGGAAGTAACCTGATCCACAAAAGAAGTTTGGAGGATTCTGTAGAATCTGTAAAGTTACTAAATTAAGGTCCAGACGTGTTTGTACTTTAAGTAATCCTTTGACCATCTTGTTTAATCGTTCCATAAGTGAAAATATATTTCCTGAAATATGAAAGTCAAGTTACTTCACTCCTAATTTTAAGAAAGGCGATGATAGATCCAATATAGACTAATTGCACAGGAGTTTGTTTCAATCTATTATACCTAAACTTTTTGATTCTGACGTGGTAGGTATATGTCATTTTTGGGGTTCTTCAAGGGTCACTTCTCGGATGAATTTTGTTTAATTTATTTATTAATCACCTTGTTCATGATGAATATTTATTGTATACAGATGATCTGAAGATGTTCAAAGTTGTGACTATCCTGACAGATGTTAAAAGATGTTACTTTTTATCGCAGTAAGAGTTCATCAAGTTTTGGGTTAATGTAAGGTATAACTTTTGTGTCGTCTTTATCATTTGAATCCCATATTCTCATCCCATCTGTCAATAAAACCAATAAGATTTGGGGTTTAATTTCTAGAATAGGTAGAGAATTATACAGGGTGTCCTATGGGAAGCGTTGTCACTGTAGTTATGACTACAGTGACAACGCTTAACTGGTGATAGTTGACATGAAAATAAGTTTATTTGGCCTTATTTATCTATATCCAAAAATGCACCCCTAAAAAGTTGGAAGCTTCTGAATTTTCAAGAGTTTGTATGTCCTCCCCTACCATTCAGACCATTTCTGGTAATCGAGGATTGGTAAAATTTTTACCAAATGAGCGTTTTTTATAAAAATCCATACCTATATACAAAATTTCATTAGAACATTTTTAGTATCTTGGCAGCAATAGAAAACTATTTAAAAAAAATAATTTTCAGAAGCTTATAAGTGAAATTTTGGATATAGATAAATGGGACAAATCGACTCATTTTCATGTCTATTATCACCAGTTAAGCGTTCTCGGTGTAGTTATGGGACACCCTGTATATTGAAACATTAAAAAATCTATACTTTTTTGGTTCTTCTTGAATATGGTTATCTGTATGGAGTTCATATCAAGATTGTCTTGTTAAACTTTTAGAGGGTGTACAAAATAGATTTTTAAGAACGATTTCCTATCAAAAAAAAGTATATCAGAGGCTCATACCATTTATAAGATTTTATGTTAGACCTTGATATACTAAACTCTATTAGGATAATTAAGTATTACTGCAAAGAACTTCTTGGAAAAATAAATTTTTACTTTCAAAATTAAAGTATTATTCGCAACATTGATAATATTAATTTTTGTTCTTTATACCTGCTCTTTAGTAAATTTTAATATTTTTAATTTTTAATAAAGGGAGCATTCCCGTTTATTGTAAATAACTTAGAGTCTCATTCCAATATTTTGGCTTAATCATTTAATTTCTATACAGTGTCTTTAGTATGATCTAAAATTATACAGGGTATTTATGAACATTTTCGGATAATCTGGGAATGGAGTTTTGGACCAATTTTAAGACAAAAAGTAACAATAATTCAACCAACACCTCGTTATAGAACTTTAAATAAAACGCCTTTTGTTTATTTAGCTAGTGTTGGTAGATTTGAGTTAAAAGTTAAGAGGACGTTAACAAATTTGGTGGTTAATAAGAATAATTCTTTCCGCCAAAACGCTCCATTTCGGAAATGCAGGGCATTGAAGTTTACTCATTTTTTCAATTTCTTAATATCTTAAAAATCTATATTGTTAATGATAATTGGCTCCAATTTTTCACCTTACTTTTGGCAGCCGCCTTGAGGTGAATTCGCAAATTTTCAAAAAAAAGTTTGGGTGAAGTTTTTCGAGTTTTTTTAGAGGTAAAATTATTCTTACCTTTTTGTCTTAAAATTGGTGTAAAAATCCATTCGTAGATTATCCAACACTTGTTCAGAAACACCCTGTATAATAGTAGAAGTTATATTTTAATGAAAAAAATAATTAATTTGATTCACTGTGCATCATGGTGAAACACATTAGTATGTTATGGAATAAGTGTTTCAATTTATTGGCAAGTAGTAAACTTGGTAATTTATAATCAGTCTTTGTTTAAAAATTGCAAATTTTAAAAACAACTCCATAGCTTTTTCTTAGGCCCAAATTAGGTTGGGGGCATTTAAAGGTTCTTATCCAACAATTTTTTGATAACCACATGAAATGATCCACTCTGAAACTATAGACCATTTTATTATTTATATTATATTATTATATACAGGGTGATTTTTATGTATGGCACCATAGCCGCCATGCCCAAATGACTGGATAAAAAAATTGAAATTTTGTGGGATCAAATGGGGCCTTGGTACAAATATTTTAAGATGAAAAAAAAATTTTATCGCCCGGATTTTTGACACGGCAGCTATTTTGAATTTTTTTAAATGGCAACATAATATGTCATGCAATAGATCATTGGAAAGCTAATTTTTAGTACTTTACGACAGTTTATAAAATTATTATTTAAAAAAAAGTAATTGATAACATTTTGTTTTCCAATTTTTTCGACTGTCACAAATTACAAAAAATAATCTTTTTATTATTTTCCTTTGCAAATAAAATATTTTGCCTTCAAAAAATGAAACGATAAAATATTTTTTTGAAAGGAAAATAATAAAAAAGGCTATTTTTTGTAATTTGCGACTTGCGACAGTCCAAAAAAGTTAAAGTTGGAAAACAAAATTGTATTAATGTTTATTTTTTATGATTTAAATAATAATTTTATGAACTGTAGTAAACTACTAAAAATTAGCTTCCAATGATGTATTGCATGTTAAAAATCCGAGCGATAAAAAATTCTTTTTTCATCTTAAAATATTTGTATCAAGGTCCCGTTTGATCCCAAAAAATTTCAAATTTTTTTATTAAGCCATTTGGACTTGGCGGCTTTGGTTCCATAAAAATCACCCTGTATATTAAATATTATAAGTGATATAAAATTCATTTGTGTAAATTAGTATTGATTAATGACTGCATAAACCCTATTGAAGATTAATGTATTAAAAATCCATTCATTAAAAAAACTGTTAACAAAAACCAAAAAACACGAAACTGAAGTTTTACAACTTCAATGATAGTTTTTGCCAATAGCGTTTTGATTGGTGGATAGACCGAAAAGAATGCATTTGTGAAGGACCAACGATTTTGATATAAAATCGAAAACCTATGAAATATTGAAAAGATTCACTGTGAACTACTGATTCACTGTTGAACATGTTACCCTACCTATTTTTCTGATTTACCACAATTTGTTTTGTCTTGTCTTGCAGCAAGTTCTTCAATTTGATGCCATTTTTTTTTCTTTATTGCAATAATTCATGAACGCCTATCGTAGCACCCTTGCCGTATTTTAATAGTTACGAAGTATTAAATATTTTATAAACGTTTATAACAAAAGAACGGATGTAGTGTTGTTTGTAGATTATAGATAATAATTTGACTTTAAATAATTATAAACATTTTATGAAGGAAAGGACCGGAAAACCTATTTAAAAACTTATTAAATTAAATATTGTAAAGGTACTTTACTAGGTACCTGAGGTGATTTGAAAATCATTACTGTGGTTTTCCCCGTCATTTAACATATCCATAGTATCCCACAATTTTCGTAGTAGATTGGGTAAAAGAAATGTGCGACTTGGGGGGTTATGCTTAAGTCACGCCACAAAGATGTCGTATACGGCATGACAAGGACACACTCTTATTTTTGCATTCGATTGACAATGGTTGAAATCGTATACGACATCGTATTCGAGCATAACCACCCTGTTTACTACTAATGAGTATTGACTACTTAGTTCGACATGTTTAATACAAGTGGCTAAAAAGGGACATATGCTTGAACCACTCGACACAATGTCGTATACGACTACCAACATTCTATCCTTGTCATTCACGATCCCTATTCACATTTTTTGGGGATCAAATATCCTATAGGAAAAACAGTTCATTTCTATGGAAATTTTCCTATAATATATTAGGGGGTTTATGCTCGAGTCGTGTAGGACATGACAAGGACATACTCTAATTCTTGCAGTTTTGTAATGACAGGGATAAAATCATGGTAGTCGTATACGAAATTGTGTCTTGTGTCAAATGGTTCAAGCCTATGCCCTCAGTTCACTTATCTTCAGTCACTTGTATTAAAAATGTCGAACTAAGTAGTAATAGTGAGTATTCGATGTAGTAACCAGTGGAGCAACCTGGAGGGGGTGTATGGGGCCATCTCATATGTGCCATCTTTGTAGGACCAGATTTCTCAAGAGATCCGTTGATTCGAGAAGTTCTGGCCCCCATCGTCAAAACGTTCCTAAAAAAAGAAATCTTGAAGTTTTTGGCCAAATTTTGGCCCGAGAAAGAAAGTCCTGATAAAATTTGAGTTAGCCTAATAATTGGTGTATCGCTAATGGAACACAACACCCTGTACTATAATCATATAAGTTCTTCTAAATCAAAAGTTTATTAAATCATGCTAGTGCTCGGAATAAACATGACTTAATTAAATGCCGTTGAAAACTAAACGAATTTTGTGCAACTTTTGTTGGATATGATCGATAAAATAATGCACGATGAGTCGTAATTAAATTAGCGTAATGAGGGGGGTTGGTCTGGGATCTGGGAGCATGTTGGGAGCGGAGGGTTCGAGAATACGCGACTCGGTGCAGTCAAGTGTGTCGAACTGCTAACTGTATTGTCCGAACGAATGCACCCGGAGTTGTCGTAATCCGTTTACATGGACCTTTACAAGCCTCACTGACTGCAGACAGCCTTCCGCCCCCGCACGTCTACAGAGAATACAGAGAACGTAGAACTTGCTACGGCACCGCCAACTCGACAAATCTCACCACTTTAGATTCGGATGCCACATCTCGCGACCTTAATACTAATGAGGCTGCTGGATTTGAAACTGTTACTCCGGTAGATTATCACGTAAATTCCTATCACACCAGCAATATACTAAATCCATAAATCCTCTGAGATATTGTATAAAATACAAATTAGTTCACTCAAAAAAATTCAACTTTCATCTCATATTCACCTCCAGAAAAAAGAGTAAAGTGATAACTGTACTGTAAAAATTATGAAGTTAATTGATATTTTTAATAAAATTGGGTAAGGTGAGCGTGGTGGCTTATAAGCCAATTTCAAAATTTTACAGGAACAACAAAAAAAACGTCTTAAAATTTAGTATTCCACATTTTGAGATGGTACCTTTATCTCTAAGTAAAACGATTTTCGCAAATTGATATTCAACGTATAGACCTAGACCGTAGTAGTTTAAATTTTCTATCTAAAGGTCTTCCATGAAATCTTGGTAATCTTAGCCACAATAAAATAGTTGGTTTACAAATTAACTACATTTGAAGTTTTCAATATAAGACTCTGTATATGAGGTAATAAAAGTAGTAAAAAAATTGAGCGCATCTAACCTAAGGATAAATTAAACTTTAACCTCGTTCTTGTCGGGACTATATTTATGTAAACCAAGACGTTTTTAATGCCTTATTAAAGAAAGGAATTGTTTTATTGGTAGTAAAAGATGGCCGTTTTGGTTCGATAATATGCAAAAGCAATTATGAAATGCTTTGATTTAGTGACGTACGCACTCAAAAGAGGCATTAAAGCCGTCAGGAATGAATTAATACCTCTGCCCCAAGTGCGGTAATCGGAAATCTGTTTTGGACTACTTTGCCTACAAAGGACGAAGGACCAAGAGGCCAGATTTACAGCATCTTGCGTTTCATTAACCGAAATTAACGCGCGCGTCACTCACTGTTTCGTTTCGGACCCTTTCCTCCACCTCAGGCTCGATTTAAGAATGCGGTAGGTTGGTCTTTATTTATCTGTCGGCTGAATTATCGCTCTTATTTACGTATTTTAATTGTTTTCGCCGAGCCCGGTTTCATCGTGCGCGGTGGCTGCACTTAAATTGATATTCTTTATGGTCGCTCCGACATCGCCATGGGCGAATTTCTTTTATAAATTCCTCGACTATAACAAACAGCGCCCATTTATTTAAAGCTGTTTGCTTTACTTTGGGCGTATTTTATTGTTGTTACGCGAGCTTCCTCTCAACCGTGTGTTCTGTGTTCTATGCATCTTCAATTGCAACAGACCCCAGAGATTTTATTTACTACTCCACATAAATCTCGGAAATACCTAAGCTAACCCGCCTCTACAAACGCCCACCCTTAAGTTTCGAAATCTTACTTTGCTCAACAAATATGATTAACACGAAAAATATGAGCTACTTTCTGTCTCCAAAATATTCCCCAACACCAGAGACTCATAAAATCAACTCCAAACATAAAAAAAATGAATGATAATCTTTTAAAATCATATCCAACCGTCTGATTTGCACCGTTTAAAATGTAATTTTTCACCCAGCTCAGACTGCCCCAAATATAAATTTTCACTTCCCCCACATGGTCCGCCTCTGTTCTTTCATGAAAATCGAAAAATGTCTATGAACGTAGTTTCAACTCTCAACTAGACCTTTTTCAATTGTACTTTAGAAAAGATTAATTTAATTTCAGAAATCATCAATTGTAATTCAGAATAGTCAAGAATAGTATTGCAGGAGCACAATAACCAACAATTGTATTTTTGGCTTCTTCAAGAACTGATTCTAAGTAAACTAACATTTTCTACATGGCACCAGGAGCCATAAGAACAGAAATCCGAAGTTGTCGTTTAAGAATACTGGTTTCATCTCAGAACAGATTATTTCAATTGGTGAATATGGACCTACGCATAATATTGGTACTTTAAGGTTAAATTATCAAACCACATTACCGCCAAAAACTGGTCCTTTCTGAAAATTGATGATTCTGAAATATAATTGGAAAAGGTGTCCAATCTGAAATATCGGTCGTTTTAAAAATTTTGTAAAAATGATAAGTAATTTTAAGTTTTATTTTTAAAGGGATGAAATTATATGACAGTTTTCATTTTCTACTCAACATTCTACACCCCCCCCCCCCGGCACCATCCCCAAAAATCGAAAAAAGAGAGTCGAGTGATTAAATTTTAAGTTCTTGAAACCTCTAACAGATTACTACTTTTCTTTTACTTTCACGAATTCGTTTAGAAGTTTGAAAGACCTTTAATGTAAGGTACTATTCGACCTCCATTACTATTTCAGAATTTCGGGAGGGTGGTGCTGGGTAGTATGGGGTTGAAACTATACATTTTAAGCTATCATAAAGTTTCGTCCCTTTTGAAATAAAATTTGATCCTTTTTAATCATCTTTTACGAAATTTCCTATTTTAGAGAGGACAAGTTTTAGTTAGGAAACACTCTGTATATGTGATTATTAAGGAATGTCAACAACATTAGGAACTGTAATTTGAATTTTTTTTTATAATTTATTTTGAAACAAACTTTAAGAATTTAATTACAACTTTATGTGTAGATGTTGAAGCCCGTATATGTCGTAAAATCAAATTAAATGTGTGAAAGCAACCCTTGCAACAAAAGGGCACGTTAGCGCCCTTATTTTGCCACACATAATGACATAATAAAACGGCAGACCGCGCAATAATCGCATAACCATATCAATTGATGCCTAATAACAGTCCGGACCTGTGTAATCAGGGGGCCCTCGTCGGGAGCCCATATCGAGTATTGTGGTGTTCTAGACGAAAGACGCCCCCTTACGTCAAGCGTGGGCGGACGTGTTGTGACATATTTAATTTGTGTAATTTCATTTTGGTCGATGAAATTAATGTTCAAGTATATAAATAAATTCCATCTTTATTCACCCTTCTAAAAATCACTGTTATTTTATAAATATTTTTTACCAACAAAAATTGTTTTTGATATTTTTAAAATCTACATAAAATACTAAAATATTGAGGAAGGAAAAAAGAAAAACCATCTCAACATGCAGTTTTGTATAAATACCAAGATTTTCAAAAATCTCACTCAAAACTTTTGGTAATTTTGGGAGACTTTGTTTACTTATGAAATGAACTCATTACGTTTTTACTTCTATTATTTTGTATACAGGGTGTTCCGTTCGTGGTTTACTAAATATCAGGGTTAGAATTAGAAACTCCAGCAAAATTAATCAATAATCTTTTTTATTTTTAGAGCTTTAGCGTTTTAAATTTTAGGTCTCCGATTTTTGTCAATATCCAAAAATTCGTTAATTACGTCTTAGACTAAAACCATCCTCTTTCAATTGATAATAACACTAATACAAAAATAGTTATACAATCTTGAAAAAAAAATCGCAAAGAAAGACATTTTTTTCTAATTTTCTGCTCATCAACTTTGTTTTTCTTCTTCATTTTGCACCTTTCATGCTGGATATTTTTTTATAGTCATTTCTCAATAGTCATTACGGCATTAGTCCTTTCCTTTGCAACTATTGGTCCTCTTTTTTATCGAAGAAAAGTAGTCTATTTGGTGTTTATATAGTACAATTGTATTTGTTCCACCATGAGTAATTCTCATTTTCTGTGGTATGATATCCGATTATTTTTTAACGATCAATAAATCTGTGCTCTTCTTTTACAAATTTGGTCCTGGTGTTGTCAATAATTCTTTGATCATTTTTTCTCATATGTGTTCACTCCTTATTCCGGTGAACATACCAAGCCGAATTCAAGCTGGGATGAGTTGCTCGAGATAAACGTAGTCAGTGTTCGATGTTAAATGTTAAATGTTAAGCTTAACTTTAATAGTCATGTATCACGCCTAGTCTCAGATTGCTACCGAATGTTTGGTTTCATTATTAGAAATTCAAAGTCTTTTAAAAGTATCAATACTGTCATATCCTTGTATAATCCCTATATTATCAGTCGTCTTGAGTGCTGTGCTATTGTGTGGTGTCCAATATATGCTAAATCTATGAATTTGCTTGAACGTATTCAAAATAGAATTTTAAAGTACCTTTATAAACATAATGTATCCTAACTAGATCTTCTCCAAGAGTTTAAAAATTTATCTCACTAGCCGATAAACACGAAATCATTCATACATAACTTGTACTGCTATAAAATCATTCACAATATTATGTCAGACGAGTCATGCACTCTTTCTTCCATAGACTTTCATCTTCCTTTTAAAGCTACACGAAATTCTTTAACTTGTTCAATTTAATCATCATATTCAATAGGTACAATGTATACATATTTACTTCTACATTAAACAATTTTAAAAAGAATGTTTTGTTCATGTATCGACCAGAATAAAACGTTCATTATGTCAAACTCTATTTAAAAAAAATGTTTTAATTTACTTTTTAGAGTAATGATATTTGCACCTTTAGTAGTTCAAATTATATTTCAGGAAATGTCAATTCAATTTCAGAAATCATCAATTGCAATTCAGAATAGTCAATTGTATTTCAGAAGGCATCAATTGTATTTAGAATAATCAATTGTATTTCAGAAAAGATCAATTATATTTCAGAAAGCATCAATTGTATTTCAGAAAAACCAATTTAATTTCAGAACGAACCAATTATAAAAAAATGAGGAGGTCAAGATTTTTTGGAGGTGATTGTGCACGTGAACCACAACAGCACACACATTTCATCAAAAATGTGCTTTCGAAATTTAACATTACATCAATAACACCAGGATTAGGTCTTTGTTCGCCAATGTTAAATCCAATTGAAATAATCTGCCAAAAACTCTTGACTTCCTCAATATTTTACAAAAGGTCTTTTCTAAAATTAAACTTTTCTGAAGTAGAATTGTTGATCGTTTCTGAATTACAATTGATGATTTCTGAAATTGAATTGACTATTCTGAAATACAATTGATCCTTTCTGAAATACAATTGACTATTCTGAATTACTATTGATGATTTCTGAAATTGAATTGATCCTTTCTGAAATATAATTGGAAAAGGTATAGTAATTTTAGTAAGTATAATCACTGTTATATCATCAAATATGTATGAATATTTTTTATTTACGTCTTGTTATTGGAAATGTTCTGTTTGATAATATAGTTTATTTATTTATTGTCTTTTCTTTCAGAGGAGATCAGAGGAGATTCAGAGGAGATTCAGAGGAGATCAGAAAATATCTAATACCTCTTCAACCTTTATAGTCTTATACGGGGAAACACAAAGAAAATGAAAAGAACTAATTTTAATTTAGTTAACACAGAGTTTTGAAAAACGCTGGGGAAGATCAATTTTAGTTTGAAGAGGGATATTTTTTGCAATACAACTATACAACTGATCGTCTCTGTGAGCTGTGGACACAACCCCTAAAATTTGCCCTGATAAGGTAAGAAATACCTCATTGTTAAGATCTTTTTACCATGAATAATAATAATAAAATAAAAAACAAAAGTTAAATCGATCGACTGGTTTTAAAGTTATTCAAAATTTAAAATGTTGATTTCTACATTTTGAATTTTGAATATCTTTAAAACCGATCCATTTAACTTTTGTTTTCTTGTATGTTATTCGGGGTAAAAAATATTTTCATTTCATTATTTACCCTTTCATGCCATTTAAAATTGTACAGGTTGTATCCATAGCGCACATGGATGAACAGATTGACACTTGACCTGTCCGAGCGTATTTTCAAAAATTTGTCCTAGCTAAATTAGCCCATTTCGTTATTGTTGTGTCACCCTGTATATGTACAGCAATGAAAGGCCATTTATTCTACTTTCTCGTGAAGAATTTTTAAAATAGTCTTCAAATATTGGCTTATTTTAGACCGGTCGACATCGTGTCGTCGACGAGACTACAAGGACAGACATCCTGTCGACTGGTTCAAGAATAAGGCTGCAAAATGATCTTTCTGAGGTACTAGTCGTAATGGTAGAGGTAAAGTTACCACAATTTTCGAGACTATTTTTAATATTTTACTTAAAAATATGTGGATTGATTGTATATTGTTGAAAGTTCCATTTCCACTAATTAAAATTGCCATAACTGTTATTCGGCAATTAAAACTGTCAAACTAGTCTTCCAAATTTTCCAAATCTTCGATATTAATTTGTTTATTTGTTTAATAAATCTGGTTTTTTAATTTGTGATTATAGAATCCAAAAGGCATTAAAGAAAATTAAATACGTAAAAAATACCAGTAGTTTTGCATATGCACCTCCTGCACCACCCCCCCCCCCCCCTGAACATGCCAGTGGAGTAGATCTATAAGTAAAATCTTCAAGAGTAGCTTGTTTTTCTTGAAATCTCTGAATCGATTTCGGCAATTTGGAAGATAAACCAGTTACCTGGTTAAAAAAAAATCTAAGAATTTTTCTGCAGATTAACCACATTATCGTGTTATACTGTAATATGGTGAATATTACGTGCTATTAGTGGGAATAATTTGATGTGCAAATTGAAAAAGCAATTTGGGATTGAAACTGGGAGCGTTTGTAGAAAAACGAAAATAACATAATCAAACAGTGCTCTTATTAGCGAGTAATAAATGTTAATATATGTCATCCAATAATCCACCCATCCCCTGTGTGTTTTATTGATTAGAGCAAGTAAAAAATTTGTGTTGTAGATTTGCCGACACAAAGCGGTCCTCCCCTTTCGAATGTTAGCGGGGCTGAAATTATTTCATTCTATCATGCAAATAAAGCAGAGCCCCATATCATTAGCCACTGCGCGAACTTGTAAAAAATTTCACACGAAAAATTAATTCAAAATTTAAGACGTTTGTTGAGGCGCGTGGGCGGCGTACAGCGTAATCCGGACGAGAATTAAATAAAAAGCTCGCCACAAAGAACAGGAACTTTCCAACCGGATAAACCCATCATCAGCAATTTAAATGCTTGCTTAATTTGCATTTTGATGGATTTTTCGCCTGCGCTGTTAAAAATGGCTCTAACTGCACGTATTTTATTGCACGAATGATTGTTACTCGCTCAAAATCGGATTAATCACGCTGATTGAATAGAAACGGCCATGTTGTTGATGTTTTTGTTAACAAAATGACGGCACACTTCATTAATAATCGAGTGGCAATTGTTAATGCAATGAATAACGCCAAGAGATTTTTATTTTTTCATATGTGAATGTGTGCATTTATAAGCGAGAGGAATGATAGTCAAATATTTTTTCCTTTGTATTCACCACCTTGCACCTTTTTATAGGCATTACTTTTATATCTGCCTCTTTTGTAAATTCTTCGATTGATGGATTGTTTTTTCACCAACAATATCAATTGAGGTTTTACCAAAACCCTTTAAATAGAAATTTATAAAAATCATTAGGGCGTAAGTAAATTCTATTTTTTTGATAGTGTTTTGTATTTTAAAGCGATAACACTCTCCCACGCAATGATAATATTATAAGGGCCAATACAATAGATTAAGCATCAAGAGAGGCGCAACAGTGTCCAATAAATCAAGTGTAAAGTAAATATTCCGTGGGGGGCTTTCATTAATTCATGGTTAATGCGCCGTTTCCGGGAGGCGCGTGGCTTTTCACTCACCGTCCGCTTTTCCTCAATGCCATGCCACGCTCTTCGAATTAACACTGCCATCCATTCCACTTGACGCGGT
The DNA here is from genome assembly GCA_963971135.1 of Stenus bimaculatus. NCBI lineage: Eukaryota > Metazoa > Arthropoda > Insecta > Coleoptera > Staphylinidae > Stenus > Stenus bimaculatus. The sequence continues at coordinate 4,690,710 of OZ020185.1, forward strand.
TTAGTTAAGCACGGCATCATTTTTGACAATCCCACAGAGAGAAGCTTAAGCCTTATTAGTCTTCTTTGTAGATTCTAGAATATTCACTAGCCTCTTTTTCGATACATAGCTGAATTTATCAAAGATGAATTGGCTTAAAAAAAAACAATCGAAAAATATCATAATTTGGAAATTATAGAGGTTATGGTTTTCTAAAGAAATTTAAAAATCACAAAATGTCTTCTACGAAGGTTAAGTTTGGTGTAAAGATTTCGTCTATGTGTTTTGTTATCATTTGCAGAAAATTTAGGAGCCTGGCTCCAGGAGCCTCATGCATACATAAAAAGTGCCGCAATTTTGTTTGAAGAATCAGCAAAATTTGGTGATGTTATTTCAGGAGTTTTAGCGACTTGAATATTTTGATACTTGGAATGCAGTACCATTGTCAAATTTGTATAGGCATCCCTGTGATGTATAGCCAATTACTAATATTTACAGTTATAGTTTTTAACAGTAAATAAAATTTATTAAGAAATTTTTGGACCCCCACGAGGCTCAGCGCTGGGTACCACACATCCCCGAAAATCTTGGCCAACTCTGCAGAATATATCTTTTAAAAGTCAAACTTGAGATGGTGCGTATAATGTTTTTTAAATTAACTGAAAAAAAAACTGAAAACAATAATTTATTTTTTAAAATCCATAATAAATAATTTAAATTGATAAACTATACTGTAAAGTTTTTTTCATTTTTGCTTGTTGAATTTCTTGAAAACGGTTACCAAATCATAGGCATCCTTGTGTGCTTTTGGAAGCTGGCATTCATGCCTAGATAATTTCTGGCTTTTCCCCAATTCAAACTATAAGGAGATAAGTATTAAGCATAATTTTGGAGTTTTTCTGATTATGGAACATGGTACAAGTAAAATTATTGGCGTCAGTGGTGCACCCAGAAATTGGTTCTGGGGGGTGGTGCAACAATTTTTTTTACCTTTGAAGTTCAAAATTTCAAAACACAATACATTACACTGGAACATACCGGGGCCAAAACTTTTTGAAAAATAAGATTGACTATCTTTAATTTTAGTTTTTTCAATATATTATGTATTAGTACCACTGAACTCAGGAGGGAAGTATACTTAAAGGCAATTTGAACGAAAAAAATAAACATTTATCTTCAATACACAGGGTGTCCCATTTTGGTTGATCTAGCTGCCGATGCCGCCTGGATACCTTGGAAGCTGGGTGATTTCCTTAAAAATGTTTCAGACAAAAAGTGTAGCGATTCGAAGCATTTCATTTATTTTTTTAAGAGGATAGTCGATTAATTTGAGCGCTTGATTTGGAAACTCGCTGGATATTTGCGATTTTGGTCATAAGCTTTTTAGAAATTTCATTTTTTGGTATACAGTTTGACTTACACAAACAAAAAACAAAGAAATTTATAGCCACAAGACTCTTTTGTATACCAAAGAACGAAATTTTAAAAAAGCTCCACTGGAAAAAAATATGATGGGATTATGGATAGGACAATCTGTACATACAAAAAAACGTGTAAATTTTTGATTTGCGGTTGTAACTTGATTCTGTTGCGGAATTATATCGATACAATCGACGAACTTATATGTACACTTTCCAAAAATCGCACCTCAAGAGAAAAAATGGCTCAAGTGCCAAATTAGTTCCTCAGAAATGAAAATTGAAGGTTTTGGCTCTTTCTAATAATACTGATTTAAAAAATTGCGAATCCAACGACATATCTACGTTTTACAATCTGGTAATTCCATAAAAAATCAAACCATTTTGATATCCGTTGAAGATCTACATTGCGAAAAATTGAAATTTTATCCGAAACTCTATTTAAGATCTCTTTGGCAACCATTTTCAAGAAATTCAATAAACAAATACAAAAAACATTAAAGGATATAAGTTCATGTTCCATGGTCTTTTAAAAAAAATAGTAAAATCTGTTTTTGGCCTGTTCATTTATTATTTTCCCCATTTCTGAAATGGATCATCTTCCTCCACAGATTGTGACCATAAATAATATCTAATTTCTAAAAACAGCAAGAGCGTATCTAGGATTTCATCTTGGGGAGGGCAAAATTATTGATGAAAACTCCAAATTGGACAATTTTTTCGAGATCCCGAAATTTTTTTGAAAAAGAAAATTAACCTAACCTTAAATTTTTCTAATTTTGCAAACATATACAGGGTGTTCCGAAATTAAGCGGCCAAACTTTAGGAGGCGATTCTACAACTAATTTTATAGGACGTTTTTTTCTTAAAATTAGTTCTAGAATCGCCTCCTAAAGTTTGGCCGCTTAATTTCTGGACACCCTGTATATGGTGTCAACAAAATGGCGCAAGAGCTTTCCAGTACGTTGTTCTAGACCCTTCAGGGAGATCCTCAGAAAATAGTAAAGAAAGTCCTCTTATCGTTGTCTCTTTATATCTCGTTTAATTGGTCAAGAGGATTTTTTAACTATTTTTCTGAGGATCCCTGAAAGGTTCGTACTGGAGAGCTCTTGCGTCATTTTTGGGACATCCTGTATTAAAAATTGTTAATTAAAAATATTTACAGTGTATCCCAAAAACAAGTGATGAGAAGAATATTGTAGGAAGTAGACTCATCTACAAAAAAATACAATTTTCAGGGTGGACACACACCAGTTTTTTGGAGGGACTTTTTCCATAGAAAATGTCGTTAATTCAAAATTGTACCATATTCATAAACTAAAATGGTATTTATTTTTATAAAGTAACTTCCCCAAAAATAATTGATAAGAAAAAAACGGGTTTTCTTTTCGCTCATATACTCATATCTATGATCTTGGGAGGGGGGGGGGGGGGCTTTTACCACCCTCTAAATACGCCCTTGAAAAACAGCGACCATATTCTTGAACCACTCAAAACAATGTCGCATACGACACTACAATGACGGACTATATTTTTACACTCCTTTAAATGACAGAATAACTAATGAATTTCATGATTTGAAAAATATAGTACCTTTTATGTCTGGTCTCTAGTTTAACCGTATTTACAGAATTTAGGTTGTTGATAGTCTAATTAAGTAAGAGTTAACCACCTTATGTGGGACTTAACAACTAACAATCAAAAATGCTTTCATCAGTTCAATAAATAACAAAAAAATTGTCAGCAAGAGTTCATTCGAAATCTTTCGGATTTGATAAATCTGATGATCTTTTGTTTAGGTTTAGGTGCAAGCATTTCTAGTTTATAAAGAAATCAAAAAGCATCATCAAGTTGTTGTCGATATTCAGGTTCAGTTAATTTCTGGCTTTTTGCTTTCGTTTAACTTCTTGAAAGCTCGTTTTATTACGGAAGTGATAAGCACAGTACCGTAAATTGAGGTAACTTTGGCCCAATTGTTGGAAAAAGATATTTTGGTCTATTGATGGTAACAGAAAAAAATCCAAGTTTTCTAGAAATTATAAAAAAACTCACGAATTTAATAGATATTACTTCTCATTTAGAATTACCTCAATAATATGGGCATAAGTGTAAAACCAGAACCAGCAGGTTCTGAGGTCCGCAAAGTGAAAACTCAAATATCGCTAAAGATTTGATCACTTCGGTTGGACAAGGTTGATTTCAGAGGAAGTCATGAGCATATCTCCTAAAGCAAGGATTAGCTTTGTTAAGCAATTAGGTAGGTATTGCAGGATTTTACTAGAACTTGGGTTTTGAACAAAAGATCACACTGATGTCAATTCAGAATTCCATCTTCCAGGTACTAGCCTATCTATCTAATCTAATGAGTAAAATTTAAGAATAATGGCTTAAATTCAATCACTTTTTGTCAGTATGATTATTTAGTTTATTTAAATTGAAGACATTGCTGCAAGAACGAAGTCCATTTTTCATATTTCGGAGAAAATTGCAAAACACTTGCCAGTGATTATTCAAATATTAAAACTAGACAAACATCATTCTTAGACCAATCGATTGAGCTCTAAATAAAAATTATGTGGTCGCAAATATGTATTTTGTCGAAAAAGTGAAACAATCTAGTTCTTGTGTAACGTATTCAATTTAAAGGTTTTTGGTTTTTGGAAAATGGTTTTCTATCTTCAAACTAAAAATGTACATTCCTGATGTTCATTTTAGCAATAAATGATGTTGTTTACGAGACAAGAAGCAATGAATCCCAAAAACGCTGGCGAATAAGTTTCGTTTATAGTTATAGAATCGTTGTTGAATGTGAGTATAAGCTGTAATTTACATGGTATTAATGGAGTTTAGTTCTTGCCACTTGGCAGATGCATACGTAAATAACGCGGTTTAAAAAGTCTCTATCGTGTCCTTTTTATCCTTTTTCCGTTAGTGGAAGGAGAGTGCAGAGAAACGCGGCCGGCATCGGCACTCGGCACCGTGAAAAATCTTTGTCGGCCGCGGAGTTGACAGTTTACATGATGCATCGCCATTATTACATGTTTCGGTTGATATTTTTTATGATATCAGAAAGGTGTTTTGTACTTTTAGGTGTTGTCATGTGTGAATAATGTCCATCCGAGTCTTTCTGGTTATTTATACTTTATATGGTTGCCAACCGTGTAGGTGTGAAAGTGGTTTAAAAAAGGGGCGACCGCCGCGGCTCATTCAACAATATATTTATACTCGTTTACACAAATAAGCCAAAAGGGAATAATACAATGAGGAACGCTTAGGATATGAAAAAGACGCGCCTTGGACGCATTTCAAACGATTTATTATTAATATTGTCAACAGGATTATTTACAATTATGTACCCGGAGCTTTAAGCTCATTGCAAAATTTCAATACCACCATAACTCATTGGTATAAATAAATATTTTTATCAACCACACCAAATATAAAAATATGGCTGGCTCCACCTTTATTTAACAATAATAAAATTAGGCTCACTTCGTTTTAGTATTCAGGGCGTTAGGTGAGAGACTCTTCTCTTACGAATCGAAGCAGAAGCACAAAATATTCAATTCCAACGTATTCCATGTTCGTCCGAGCACTTGTTAATACCAGCGCGGCGACTTTCTGTGATTCACATTCAAATTCAATTTTATTCAACATACAATTGCTAGGGACCTCGCTTCAAATAATCCAAAGCGTTATTCTACGAACTAACTAAATTATATGCCATTAAAATAATAAAATACAAGATTTTCAAAATCTTACTTAACATCATAAAATATTAAGAATGGACTATATTATTTCATTAATTGTCTTCATTTGTTTAACATAGAAACTGTCATAAAAGAACTGGGTCTCATAAGCTAATCGGATGTTTGTTTGCAAGCGTTGCCAACAAGTTGACACATATTTCTCTTGGATACACCAACTTTTGTCTGGATACATGTAGCCAACAATGGCCAGTCCAATCCAAAATTCTATCAAAACTTTTTGGAAAATAGCACATATACTACGGAAACAAATTAATGTCGAAATTACTCTTAAATGCTGATAGCTCCTTTCATAATTTTGTTGTAATGAAAAAATCAAATTCTGAAGAACTTATTTTGAAGTTGCTGCCAACACTCTTGCCAACATGTTTCCCGACGGTTATTGGGCGATTTATACATAGCTATAGACCCCGCACCTGTACTGCCAGGATAAAACTTAACCTAAGAATCAGGCTATATTTGCTTATATTTATTTGTAAAGTTAAATCACATGAATCGTACATGAACGGTTCCAAGTCAAAGGAAGGATCAGGCAAAGGCATTTATGGACATTGCTGTCGGATCAACTATTCAATATGTTGCAGAAATTCCTATTGTGAACTTTTATTCCCAAGAGTATTTACGCAGAAGACTCAAAGAGTACTGATATAAATAATGACGACAGTCAGGCGACGATTAAAACGCTAAAGATTCGTGTCTTTGAATCTAAACCAACCTGGGAATATTGTCAAATGGGTGCTAGAGCACCAGAGCATATTAGAGAGCTAGGAAATTGCTGATGATTTGGCAAGTCTTATCTCAAAACTAACTCCTAACGCCTAGAACCGTTTTGTGGCCTTAACAAGACACACAAACGAAAAGAAGACTCACGTTGCGTCGTCCAATTTAATTTTCCACTAGAATCAAACTTTTTCATCTAACGTGGAACAAAGTTTTTTTTAACCATACACTTCCTTCAATAAAATGGGTAGGTCGGAAACAAAAACCTGGTTGAATATCGATGATTCGAGACGGCGTCATAAGCATGGATAAAATTAGGTTTATTTATTAAGCAATTAGGTATCCCAAGACTTGACTAAAACTAGGACTTTGAACAAAAGCTCACATTGGATGAAATTCTATAATGGTACATTCGAAGCCAATCGTCTTTCTATTTAATCTAACCTAACTCTTCTTATAACTAAATCTTGAGTGTCCAGTTCATATTTCTTAAATCTGGTCCGATTGAAAACCACAAGCTCATCTATTAAATCTTAAAAGACCCAGTTCCACTTAAGCTTCAAGTGGCGCTGAAACTGAAAAATTGATTTTCCATTGTATTTTTAGTTTAAGGTCTGTTTGCACCACTAATCCTTAAGCCTTACGGACACTTAGAATTTTTAAGTAACAGATTGTCCATTGTGTTTTTGTCAAAAGCAAATGCAATTCTTTTATTCATTAAGCCAATTTTATAGTATAGTATTGTGATATAGTATTGCTATTGGATATGCAATGTCATAAGCTAATTAATTGACATAGATATTAATATTCAAATTTAAGCAGCCATTTAAAATTATTAGAACTTTCTTTAGTGAGGTACGCTTTCAGTTCTCTTTTAAAGCTCTTCACATTGCCTATGCTAACTTGATATTTTGGTAGTTTGTTGTAGATGAGCATAATGTGGAGATTTCTGTACCTATGTGGTGGTGCATGGAAACTCTGAGGACATTCTTGTGATAATCATATTTTCCCGAAATATAGGTAAGTACCTAAACATGATTCTCAATGATTTTTAGTAAATATTAGCCTAATCTATTTTGGAGAATGAATATTTTGTTGACTTTAGTTGCTCTTCCCCTTTGAATAATGTTCTACGTAACAGTCTTTTGAAAATGTTCTTTTTAGTTTTAGAATGGCATAGTATGCACTGTTAAGTTTTTTGGCCACGTCTCCATCTCATAACAAACGTTCATCAATTGTGATGCCTAGGAATTTGGTGTTCTTCGAGGAGTCTTCTATATTTCACAGTTGTCTTTACATTAAGAAGCAGGCGGTTTCTACTGCAGTAGTCTGCCATATTGGAAGTCGTTCAATCGATTTTTTGTCAAAGGTCATCTAGGGTATCAGCAGCAATTTTAATAGTGGTATCATCTTCAAAGTTTATAAGCTGGTCGTCCATATGTGGTCTTCAAGGTGATTAATGTAAAGAAGACAAATCAGGGAATTCAGGATAGAACCTTGGGCTATGACATCAGTTATTTCATATGTCCGTGACATGCAATCATTTGTATGTACAAAATTTTTTGTAAATTCCATGAAGGACATAAAGAGTTTTAGACTGTTTTATTCTTATACATCGAATTTCTCTTCAATGAATTGGAAATCAACCGTGTCGAAAGCTCTGGAAAAGTCAAAAAATAGTCCTGCTACATGTTTTTTTATCAATGTTTTGTGAGGTAACAAGTTCGTATGATGCAGTTTCTGAATCCATGTTACCATGTTACTTCTCCGAGAAGAGGAAACTTATCCAAAAAAATCCATATGTTTTCTGTGATCTACCTTTCAAAAATCTTGGAAACTGAGATGTGTCTGAAGTTCTTTACTCGTTTTGTGGACTGGTAGGACTTTAGCGATTTTTAGGGAACTTGGGAAGATTCCTGTCTCAATGCTGAATGGACAAGTATATCAAGTATAACGAAGTAACTCAAGGGTTCATTGATAGCTTCCGCCAATACTTTCATCACACTGGTTGGTAGTTTATCATTACCCGCACTTCTAGTGTTTTTTAAGGTGGTTATTACATTTTCTATTTCCTGTGGTGTGGTTGGATTAATGAACAAGCTGTGCTTTAGATTTGGAATAAGATGTTGTATTGGGTATATTTTCAAATTTTTCTTGGACAGCAGTAGATGTGATTGCTGAGAAATAGTGGCCAAACATGTAAGCCACGTCATAAATTTTCACTAGCAATGGAGCAGGCTTTAAATCTTGTTTCAAGTTTAAGTGGAAACTGTGCAAACACCTCTAAGGTCTTTTAAGAACTAAGATTTATTTAGATCTTAAAATTGTCTGAATAATAAATAGAAGTTTCGTTCATATGACAGAAGGAGATGACGAATTACCTCTATTACCTAATACTAACAAAAAGCGAAGAAGACAACATAATGAATGTTGTTTTTATAAGGTTGTACATAAATATTGAGATGGTCTTGGAATAATAATATTAGGAGAGTATCTTATTTTAAATCAACTCATTTCTAAACATCCAATTTTAATTCAAATTTCGTTAATTTCAATTTAAATGTAAACTGCGTGAAAGAACGAAAAGGAAAAAGAACCACACACGCGGAGGAACATAATTCAATAATAATTTCCCATGCGCAAGACTCACAAAACCTTTTCTTTAAAATTGGTGCTTTTAATGAGTTAATAAAAATGCAAGCGCCAAGAAAGAGAAAACAAACAGGAAGATACAAATATTAGTTTAAAAACATAACGTTATAGATCTTCCTAAACGTCCATTCGGTCTTGAATTATCGCCCATCAGGATCAAAAAGCGGCGACCCTTTCGGCCTTTTGGGTTCGAACTTTTAATTGGAGGCATGCGCATGGAAATTGAGAAAAGACCGAGGCTCGTATTTTTCGGATCAATTTGCATTATTTTAAATTGTTTATTTGATGTTTCAATTAAGAGAAGAATGAGGAGATGGGGCAGATAAAAAAACCACAACACGTGCTTGATATTATCTGCAATGCACCTGCATTGTCAAAATATTTTAGTCTTATCTTTGTGCTCCCTTAAATTCGCTGGAAAATAATCCCGCTATCCACTATCAATCCCGGAGCTTTGTGCTCTCTTCACTTGCAATTACAATTTGTCTCCTATTGTTTAACACACGCGATCAAGTCGATGGGGGGCGAGGGGCGAGGGTGGAGTGAAGAGGAGAAAATAAGGACTCGAATTTTCTCGGGATTAAGGACGCATATTATGTATGTGTAGCTGGGATTAGAGGAAATAAAATAATAACATAATTACAGCGGTTGCGGTTGCGTCTAATCGGCAATTTATTTTTATACAAAGCATTCCGTAACGTTTTAATTGCCCCGTCGATCGTAAATAAGTCGAGTCCAAATAGGTCCGCCCAATGGCCAATGGTCCGCAAATCATCCATAACAGCCTTCCTTTAGTGTACTTTTTTATTAATATTTATTATTTATTAATGTTTTAAACGGCCGTCGAGACGAACGATAGCTAGTATATCAATAATGGCTACTAAAAGCCTTTTACGACAGGCGCCTTCTTTACCCTTTTTCTCATCAAACTCGGACGAATTAAAAGGAAAAGTTGAAAAAGAAACGCGTGTGCGTAGGCTTTGTGTTGCAATTATGCAAATTGGCTCAAAAATCGCGTTATTACCTTTACGCGCTCGCGCCCCTTTTTGATAATTGCAAAAACTGCACCGAATCAGCATAATTTCGAGGGGGTGACGAGGGGGCGTCGGTCCCTTTGAAATGCGAACACCGAACGTTGTCATGACTACGCCAAACAGAAACTCCGGGCTTGTTCCGGGAGTTTACATTCGTTCCGGAAACGGGGAATATCGCGAGAGAAATCAAAGCGTCTCCAACTCCGCCAAGTTATGCAATATGGTAATCTCACCAAGACTTTATAAATTAGCAGAATAACACAGTGGCCCCTTCGGCGGCTTTTCTTCGCTCAGGCATACCCTTGATTTCTTCATTTATCACTCCAAATAATATTCAATTCAAACTACTCAATTTTACAACTAATTATGAAAATCAGATTATTTTTTCAAATCCAAGTGAATCACCCTGTACAACGTATTGCATAATTTTCAAATAATTATCTAAGTTTCTAACCAATTAAGTACTTAATTCATCATTCTGCAAAGGACCCCGCACAAAATCCTTGGGAAAATACTTTCGGTGAATTTCAATCCGTCACCTAATAGATAGTTCATAACATGGTGATCAAATATTTCAATGAGCACTGAGCACATCAATTCCGGCCACTTGTCAAGAATCAAAATTAAAAAATGGACAATACCTACCTATGAGGACATTTTAAGGTATGTGGGTGTGTGTACAGAAAAAAAAATAGAATAGAAACAAGAAGTAGAAGAAAGTCATTTGCCATACTCTTCTTTTACAACATTCTATAATATCCAAAAATATATTCTTCTTCATTTGCACCATCATTAAGCATACTTGGTGTTTCACAGCATTTATGAATCCAGAGAAAATTTTTATTCTTATGAAACCTGTTTCATTGGTATTCTGATTGATTTCAGAGATGTGTTCGACTGCAATACGTCCAGCTCCAGTGCTAATCCAAGTTCCATTAGTTAACTTGCGTAAAAATATTTATTTAAAGTCAAATTCGGAAACTATGGTACATACGTTACAGTTAGATCTTCCCATGGATTTCGTCCTTGACTAAGACCCTCAACTTCTACTCTAGTTTGCACTATGTTGACCGATTTAACATCTGTTTTGCTATTCCTATATCTGCACCAGGCTCATTAGGATAGGAAATAGGAATAAAATTACGGTATTCGTTATCAAGTATGAAGATATTTCGGGCTCTAACCCATACTTGCATTCCAGTAACATCTATTCTAAAAGAGTTCCACTTTCAAGAGAATTTTGGTATCATTGGTACCTTCAACAAATAAAGTTCTTGTATATCAAATAAGTACACAAAACGATTGACGTAAAACTTTGAAGTAACAACTCATCTCAATATTTAAAATCATTGTACACTATTGCCTTCGGTTCTTCCTTCAATATCTCAATCTTATTTTTGAGCTTTGATTTATGATTTGTGACACAAAGGCGAGTTTCCGGACTTGATGCCCATTGAGATATTTGATCACCATGTTTTCAACCTTCAATTGTATTGCTAATTTGTAGTAATGGAAAATAGTAGAGCAATTTTTAATTTTATTTAAATTTATATAAATACATAAACCAAGAACAAAATTGTATTCAAATAAAGTGGTTTTTATCACATCTTCGGGGAATAGACTCAAGGAAACGGTCAATTTTGAGTTAGGTTATCTTCGTCCAATCATTCTCTAAAGCGTTAAATTTTTTACACGATTTATGACTTATGCCCAATACGTGGTAAACATGAGAGGGTTTAGAGCAGGATATTGAAATAGCCATGACATAAGCATGGATTTGTTTGTGAAGTCATTGTTCTGTTGAAAAAAAATGCTAGAGAACCATTTTTTATGTTTTTAGGAAACTATAATAGTTAATAGGTACTTGACATAATGTTCCTATACATAAATCTATCCAGTTTTCCTTTTATGCGATATGCGATGATGTGATCCTATCCCAAATCCAGATAAACAGAAACAGCTCATGCTTGAAATTTTATAGCGGGTTTTGTGTACTTTGGATTTCAGTAGCGTATGCAGAATTTTCGTTTAGAGGGTGGGGGGTACAATTTTTCATTAAAATAACTAATACTTCTTCCACCTATACAGGGTGAATATGAAAAGGAAGAGTTTTCATTTAGTTAATTTTGAAAAACGCTCAAGAAGATCAAGTCTATAATTTTATAATGCTATACACAAAACAGTACAAATTGATGTTTGGGCATTTGCAATCGAAAATTTATCAACCTTAAAATTTAATTCATTTTTCATATAACATTTTTTGTTTCATTTATGTTCAATTATTGTAATTTTGAAAAAATGTGTTTTTATAATTTTTCTAAAATTACGCTGATTTTCAAAAATTTCAAAATTGTAAAAATTCTTAAAAGCTTCAATATTAGTTCATGTTTCATAAATCTTTCTTTTAAATTTGAGATTATAGAATCCAAAAGGCATTAAAGAAAATTAAATACGTAAAAAATACCAGCAGCTTTTGAGGGGTACATATGCACCTCCTACCCCCTCCCCCCTGCATACGCCACTGTTGATTTTATGGTATAATTCTGTGCAAATTTGTAAGTCATGTAAATCTGTAAATAAGGTTATCATATTGGTTATTGGTTGTAATTTGTAATAGACGGTATAACCTTAGAGATATTTCCTATAAGGACTTATGTACCTACAGTTTTGCACAGATTTGTAACATTAGTCTTGTGTAGTGCCGGATTTAGGTTTAGATATGCCCTAGGCCAGAAACACTAGTTTTGTGCCTACTGAACCATAAACAACGTCACCAAAAAATACTTTTTTTTAGGCCAGTTCAACAAAACTGGACAATGTCCTTATAAAAAATATCTGTAAGGTTTGTTATACATTTTCCTATAGTTATCTTTATCAAATATTTCTTTTAAAAGCTTGCTTTACGATTTTTTTTTTCGAAAGAAGTGTCTTTTTGGCAAGTTTTCTTTCAAAAATCACTTTTAATAAGACAATTTCTTATGATGCGACAAGTTTTAAAAATTTCCACAATTTCCTCAAATACGGCCAGAAGACAAAAAAGGATCGTTTCTAGGTAAATTTAAAAATATGCCATTCAAACGTGTTTAATTTTCTTTTGCAATCCAGACATCTTAATCGTCTATGTAAAGACTGAAGATAACCCCTTTCCTTAAACCTTTAATTACATAAAACAGATTTGTTTAGGAGATATTTTGTAACTACAACTAATTTCTAATAACATTGTACTCATCTACACAGTGTGTCCCTAAATAACTGTGCCAACTTTTTTGGAGTGATAGGGGAAGTAAAACCAAGCATTTTTGAATTATAAAGTATTGTACGGAAATGCTTTCTTAAAAAGTTATTTTGCTAAAGAATGTTTAATGAAACAAGGCGGTAATAAGTTCAAGCAGTTTTTGTAATAATATATTTAATATTCTTATAAGAAATAATAATAATAGTTAAGAATTATTTTAGTACATTTAAAATTACCAAAAACATAAAGAAAAAAGATGTGATCAAAAAAAGTTAATGACTCTCTCACATGTAATGTCCCTGAAAATATTTGCAAAACTTTTATTACCCTTAAATGTATGTATATCTTTATATGAAATATCTACCACAAAAATTTCAAATTTATATCTGTTGTAATATTTATTTTATTTGACAAGAAAATATTTTTTTTTTTTTAAATTTAAAGTGGCTTAACTTTTTAAGGAACCATTTTCCGAAAATACGTTATTTATCAAAAATGCTTAGTGGCACTTCCTCTATCACCTATCACCCCAAAAAAAATTAGACAGTTATTCAGGTACACCCTGTATATTTTTTTCTTGGAAAAATCTCGAGCCATATTTAACAAAATAATACCGGCCAAACATTTTTGTCTAAATTCGTTTATTACAAATGCCTGTTTACAAAGTATATTTATACAGGGTGTCTCACTTTTTTCCAGCAAACATTTTTTTAGATAGTAAATGTCATTATGTTTTTTCAACTCCTTAAAAAATTACAGCAATTTTTAAATTGATAAATTTTCATGATTTTTGTGGAACACCCTGTATAATATATAAATCAATTATTATTTGGATTTTTTCTTTACCAAAATGACATTATTGGCTGTATTTAAAATATGTGAACGACGAAGTTAAATTTTTCTCGCTAAAATTTAGCATCTTATAGGATTAAAGATATAAAGATATACAAATACTTGTTTTAAATAAAAAAATTTAAAATAAATTGAAATTTATACAGGGTGTCCCACAAAAATCATAAAATTTTTGAAATTTGCTGTAACTTTTTAAAGAGTCGAAAAAACATAATAGTTCATAAGATATTTTACTATCTAAAAAAAATTTTGCTGGAAAAAAGTGAGACAGCCTGTATATTTACTTTTACATTTTCTAAAAAAATGGGTGAATTTTTTTTATTTTTAATAATAGTTTAATGGTTGCATGCAGGTAATTTAATTTAAAATAAAGCAATTAAATACGTTCTTTTATGCATAATATTTCGTTTTAAATTATAATATATTCCTTGACAATATTGTCATTTTTATTATAAATTGTGTTTGTAATAAGCATGTTTAGAATAATAATTAAAAAATTAGAACTGGTTCGCTAATTACACATTTATTGCATTTTATTTATTGCACAGTAAATTACTTCATATTTCATAAAATTTTAATTGGATAGATATAGGTACTTAACATTAAATAGTAATCATTTCAATTATAGACCATAAAAACCAAAAAAAAATATATTTTTAATTTTTAAAAATAAAAAAAAATGAGTTTATTAAAATGTGAAAATAAGGTAAAATCAAGAGTAAAATAAAATGAAAACCAAGTAAAAAAAAGTTTCATAGATTTTGAGTTTGTAATGTATTTTTTGACATGAATTTTAATAATTCCAAATTTAGTATCCTTAATTTTTCTTACAAAAAAATTGGACGCATTTGGAATCCTCCAGAAAATGATAAGATTAGGGTTTCCATCCAAATCCAAATCGACAATAAGTACTAATAAATTAATATTTATTATTAAATCAAGTTTTTCATTTTATTTACAGGGTGTTTTAAACCACCCGTTCTACAATTTTACCTCAAGAATGCTTTGTTGAACTTAACTGGAATAAAGTAGGAACCGGAAGTAGTTAGAACCAAGAATAACTTTGACATTTTAAATGGCAACAAATTAAATTAGTTTGTACGCAGAGCTGGAAGAAGTATTTAATAAACAAATCAAAATACTATTCAGTACTTAAATTTTAAGCAAAGGACGAGGAACCGGTAAAAACAATTTAAATTGATATTATTTTAAAAAAAATCTTTAAGTCAATCTTTAAGTCACACTTTACCATACCAGGCTGATGCTATTTTGATTTTGAGAACAAAATGTCTTAGGAACTTACATTCGATTGATTTTAGTTTTGGAGATATGAGGATGTTAAGTTTCAGAATTTTAATACTTAAAAATACAAAAATTTAAAGTAAAAAACTTTAATAAAATACAAAAATGGTTTGCAGAGTTCCTGCCGCGAATATATGCGAGCCACAAAAAGTTCTTTTACTCCAAATAAAACATACTATTTTTCTTGAAACGTCGAAATATATTGGGTTGGCAATTAGCCGGAGTAAAAATAGCATTTCTACTCCTTGGAAGTACAGTATACCCGATGTACGTCGGAAATGCACGAACATGACCATAGACTCAACGAACAGAAAAATAAATTGTTACAGCATGTGAAACGTGACAGAAGCAAGGACGGATCCAGGGGCAGCTCTTTGAAACGTTCTACTTTTTATAAAATTGGCGTTATTTAATAAATTACCCATATTGCCTTTTAATATTTAAAGTTACTTCTGGTTTCAGGTGCTTCCGGTTTGTTCTGGAAATTAAAAATTATACCAATGAATTCTTTGTATTCACTTTGGTGACAAAATATTTTATCCCAATCACCTTCAGTAAAGCGTTTTCGAAACAAAAGGATGGTATGAGACACCCTGTATAATTATAGTGTCCTAGGACAAGCCAATTCACCTTTTTGAGAATTTAACGAAACTGGAAATGGAAAGCTCTATAAGTGTAGTTTTTTTAAATTGCTCATTTACGATGTAGAAACTAGACTTTACTTTTTTTATATTTTAATACTTCAAAATCATCTTTTGTAATAAAGTTACTTGCCCATTACAATATTTTTATAGTATTGTAAAACAGTAATTAAATAAATTGGTTTAATTTGGTTCAAATCGATCGATCAATAATGATTTAATAAATATTAATTGGTACGTTAGTTTTATTTACCTACAGATAATATGTAATTTGAAGCAATAAAATGTAACTTACTAAAAGTACATAGTCCATTTGAACAATGTGGTAGATTACAATAAAAAAAAAAGTATGTACAAGAAATGATTTAGTTTGGATCAAGTCACTTGGGTAACCACAGAAGTTTTTCTAGGAGATATACCTAAGTAAGAATTTTCAAAATTTCCAAATTTATGAAGTATTTCATCTGTCCTTGTGTAAATAACTGAAACCGCTTCCTTCAATTTATAATTACGACGTTTACATGCAGTTTGGAAAACGTATAGAAGATGCTAAGCTTAATCCTTATTGGCTTCTAAAAATTTTTTCCAGGTTAAACGTTTTCAGTTTGATTTCAACACTGCATAGAAACGTAGTAAATATCTAAAATATGTATTGTCCCAATGCTATTAACAGATTGATTTCGAAAGATGGAATATTTTGTTGTTTTCAAAGATAAATTACAGCCAAACCAATCAAGAAATCCAAAAATGGTTTTCAAATTTCTCTTCTAAACATTTAAGAAATTTTTTTAATAAACTAATTTATTTTTAAAAATGCTGACTATCCTCTTAATGATGATTTGTATTATTATCAAGGCCGGATCTAAAAATTTTCTTTGGAGGAGCAAGGACATTTTTTGGCTCCCATATACAGAGGGGTGCACAAAAAACGGCCAACGATGTAGCTTCGTTATTTCTTATCCGATTTCAATAAGTTTTATGTCAAATTAAATGGTTTGAAGAATACTACTATCAGATAATAAAAGATTATTTTTATTTTTGAAAACATCACAGGAGGAGGAAGCAACTTATCTTTTTTATTTGGCAACATATTTTTTTCGATTGAAAAAAATCATTAACAAAAATAATCTAAACCAATAATACCAATATTTTTTTTTTTAAATTAATCTTTTAAATTGTTTTTTTTTTATTATTATTATTTTTTCTTAATTTAATTCAATTGTTTTTTTTGTTTTAGAGTTTCCAGTTTTAATTTTTTTTAAATTTTGTTTCTTGATTTATTAATAATAAATTAAAAAATTATTAATTAATTAAAAATAATTAATAATAAAATAAAAACCGATAGCTCAAAAACAAACAAAAAACAATTGAATTAAATTTAAAAAAATAATATTAATAAAAAAAATTTAAAAAAAAAATTTATTGGTATAATTGGTTTAGATTATTTTTGTTAATGATTTTTCTCAATCGAAAAAAATATGTTGCCATTTGAAAAAGAAAAGTTGCCTCCTCCTCCTCTGATGTTTTCGAAAATAAAATTAATCTACTATTATCTGATAGTAGTATTCTTCAAATCTTCAAACCATTTAATTTGACATATCACTTATAGAATTGGATAAGAAATAACAAAGCTACATCGTTGTCCGTTTTTTGTGCACCCCTCGGTATAAAAAAATATGAAACTCATAAAATAGTGACGATCGAAATTGGGGGTCACTTTTTCTGCACCACCTGTCCTTTAAATCCGACCCTGATTATTATTATCCTTATCAATAATATTTTCGATTGTCGATGAGAAATGTGAGAAGATAGAGTAAAGTTATTTCATAAAATACCACTCAAAGTAGTGTAATATCATTATGGTGATATTCGAATCACAGTATAGATAACTACCAATAGTGACACTCTCCATTCTACCATAGAGTTCCATGCCCATCTGGTACTATTGAGGTTAGAACTGCAATTTACGATGCAATTATGTGAAAATCTGTAAGGACATGGATCACTTACAGGTTTGCACAAAATCAATCCATTAATTGGTTGAGTGAAAAGCGTTGAATAATCGATGTAATACCACTCTCTTGGTAAATAGTCGTTGAGTGGTCAAGGCATTAAAAACTTTAATAGTGGTAGATTTTTGGATGTTTCCAGTGGGGATGCTGGGAAAAGTAGCAAATTAGCGCTTACCCTTTCACCTCCTTAAGAGGTGAAGTCGTTGATGTAACCGATGGTCCATAAATCCAGGCTCATCCATTGTTCGTCGGACTTAATTTGGAGGCATTAGCGCGGAGAGACGTTTTCAAAAAGCAATAAAAATTTAAATGACAATTCGCGTGCGCCTCTTACCTTTTTTACTCACCCTGTTTGTTTACCTGTCGGGATTTCCCGTTCGCCATTTGCGCACATTTGTGTCGCATCCTGGAGGAAGGGGAATAGTCGCAACGTTACGCAACGGGGCGTCGTTGTCGGAAGCGCCTCCTGTTCTGGGCAGTCCTGGCTTCTGGTTCTTGCCGCCAATGGCCGAGGCCAACTCTTCGACCTGTTTCAGTCTCAAAAGTCCAGCATCCTCTCCTTCCTCAGTTTCGAATCCATCAGATCAGTTGTTAGTGTCCATATACCTAGCAGAGAGTCGTAGAGTCGTTAGTTAGTACTCGTTGTGCATGTTGAGAGCGCACGTCAATTGCACGCACCCTTCACGGACGCGCGGTCCTAGTGTCATCACTCGTTAATCACTCTTAACTCTAGTTTTGTGCAATAAGGTTTTTCCTAAAAGGCTTCAAGCTGGAAGGCGATTTTGAACATATCACCACGGAAATCATGAAGGTTTGTCCAATTTTTTTCAAAACACCCAAATATTATCCAAAAAGCTTTTTTACAAAACATTGCCATTTGTTCCAAACAGTTCTAAAATATAGATGTAACAATGTTCCAAAATTCTCAGAAATTTTTAAAGCTAAATATAAATAAACGTTCCAATATATGATTTATACACGAATAGCTTTGATTGTCAAAATATTATGTAGAAAAAAATCTTCAGGCGTCTATTCTGTTATTATTTTGAATATTCAATAATTGGAAAATATAGGTAAAAAGCCTGATAAAGCCTGAAAGACCAAAAACAGAAAGTGCACCAGCATTTTTTATAAATTGTATACCAAAGTCAGGAGTATCTAATTTTATGTGGATATACCATTTTTTGTAAGAGAGTTGGAGATTTGGAAATGAAGGATGTTTCCTTTTTTTATGATTGATTACACAAAAAATTGTTGGAAATATGCGAAGAACTACTTCTTTTCTATTCGATAAAATTCTAAAGTCTAAAAAACTATCCGATTATTATTATTATCACATTTGCCTCGTGTTAATATTTGTAAAATGACATTTATAAGTTTAATTGATGCCCGAGGAACAACAATATCTAATTAAATTGCTTTTTTTCCAAATGATTGTAACATGTTTGCATTTGTAGCAATTATTTATTGTTTTACATTTTACATAAACATTAATCTGATATATTTAATTTTAAATTTACATAAACATTATTAAAAAATGCAATAATTTCTATTATTTTAATTAAATTATTATTTTTTTGGATTGTTTTCAGGAAAAATTAAGACAAAAAAGTACATTGGCAATACATAATATACCTTTAATTAACAACTATTTATTTTATTTATTGTTTTGATTTTAATCACTTCAAAATAATAATAATAAAAAATGTACATTAGTAGTTGCATATACAGGGCGTCTCACTTTTTTCCAGCAAATTTTTTTTTTAGATAATAAATATCATTGTGAACAAAAAATTTCCTATAAACTAATATTTTTTTCAATTCCTTAAGAAGTTACAGCAATTTAAAAATTTCAACATTTTAACGATTGTTTGTGAAACCCTCTATAATTTTTCTTTCTTATCATCATGTTTTTATTTAAAAAATTTATGGTTTGGATTTTGTCTTTCCCAACTTGCCTTTTGAACATTATTGGTTGTTTTTAAAATAAGTGGTCTTAATCCAAAACATACTTGATTTAAATTTAAAAAATTGAAATAAAATGAAATTTATACAGGGTGTCCCAAAAAATCTTTAATATTTTGAAATTGTAAAATCGCTGTAACTTCTTAAGGAGTCGAAAAAAATATTAGTTCATAGGAAATTTTTTGTTCAGAATGACATTTACTATCTAAAAAAATTTTTGCTGGAAAAAAAGTGAGACACCCTGTACAATATAAATAAGGAAAAAAATACAAACAAGAAAACGTTTCTCTTCTTTAATTGAAAATGGCATTTCATTTTAAAGTTTAAATCTAGTAAATATTTTTGTTGGAAAATCTCTACAACAAATTTCATATACAGAGTGGTCCAATTAACCTGAGTTTCGGAAAAAAAATTATTAAAGATTTATTAGTTTGAAAGGAGCTAGAGAATGGTCATAGTAATTTTTCACCCTCAGGACGTCTTCATGGTTACAAAAAACAATAAAATATTGTCTTAAGCATTTTTCGTTATAGCGTTTAATTTTGACAGATTTTACTTTTGAAAAGTTTGGTTTATAATTTATCTATCAATAATTTTATTGATAATGGGAAAATAAACGTTTAATATGGATATCATTCTTTATTTAAGTAAAAAACAAAGTAAATGAATTTAAAAAATTAATTACTTTATTATGAAAAAAATTAAAAAATATGTAAAAATTTAACGTTAACGTTTAAAAACTATACACTTTCTCTGACAAACTAAACAAATTTTAGTGGACACGTGTTTTTTTTAAAGCTCTTGCTTTTGGATATAGTTTTTCCATTTCCACTATTCGAGTTAAATGGACCACCCGATATAAATTGAAAAATAAAATACATTTTTACCAAGATAATTTAGTAAATACCACTTAATTGTAATAGATGTTCTGATAAAAAATATAGATATGTTTTAATAAATTTCATCTATAACAACTATTACTGTGCTTTTATTACATTTTAATATTATGTTTAATGTTTAATAGCTTTTATTTTGACATTTTTTAAAGTCTTCTAGATGTTCTTCTTTTAAATAATACAGTGTGTCCCAAAAAACTGGGCTGGTTGGATCCCGACTATTGGGTTTTTTGTCGATGACATCTCGTCTACTTTCTTCTGATCACTTCTTTTTGGGGCACCCTTTATATTATTATTATAAATATATATAAATACCAAAATAAAATATTATTAATATATAAGCCACTCTTCAGAAATATTGAATTTTACGGAATTTTAGTTGAAATTGTAAAAGTAATACCTGTTGTACTATTAAAGCAAATAAAATATTAAAAGGGTTCAAAGTTTGGAATTTAATTATTCTTTATATTACAATAAATTAATAATTATTATTATTAAATATTAGATATTGGAAATATTTATAAATTGTTTTAGGCTTTTTATTTTTCATATAAATTTATTGGAAAATATCTATAAGTTGTATAAGTTTTGGTGTACTGTTTACTTTTAATAGATATTTTTCTATGAAAACCAAAATATTATATTTTCCCAAAAAACACGAATTTTAAATTTGCATAGGTCACTATAAATCGAATAATATTCGCAATATTGTGCTTTTGGATTCGTGTAGGAATATTATTCCAAGAATTTTCCATTTTTTTTAATTTTGACTTTTAATATTTTCAGTGTAAGAATAGATATCTTATTTCCTCAAAATGTATATTGAAATAATCTACGCCGAAAAACAAAAACTTTTTACTTTTTCATTAAAGTTACCAATTTTTTAGTTTTAAAAGTTTAATAGGTACAATACTATTTTTTTTTTTAAACTTGTTTGAAATCTCAAAAGAAATAATCCATTTTTTTATTAATTAAAATCCACATATTTTGATTGAACTAGATTGGATTTTCTGAATCCAACGAAACCTCATAAGTGCCATTTATGCTTAATTATTTTTTTTTCAAAAATATATTAGGTATGCATTTTATAATTGATTGAGACAATAAACAAATGCTACGGCATTGAAATGACTTAACAACACATTATAAAATAAACTTGAGTACCATGTGTACTTATGGGGTAATTCTGAACAAAAAATGTTAGCCGTAACAGTGATGTTAAATTTGACAGTCTCCCTTATGTCAAAAAAACGCTATTCTGTAAACTTTACTGTAACTTAACGACCATGTAAAATAACATTTTCGGTGTTAACATGCATTGTACTTCTAAATAATGTATAATTTTGATCAACTATACATTAATATAATGTTATTATTTTGATAGATGTTATTTTAACACCGAAAATGTTACTTTATTTAACCGTTACGTTACAATAAAGTTTAGAGAATAGCGTTTTTTTTTGACATCAAGGTGACTGTGAATTTGACAGCGATGTTACAGTTAACATTTTTGTTCAGAATCACCCCATTAGAAAGTGAATTTTATGTAATAAAATTTCTAAAATATTTATTTTCAAATTTTTTTGAAATCATAAATTAAATATTTTTGTGACTTATAGGGTATCGTTGGATTCTAACTATTCAATTTGAGATTTCAAACTTGATAGTCTTATCTCAGTCACGTAATGTAAAAAAATAAATGCAAATTAGTCGAAGATACTTTACAATATACAGGGTGTCTCAAAACTGGCGTTTAAGGTCTCGCTAAATTGTCAGGGTAGAATACCGAAAAAAATTTAAAAAAACCATGTAACCATAGTTATCCTACTACATGACAACTATGGTTTCATGGTTATACTAGATGTTGCCAAATTGCCAATTTCTTATAACTATAAAATGTAGGGAAAATTGCGTGGCAGTGGTATGAGGTATGGTATGTAATTTTGACATACCATTTACTTTTGCGTGGTTTTAAAACGACATAACTTGTATTCTTTTTACCAAAATTTTACTGATTTGCTCGAGCAAATCACTTTCTTCTCTTTTTAGTTCCATAGGAAAAAAATGAGATAGAATATTATTTGCTCAAGCGAAGGTGGTAAAAAGAACAACGCCAACAACGGTATGCCAAATTTGAAACCATACTCAAAGGTTCATATAATGGTCAAAAATATTATCAACTATGTCAGTTAAATAAAAAAGTATCGTTATCAAAAAATACTCTTATTTTTTGTATTTGAAAGACAAGGATAGAATTATGAGTCGTATACGATATCATCGTGTGGTTCAAGAATACGCCCCCTGTTGGCTAATCCAAAAATAAAATTGATTCAGACTGATTCAGACAATATGAAAAACTACAATGACTTTATTTAATAATCATTGATTTTTGTTGTCAAACAATTTAAAGACAAATGTGGACATGCATGGGGTGCGTTATGTGATATGATTATTGGAGAAGTATTGAAGCAACATCTGGTGAAGCATCCATGGTTGTTGTTTCGAATTCAAGAGACACACCCCGTTAATAGGTTTACGCGTTCAGACGGATCAATCGATAATTTATCGGTGTGACATATGCAAATATCTCGCCGACCTGATCCGGCTCTAACTGGGAGCATTATATTCCAAAATCGGATATCCAAAGAATTATGCAACCGAGCCCCCACATTGTTCCATTCCGAAAGTTCTCTCCATTCGATTCGATTTTACATTTACAATAATTCATACACGCTTTTTTTCATTTTTCAAATGTCACTATTTGAAACGGGTACATTCGCGTCCTTGCTCAAGTGGGTTAAGTTGGTTGTGAAAACAGAGACGATATGTTTCAGCTTTCAGCACGTTTTACTCTCTTATAAATTACAAATAATATAAATATGCCTAATTGAATGAAGACTCGAAATAATGAATGACAATTGAATTTTTGTAAGTCATCTTTTTAAATTTAAACGCGCGGTTTTTAAATGGCAGAGTCAACAAACTAAAATTTCTCAACACCAACAAAAACATCAATAAACCCTGGCTACACAATCAAAATATTTAATTGTAAGAAATTATTGAATATTCATATGATTTGGAGCAGAGCCCCATGAATTAATAAGATTAATCTACAATGTAAATCAAAACTAATTAATTTTTTCTTCCATCACTAAAAGGTGGGAGTATTTTTTAAATAAATAGAAATTTTCTGTTAAGTACTTGATCTCTAAAGTAGATTGTCAGGGCAAATTATCTTTAAAAATCCAATTATTATTTATTATTATAAACTTTCTTCTATATTTTGGACTTTTAAAGAAATGAAAGGCAGACTAGTAAATTATAGGAAAAGTTAGAAGGTAATTTTAATTATGTATGGAGTTTTTAGTCGAAGAAACATTCACAAAAACTGTAATTTTTAAAAAGTAAAAAATAT
Organism: Stenus bimaculatus; assembly: GCA_963971135.1. Lineage (NCBI taxonomy): Eukaryota > Metazoa > Arthropoda > Insecta > Coleoptera > Staphylinidae > Stenus > Stenus bimaculatus. The sequence goes on from OZ020185.1 coordinate 4,714,598, forward strand.
AAATTTAATAAAAATATCGGAATATGTTTATACCAAAAATTCAAGATACACAAAAAATTTAGTTAGTAGAAGATACAAATTGTCCCAAAAAATTTTACATATTAAATTTTAATATTACGCTTTATTTGCACCCTGAAAAGTTTTTCCTTTTATTATCAACTCTTTTATATCAAGTATGATGTAATTTTCAAAGAAGGCAATGGGCTTATATTCAATCAGTTTTTTGATATCTTTTTTATAAAAGTAAAAAAAAAAAAAATTTCTCTGACGTCACAACTTCTCTTTACATCTGACAACGATGCAGGTTGTCTATAGTATTGTTATTCTGTGGTAGGTTTCATCGGTTGAAGTCGGCTCCGTCGGTTGTATTAACGATTACGGATCAAGTTTTTATTGTGTTATAAATGACATCAGAACTAAGCTTCGGTGCCGATCGTGAATGTTCGTAAAATATTACAACGCTGCCGGGCGAAATATAAGTTGTGACGTCACGAATCCAAAATTTATAATAATTAAAAAAATATATTGATCCAATTAAAAAAATAATTAACCTATGAAATTATTTCCTAAAGGGCTAATCGTGACGAAAAAATTAATAAAATCCGTTTCACTTGGGAAAGGCCCATTGGACAAAAACAAAATCAATGATAACATAATTATACAAGGTGTCCGGAAAATGAAGAGTAAACTTCAGTAGATAACGTAACGTTATTGGGGACCATTTAGGGAACCTTAGTGATATTTGTAAAGAAATTAATAAAAAACTAAAAGGTTAATTTGGCAACATTGCTTCCTGAATGACAGTTACACGGTACACCTTTGTCTTTGATATTATCTGACCATAGATAAAATATCTGACCCAAATCTGACACAATTAAACAATTTTTATTCAAATAACCATTTTAAGGCTATAGAATGTAGGTAGATACAAAAGCCACTAATTTACTAAACACAAATTTTAGGAGAAACACAAAAAATATCACGAAATAAAAATAAATTTAGTAATAAATCGCAAAAACTTCTAAATTTGGATAGCGCAACAGAGACCATTTTATAAATCATTTGTTCTTGCCTGTAGACGATTGTTTACAAAACAAATAAAACTGGGTTTTCAGACTACCAGATACAGTTTCAGTCAAATTTTAATACAAATTTGGTATTATTGACCTTAAAGTAGCCTACTGTAATTTTATTAGAAAGAAAAAAACTTGGGCATTAGAGGGTTAAGTAAAAGGAGGGAACGAATAAAAATTGTTGCCAGGTTTATTTTCTTCAATAAATGCATATAATTTTCAATTTTTAAAAATTAAATAAAAAGTTAATAAAGCACGAATTAAAGTAAACTTGTTACCTAATAATGAAAAAACCCCAATAGCACCATTAGAAATTTTTCAAAATATAATATAATAATAAGGAAATTGAGTTCCCAAGTTGGACCCTTCATATTTCGGTCAAGAGTATTTTTTAAACTATTTTTCTCAGGATCTCTTAAGGGTCCCCAACAACGTACTAAAGAGCTTATCCGCCATTTTCCGGATACCCTATATGTATATTATCGCGTTCCAAAAATTTTTTAAAAAATCTGTAATTTTGAGTCAAAAAATTGAGTTACATATTCGGTTAAATGGAAAATGTTGTGCAGTTTTTGATACTCATTCAGATTCTATCTAAAATAATCAAAAATTCTCATCAATTTTGAAGATAAAAGGAAAAAACCGAAATATTATTTTTTTTTAAACGCCGATTGTTTCTACTACTAAAAAGGTTACAAAAAAATATTTCGGATAAAAATTTTTATGCGTTAATGGAAAAAGAAATGATTCAAAATTCCAACTGTGTAAAAATATCCTTTTTTTAATGGGCAAAATATTAAATTTGTCAACAAAAAATGTTTTCTTTTTACTTTCAAACTAAGTAATATACTACGAAATATTTGATATTATAATAAACTAATGACAGAAAAAAGTGACACTCTGTATAATATTTTTTAATGTCTCTAGAAAAATACCTCTGCAAATACAAATAAATTTTAATACTTTTTTTATTAAAACATCAAAAATTTAAAGTATTATGGGTAGTAAAATCTGAATTTATTGGACAATTTTCAAATTTATTTCCCTTAATTTTATTAATCTTTTACTTCATTTAAATCACCTGAATAATTTTTAAAATAATTATAGTGATTTTCCGTCAAATCATCGAAAATTTAAGGAAAGGGGATTTTGATTAATTTATGAAGTGTTTTGATAGAAAAATGTTGACGAACAAAAATTTTATTTTTTGCTGTGTTTATAGATACTATGTGGGTATGGAATCACATAATTTTCAAAAAAAAATCTGAAAAATAAAAAAGTAAAAGAAATTAAAAAAAATAATTTTTTTTTAAGTTATTTGTAAATTAACATCTAAATAAAACAGTATTACACGAATTTCACTTTTGTATTTTGATCATTTTGTATGTAAAAACATATAAAAATTTCAGTTTTTTTTAAATTTTTTTTTTGAAAATTACATATATGATTCGATACCCACCTAATATCTACAAACAGGGTTAATAATAAAATTTTCATGTCAAAAGTTTTCTAACAAAACACTTCATGAACTAAAATTTTTCCGCATTTTTTTAGCTATTTGCTATTTTTAAGTTTTTTAACTTCATTTTTTTAATTAAACAGAAAAATATTTAGATATTTTTTTAAAGCAATTTAGGCGGTTGTCTCGTTCCAAAAAGTTAAAATGTGAAACTTTTGTTAATGTTGGCCATTTTTTAGTTTAGAATTTAAATTTTTTAACAGAAAATTTGTTAAGATAATTTTTCATTGAAATTGCAATGATTTATTCGAAAACCATATTTTTGGCAATTTTTGTGTTTTCGAAATTTGATTTTCCCTGAAAAAAAATATTTTTGATCATTTTTCAAGCAATCACGACGATTTTTTCGCGAAATTATGGAAAATTATAGAAGTTGGTCTTTACAACTCTTTTTATGGCGATTTTTGAGCTTTGAAAATTCAATCTTTAATGCCCACACAGTTGAAACCTTATTTTTGTGGGTTAGTTTTGGGTATTATAATTCAATTTTTTATTTCCACTTTAACACAAAAATAATTGAGATATTTTTTAAAGCAATTCCAATAATTTTCTCTCTAAATTTTCAAAAATTTAAAAAAATGTCTGGTTTATTTTGGCAATTTTTTTGGTTAGGAACTTTAATTTTTCATATTAATTTAAACAGAAAAGGATTAAGATAATTTTTCAAAGCAATTCCAACGATTTACAGGGTTGGGACTTGGCCCTAATTTCATGGCGATTTTTGAGTTTTGGAACTTCAATTTTTGGTTTGTCCGTATTTCAGTGATTCAGTGAATCAGGCGAATTTTATGATGTATGATGATAGTGCAAGGTGAAAGAAAAGCAGTATATAAAACTTGAAAAGAGTGGGTTTATAAATCAATAAACTTAATCCTATATTAAATATTTGATATTTATTACAAATGACGTCCACGTCCGTAAAAAGTTGTTGGGCGTATCGCGTATCGGAAGTGGAATCTTTGAGTTGAAAGGAATACCCGTGGAGCGTGCGCAAGAGATCCGAATCTTTTGACTCGGAGGAGCTTAACTTTGTAATCCACAGAGAAGCTTTTTCACCAAATTTTTAATCCGATTATAACGAGGACGCACTCCATGAATTTCAATTTCACTGCATTAAAAAATCAACGGCGATTTTTTACAGAAGCTGCGTAAATTAGCTTATCATATTTGAGATGATTGATGCGGAAAATAATCTTGACGTAAAGTTAAAAGGGCACCATTTTTTTCACCCGATTTCCTTCAAATCAAAAGACTTATTAACGCTAATTATAGCAAAAAAAAATGCCACGAAAGTACATCAAAACATCCATTAATTATTGCAAAACGATAACTAAATAAAGCTACTCAATTTATAAAAATTTATTCGTCATATGCATTTTTTTAGGGGCACATAAACACTTATTTCATAAAATTGAAGTATTGGCCATTCAAACTACTTTTTCCCCGCCAAAAATGACGTCAGAAATGGATCAGTGAGAGCAGTGATAACTGAAAGTTATATGACAACCATGGGAATTTGATAGTAACTAACCTACTTCTGACATCATTCTATTATTTCCGAGTTCGGCCGCGAGAGGGAAGATCGCTTAGCTAGAAAAGCCAATTGGAACTATTCAGATAATTGGAAGTCCAAGGAAAAACATGTAAAGATTTTAAAAACTTTTAAGATTTAATTTTTTTCATCGTTTTCATAAAATACGTTTGTTATTTTATCTTAATTTTTGTTATGATATTGTGGTTTCCCCCAAAAAAATAATATAATCAATCTGGATGGTTATGGTAACAATGTAGACGTCTTTGATTTACGACATTTGAAAAGTGTTTGTGGCGTGATTCTGGTCGGGGTGCGTCAGATTTGGGCTGGTAAAAATTCGTTGGGGTGTAATGATGCGTGTTAAGTTTATTTTATTCTTCCCCGTGCGATTTGGAGAACCCCCATAGGTCGACATGACACCCATTGTTGTGGCCCACTCCATTATTTCGCACTTCCGAACATATCGACTCTACAAGGGTGAGGATACTCGAAATGTATCAAATTTATTAACCTTCCTTGCGCAAACGATATGTTGGGAAAATGCTAATTTGTCGCGACCCATTCAAATATTTTAATTTGGTTAATAAGAAAGCGGTGTTATTTTAATAAATTGGCCCTTTCGATGTTTACACTGCTCTTTATTGTTGTATAAGTGTACCTTAGTTGAGAGCTTGTTATTTCCCAATAATAGTCTCCAGGTAAATGCGATTACCTTTCAAGTGCAATGTGTGCTTTTAAAAGCAACTTTAAACACCATTTAAACACAATCATTTTAAGCTGGGAACTTTTACCACTTTCCTACCTTTCAAAGGTTTGTGGTTCAAAACTCGAAAATTACACCAGGATTTTTTATTGTGCATAGAGCCTTCTTACTATTCAGTACTCCTCTTATAAGAAGATTAAGTTTATTGTTGATTTTAGAATTCTAAGGATTTAATATCTCTCATTTTTTTGTATGATATTTTTCTAAAATTTTGGATTTTCAAATCGAGTTGGAAATCACATCCTGTCGATTTTCTGAATCAAAAATAATAGCATATTTATGAATAACCACGAATTATGGTAAACAAGTAAACGTCGTTTTAAGCCGGGGTTCTGTTCCGAGACACACCGGCGTAAAAAAACATCGGCGTAAAATGAACACACATTTTTCGTGCTTTTTTCGCACAATGTTTGGGTTCTGAATCACTATTGTCGCCCATAATGAAACTACCAATTGAATATTCTTTAAATTTTATAATAAAATAAAAAATATAACTGGGAAAATCCCACGCCGGTACCCACCGGTGTAATTGTGAATCTGCGTAAAGCGAACCGGCGCAAAACGACGTTTACCTGTACAGTTGCTCCCAGCTGGATGTAGGACAAAAGTAATCACTATCGCGAATTCTTTGTCCTACTTCCAGCTGAGAGCAACTTTACATCATTGGAACTAAAATCTTTAGAGCGCTAATGAGAAATTTGTTAGATCGAAACTGTTTAGAACTGTAAAGTGTTCGAATCGTACAACAGCAAAACCGCTAGCGGAAGAGGATATGCTAAATTCTGTCGATCTTTCTTCAAACAGATTTTGATCTGCCGTAAAGCATTAGACTAGTCCAACTTTTTACAGCTCTAAAAAGTTTCGATTCTAAGACATTTTCTATTCGAACCGTCTCCAATTCTAAAGCCTTCGTCACCCCATGTTTTGTTGAAGAAACTAAAGTACCAAAGTCTTTTTTTGAATCATATCTTTGAAATCGTATAAACAGTACGTTGACATTTCTGGACACATCTCCAACATCACTAGTATCTAGTATAGTTTTGGGGTTTTACAAGGTTCGGTTCTTGGCCCGATATTCTTCCATATCTCTATATTAATAATTTCGGCAGCACGTTTCCAGAAACAGAACTAGTTTTCTAGACTAGGACCATTTTAGACAGAACAGTAATTCTGCGCAATGTGCAGTAGCATCTGAGCATCTGTACAAGAATTATGTATTCGTCTAAAAAAGCCTTTTACGATACCATACAGATTTAAATAAGCTCCTCCAACAAACTTTGAGACTAAAACATACAACTTGTATAGTGTCAACAAGACATATTCCATTCTCTATTTTAAATGATGCCGTCAAGTTATTAGGTATTTATCTTGACCCGATACTAACTTGCTCTTATCATACTGACTATCTTGCAAAGAAATCAGCCTCGAGATTTTTTTTAAATCCTTACAAAAATTGTTCAACGCGAAGTACTTCTTACAGTATACAACGGACTCTTTAATTCCATCGTAAGATATTTTTTGGATTACAAAGAACCGCAATTAGAGTAATTTCTGGGGCTGGTTACCAGGATGATACTGTATCTCTATTTAAAAATCTAAAAACATGAACTACTCTTCTCGCCTGTTATGACCTGGAATGTATTCTTTACACCAAAAGTCACATTAATAAGTATACTGCTAGTATACTACGAATAACGTCGTCCACAAGGATTAAAGTTAAAGTCAAACTTTTTCATAAATTCTTACCTAGAATAAAAATATTGTCGAATCAAGCTTTTAAGACTAAAGTGAAAGATCTTCCTGTAGAAATGTGCCCCTTACTCTCACCAAATAGAGCCTTAGCTAAAATTATTAGGCTCCTTATAATATTGGAGCAATTCTATGACGGGTGTTACACGTTCAATGTGGCATCAGTTCAGTCCATGATTTTGGTCAGACTGACGGGAAACTGATCATTTATTGCCTTGACTGATTCACTGAACTGATGGATTTTTAAATATTTTGATAATTTCGCCCAGTATGGACTGAACTAATGCAAGACTGATCGTGTAGCTACATTCATATCAGTCTGGTGCCATTCAAAGCTTAGACAGCGATGGAGACGGACTATTTCGGCATGTCCCACCTTCCCAGGGGGGTTATTCTCGAATCACACGACAATATGTTATATACGACTTTTATCATTCTATCCTTGTCATCAAATGCAAAAATAAGAGTCTGTCCTTTTCATGTCGTGTACGATGTTGTGTAGTGTGATTCGAGAATATCCCCACAGGAGGCTTATTCTTGGGCAGTTGGCCGTTAGAGATCGTGTCGTCGACGAGACTAGAAGGACGTGGTCTTATTTTTTCATGTAAACAAAAAGGGCAGAATGATGAAAGTCGTCGTCGACACGATGTTGGCAGGTCCAAGAATAAGTTTATAGCAGCGGAATTCATCCTGCCACGACATCTCCTCCGTCATCGGAACCGGAGAAAGATTTCATCTTGAATCTTGAATCGCAGCTCCTCTTATAGGATATAACCCAAATATTTTATGTAAATAAATATTAAAGAAATGAAGCTCTAGAAAAGTTGCTTGTTATTAAAAAAAAAGCTAAAAAAACCTGCAGCCACGATAGAGGATGTAAAAAAGAAAACAAATACTCTACGCTCCAATTATCGTCGTGAATTGAAAAAAAAAAGAGAACAGTCTTTCATCTTCGTCTCAGTAGCAAGATATCGTAAGGTTACAGCCAGCGTGTCTTCAGCACTTATCGCCTTTCTCATGCATGTATCTTGGTTTGTCAAAAATTGTTTGACCATTTCAAGCAAGCTATCAAAACAAGCATCTTTCATCCGATAATAATTTTCATAATCCTCATCTTCAGTGCCTCTTATTGCACTAACTAATATTAATATTAAAGAAGCAAGAATTGTTACTCGATCGACTCATGTCAGTCTGGACTGATCGTGTAACCTCTAACCAAATTCCATCAGTATACCATCAGTCAGTTCGTGATCAAGGTGACGGACTGAACTGATGCCAGATTGAACGTGTAACACCCGCCTATGTTATAGGACGATTCCTTGCAAATATCAATAAGCAGGTAATCATGGAAATCGTCCTTTTCAACTTTCAACCCCTATAATAATCTTACGGATATTTCCTGTAAAACTTACAGTTTTGCACAGAATTGTACCATTGATATGTATTTTGAATGGAAAATCCAACTTGATATAACGACCAAAAATAAATCTTTCTAAAAAAAGAGTAAATATTTTGTTGGTCTTCCTCTTTGATTTTAATCTAGCCTTTTGCAATCTTTAGTACATATTATTTTAAACTCCTATAAAGCAATTTTTGGAGCTGTCTTTGAAATTATACTATAGTCACAAATCTTACGTTTTAGGATGTTTCAAAGATGCTCAATTAAATTGAGCTTTGGTGCCTGTGCCGGTGAATCCAATAGAACAATACTGTTTTCCACAGATAAGTAGTTGACGATATTTGGGAAAGCGATTATGCGTTAACGGAATAGGAAAAATCCTAACGCATAATTCTGTTTTCCTTAAAAATGGATATGGATAAGCAGCATCTCTTAATGTGCTTTGTAGTTGATTCGTAACTTCCAAATAGGTGAATGCATGTTATGATAGGAATTTGATGCAGAGTAGGAAAAATTAAAAAAATGTCTAGCATCTTTCCTGGGTACGTGCAATGTTATTTTATCTAAGTTATTAATTTACACAGGTAGTAAATACTACAACACTTCTGTCTTCTAGAAATGGTTCAAATTCACCAAGCAAACTGATCTTTAATTTTTGTATACCAACTTTGAGACTAGTGACTTATTCGATAATTACATTCGATATTGGTTGCTTTTCTTGAGTAAGATTCTATAAAACACTTTTTTATATTTAAATCTAAGTGGTTCAAGCCTGCTCAATGATGAACTGCTTTAAGGTCTTTCTGTATAAACATACAGTCTTTTTCCGAAGTAATGTTTTTGAAAAAAATTAAGTCATTAGCATTTATTAAGTATGGTGATTGAATTAGAGAGCTGATGCTATTAATATAAATCAAAAATAAAAGAGGTCTCAGGTTGGAACCCTGAGGAACCCCACTAAATACACAACATATTGAAATCTATTGTTTAGATAAGATTTTATAACATTTACAATTATTCCTGGTTCGGTGAGTGTTTATAAGATATCAAGTCAAACGCTTTACTAAAATCAGTATAAACTACATACACTTGATGTTGGATATCCATGAGATTGATATAAGTATTGCTCAGTAAGCAGAAGTAAATCTTCTGTATTCGTTTAAAAAGTTTTCATCTTGTATTTTTATCTTTTCCAGTCTTCATGTCATAACCTCGATTGTTGGGAACAAAAAATTTCTATCGTACGATATGATTGCATGCGATATCAAGATTTTTGGAAAACATAAATATTCAGCTGCATTTAACTATTTAGTTACACAATGTTATATTTTCTTGAGTCAGAATAATGTAAAGTCGGTGAGATTTGTTTTGATATAAATATTGAATAAGCAATGAAACTATAATTTATGTTGTGAAAAGTCGGTGGTATAGAAACATATGTAAGTACATGTGTATCGTCCCGCCTTTTTGCCCAGCCCCTCTAGTTAGTTCACAAAGAAACTCCCCTACAGAACAAAACTATGCCATAGGTTTAGTTGCAGCTTGACTTTTAGATTTCTTTGTGTTCATGATAATGTGATACTCATACCTACAAGATTTGCATGCATAATGTGCATTGTTTTACCTTGGAGTAACACGAAGAATATGTTTGGTGTTTAATTTCCCTAAAAGAGTGAGTAATTTTAAAATAATTACGAAAAAGAGGCTAGTATCCTTTTCAAATAAATTAAAATTAAGGCCATCTATTATCCTCATACTTATAAAAGTCCCATTGTAAGTTTGAAAAAACAGAATGTAAAACCTCCATTCGATTTTATTATTATTATTTTGAGAATAGTAGCGTAGCATAGAAAGCTTTACGTCTCGAATGTATGCGCTGGGTGTTTTTCATAAATTGATAAATTATATACTCGCCTTATAAGCAATAAATCATGCGATGCGCGTTGTGTGGAAGGTAAAAAAATCCTGCTTGTTTTACATTCGATGCAAACCGCGCGATTATCGTCCGCAATGCGACACTCCTTAAGACCCTTAAAGGGCGACCGACGATCCAAAGGATTTATGATAAATCGACTCCCAAAATTCCACACGGATTCCTCGTATTGTCTGTTCGGAAGGCCCGACACCTTCATCTCCTCTTTCCTTTTTTTTCAACGCTTTAATAATGAAATTTATATGACCACATATTTCGCAGCTTCAACGATAATGCATTAATAATTTTTAAAATATATTTCATCAAATTCTTAGACCCCAACTACATTACTAACCAATTTGGAGATTCACGTGTGATCGACCAAAAATTTTCTCCGAAATTCTGTGCGATTTTTTTGGAAATCCCACTGAACCGACGCGATTGCCAATTCGGTTCTTTGACTTATCGCTTATCGCATACTTTTTCATTTTATGTATTTCAATTAGAATTAATAGTACTGGTTTAGACCGTACATTATATTGATATATCTTTTAAGATAAAAGTAGGTTCTATTTGAATATTCACGTTGATATTGCCGCATTGAAGTGGTTGATTGTGGGTGTCAGTTTGAAAAACGACTTGTTTTGACCCCATCTCGATCCACGCTAGTTGCAATAATATAGTTTGCGATAAGTCAGTGTGACGTGTGATTGCGGAATTTGATCAAAGCTAATAAAGATCTTGATGAAACGAGGAAGGCGGTCCCTAATGAAGTGCGATTAATACATTCTCAACACGAACGTGGAGACCTTATCGGCCATTTAATTATTTACATCGCCTCCTTTAAATTGTAATCTTATTATTATTAGGGAGGCACGCACCTAAATCGGCTTTCACGGCTGGTGGAGCGTGTCCCCGAATATCCGTGAATTTGTGAAAAATAACCGACATTTGTGGCCGAAGAGGCAAGCACCTTTGTAGTCATTGTAATGCGCCCCATGCCTCACAATGTTTAAATTTTCACCCGGCCCTGGATGCTTCCCGACTTTTGTCACCTCAAGAGGCGCACAATTGTTCCACCGCCAAGGTGCTTGTGACTAAATCGATTTTAAGTGCCTTTTGGGAATTCTGATCTTTTTTTCTATACAAACCCCAGGCGCCACGTTACGATACATCTTCAAGCTGCAAAAAGTCAAAAGTTTCTTTCCTCTAATACTTTCATATTTTTTATCACCCCTACGCTAAATAGTTATCCATCACACATTTTGCGAAAAACACGACCTATTTTGAAAATTGCCAAAAATTGGAAATCCAACAAATATTAATACAGGGAGACTCACATTTATGTTAAAAACTCTTGGGTGGTGATTCTTTGGATTGAAATGTGAAAATCCTATAAAAATGGCAACCCATGCTTCGTGAGGGAAAAGAGTCAAACCGAAGAAAAACAAAAGAAATAACACTTTGTTAACAACAAAGTAATTAAAAAAGATATTAATTTGGATTATTTCATGACATTGTCCTGACCAGCGTTCTGATTTGCCATTGGATTATTAATAGTATTACCATGAGTAGGTTGAAATCCGCAATAATTCTGTCAATTTATTAAGAAATGTGTTGCTTAGAAACAAAAAGCAACAGAATTATTATAGTGATTTCAACCTAAGAATTGTATTTGGTTAGATTACTTCAAGCCCTATTTCTGCAAAATACAAAAATTGTTTGTAAATTTTAACGTTAGTCTTTACTTCAAATGACAAATTTGAAATTTAAACTCATGTCATGTAAACGTCAAAACGTTTTACTTTTAGGTAGGACCCTAATTATCACGATAACCCAATGGCGAATGACCTAAAAAGCAACACAATTGAATTGTCAATAAAGCGACAAAATTATTATAGTGATTTCAACCTACGAATTGTATTTGGATAGATTATTTCAACCCTTATTTCTACAAAATACAAAAATTGTTTGTAAATTTGAACGTCAGTCTTTACTTCAAATGTCAAATTTGAAATTTAAACACGTCATTTAAACGTCAAAACATTTAATTTAATAATTTAGATAGGACCCTAATTATCATGATAATCCAATGGCAAATGGACCAATCAGAATGCTTATCAGGACGAAGGCATGAAATAATCGTCATAATCTAAATTATCAAGTCAAAAGTTTCGACGTCTAGATGACATTTGTTTAAATTTTATATTTTATGTAATGACTGACGTTAAAATTTACAAACAATTTTTGTATTATTTGGAAATAAAGCTTGAAATAATCTACCCAAATACAATTCGTAGGTTAAAAACACCACTCGTTTTATAGACTCCAACGGATTCGTGGTGTTTCTAAAGAACACAATTTCGTTTGTCAATAAATTGACAGAATTGTCGCGAATATCAACCTACTCAGGATATTACAATTGAAAATATGACAATTTTTTTTGACATTATTTCACACATTCTGGTAAATTGAAAGAGTTTTTAAAAGTTTTTATTTCTAGAAAATTTGGTAGATTTGAGGGTTGAATAAACTATCCGTTTAAGATCAACTGTATAGAATAATTTTGAATTCGGTTGATATTTGTGTATTTGGTCATAACTTTTTTCTACGAAGGTTTTTGTGGGGTTTTAAAAAATTGATTTTTATATTTTTTAAGTTATAAAAATACCACAAAAATACATAAAACAAAAAAGCAATTATGTGTTTTATTCTTTTTGCTGCTTTCTTAAATCTGTTTTTTTTTCCTCAAAGACAAAAATTACAAAAATAACTCGACTTCAGGGTTAAAAAGTAAATCAAATTTCATAATCAAAACCCAAAAAAATATTTTGGTAACAACAGTATTATATAAATCCTTGGCAAAATGTTAAAAAAAATCGGAAAGAAAAAACCAATTGAAATGACAATTGGGGGAGTGTTTTTTCGAATTCTGAAACTACAAACTACAGTATTATTATCATGAAAATTTTGAAGTTCTTAGCTCTTTCCTTCATAAACCAAAGCACTTTATAATAACTTATCATCCAAAATTGTTTAAAAAAATCATTAAAGGAGATAATTTCAGAATGTTTTGGTAAGTAAAGAAAATGAAGTAGGAACTTCTTGATTTGTAGGGCTAATGTAATTATAGAAGTAAAAAAGCATCTTTTATTGGCTTTTTTACAAATAAACAAAAAACTGAAAAACTACAACTTTTTGTGCGATTTTATAAACATTCTGTTAAAAATTTTTATATCACTATTGTTACCATTTGAATAGTTTAAATTTTCTGGTGATTAGCGTTGTGAAGAATCGATGACGTAAAATTCAAAACGCTGGTAAGTACTCAAAAAATATAATTCCATTTTATTAGAAATCTTAAATTTTCACTGGTTGATAACGTAAAACCAATTATTTTGATACGTTTATGCTTTTTGACAATGAATTAATAAATTTAGGTAAGATCTTCTTGTTAATTACTTAGCTCATGGTTAATTGATATTTAGGAGCCTGAATAAAAAGAGTTACCTAAAAAACCAAAAAATATTAAAAATTTAAAAAAATTAAATTAATTTGTTGTCTCTCTTAGATTATAGTAATAATAACTTTAATTATGTTTTAATTAATTTGTACCTTGTTTTTAGCCCTGAAGAAGGAAATAAAATAATTTCCGAAACCGGTTAGCAGTTAGAAATTAAGTCCTCTACCCGATCACCTTTTTACATTTTAGATTATAATCAGAGTTTTTATGCTACTTTTTAAGCTCTTCTTGTATATTGGGGTTCTTTAATGAGTTTTGAAAGTACAGTAATTTGAAGATTCCAAAGCAAAAATTGGGTATTTATGACTTTTATTGGTTGAAACAATAATTTTCGAATTTTGTATAACCACTATCCAATATTTTTAGGTTATAATTTTTACTCTTCTTCCAGTATTTTAGTACTGTAGTCATGTGGTGTTTTTCAAGATTTCTAAAAAACAAGCTAAGTTGGTGTGATTTTAATAGAATAAGTTTTAACTCAAATTCTGACTCATGCCACAAGTTATTTTACGATTTTCAGAAAAAGGTATAATTGTTGGGGGCGTTATAATCGCAACAAAAGATGAAGTGGAAGCGAATAAATGTCGAGTGGTCGGTCCATTCATGTGTCAGAAAATCGCTTAAAACCTCTAATAAATTGCCCTTTTCCAAAACAGTTGTACTGATCTTGCCCTTTTAAAAGTCAACAAGGAGAAAAACGGTGTTATTTAAATAGTATTAAAACCATTAACCTTCAATTAAATGATAGTAATAAAAATATAATTGTTTTTTAATAAAAATATCAATTTCTCGTATTTAAAGCGTTTACGAATAAATTTGGAAGTTAATAAATCAAAATATTTGATTAAGGAGTGTTGAGAAAAGCGATTAGAGCTGGTAGTTATCGTAACCAAATCGAGATCCTTGTTACCATTTAAATTAACTATTTCATCGCATTGCGCTTAATTGGTCATCGTAATTTGCTCGAAATAATTTATAGAAACTCATTCTCGTTGGAGCGCCTAATTAACTTTTATTTTGATCGTATATTACTTTTGAAATATTTTAATTGACACACCAGTAACGAGAAACTTAAGAAGCTGAATAATAATGCGTTGGCGCAAAAATAAACATTTACATGCAATTATTTTTAATTAATTTTATTGTTTTTCGAATTATTTCCTGATAATTAAGATATTACGCATGTTTTATTTGATGCGTTAATTTAATTAATTTAAGTATAAATTATTGGGTATGAAAAAAAACGGAGCTAATTTTTATGATGTAATATTGATACTTTTACAAAAAGTACTATAAATTTATTGCTGCTAAAGTAAAACCTAAAGTGGTGCTGAATGCGTTACTCGTGGGATACCAGTTCTTATAATGTAAATCCAAAAATACATATATTTCATCTCGTTTTAATTTTCCTCTTGGGACATTAAATTTTAGTTATGTATCGGTAGTTGGCGTGTAAGGCGAGTGCCGACGCATTTTTCACGCTTTATGCTGTCTCCGAGAGTGTAGCTGGAAATTTATAGGAGCGCGGCGCGATAGTACCTCCAGGGGGCGCTCTTCGGCAGGGGGGCCTAGAGTAGCCCGAGGAACCCGTGGGGGCCATTCACACCACCCAAGTTTTTGCTTACAAGTATATTACAACACCATTTTTTCAAGACACAATCACTTCAATTATTTTCCAAAATTTTATCTAACACCATGTTAAATACTTCAGGATTTAAATTTTTTGGGTACCCTGTAATGGTTTCATCAGATTTCTTAAAAATCACTTTATGTTCATACTCTCATCACCACTTAAAAAAACCAATAGTTTAAAAGCATCTAAATTGGATGAAAAGTAGAGGTCGAGTAAAGATTAAAGATTTTACTTCTGTAAAAATAAAAATCCAAATTATTATAATATCATAATTGCTTCGGATTTTTTAAAGTTCAAATTCAAACACCTTTAAAATTCAATATTAAAAATATTTAAGTAGTTCTACATGAAATAATGGAAAAAGGAAAGTAATCCTTCGGAAAACTGGATGCACCAATGTACAAGGTGTCCGGTAACCTATGCATAAGTTATAGAGGACAACAAAACTTGTAACTTTTGTTAATAAACCTATGTCCGGAAATTATTTATTTATAGGATTCTTTACAAAAATTGTTCGATAATTTGCCCTTTGTGTTCGATACACAAGGTAGCACGATGGTTCATTGTTGTTTAAACCCAATGGAATAACCCATAGATGTCTAAAACAAGAGCACAAGCAGCCATCAGTCTTGCGAGAAGTTCTTCTTCAGTATTGACCGTCGTCTCGTACACCTGACTTTTTAAACGTCCCCAGAGGAAAAAGTCTAAACTGGGCAATGAACAGGTCCGCCACGACCAATCCAGCGGTTGGGAAAAACTTCGTCAAGGAACTGGCGAACATTCAAAGCAAACCATCGTGTTGAAACCACATATCACGTCTAATAATATGTGGTACTTCCTCCAAGAGATCAGCAGCCTTATTCTTGAACCACTCGCACGATGTCGTCGACGACTTTTAACATTCTGTTCTTCTCATTTACACGAAACAGTAAGAGTCTCTCGTTGTAGTCTGGTCGACGACACGACCTCGACCGGCCCAAGAACTAACGATACACCAAACCATTCAAACGAGGTGAAAGCAGATTTATACCAATTAAATTGTCTCCCACAATGCCAACCCAAACATTTATGGAAAATTGGTTGTGATTTCGCGGACGGGATACAACATGAGGATTTTCCTGAGCTCAAATATGTCTATTCCGGCTGGTATAAGTATAATAGCCATCAGCGGGAAAAAAATACTCGGAGAGGATGAGGATAAGTAAAGCAAATCCTCATGTAGAACTCTCCAAACAGATGTTCTTGTTGCACCCATATTATGTGCAATGGCACGAACACTTGTTGTTGGATCTATCTCTACATGGTTGAGCACTTCTTCCTCAAATTGGATTGTATGAACTCTGAACTGAGCATGGACGACCACCTCTTCCACGGGGTACGATGGAACCAGTTTCCCGAAGACAATTATGAATCCTAGGAAACATGGTATATGTGGTTAACGACATTGAGGAAATCTCTGCCTGTACCTACAGCTGCAGCAGCTATCAATGAATTACAGTGAACTTCTAAATAAATAAGATCCTTATCAGCGAGTTCGGCATTTGAAAAATTTGGTATTTTCGAAAAAATAAATTTTATTAACAAATGTAATTGCAGACAATATCACACCGATTTTGGCTGCAAGGCACGTAACTCGAAAACTCACTATTATCGCATTTAAAAATTGTTTACTCCAAATTGAATCGTATTTTATGTTACAGAACACCCTGTATTCGTGTCCAAAATGATACAATTATGCTTCAGCTTTTATTTGTTACATTTTCAAGTTGTAGTCACATTAAAAGATGTTCCATATTTTGCAATTCTTCATCACATGAACAAGAAACAGACCCATCAGAGTCACAACGTTTCATATTATACTTGCAAAGCCCAATTGATGTACGTAATCTATTAAGGCTTTTCCAAATTACCCAATATTTGCACCAGGAGGATAGGAGGAAAAGTATGTTCCTATCCTTATCATTTAATGAATGTTCCTGTTTTCTGTATTCTGTTTATAGATTTAGAGACCTGAAGAGGTCGAACAGTAGATAAAAAGCTTCTACGAGATTTTAGATGATTAAATTCTGCAGTTTTACCATAAGTGGTTGTAAAATGTCATTTTGTTCATACGTTCATATACAGGGTGGTGATAAAGTTTGTAACCAAGGTCATAACTTTCGTAAAAAATTTTTTTGTAAAAATCGCTCGGACAGGTCAATTTTTGTTTTAAAAATGCCATCTTTTGGAATGAAAAAAATATTCATGACGTCACTAATAACTTCACTATGACGTCATCATCAATTTTTTTAAATAGAAACCCCTACTTTTTTTACACATTTTTCATAGACCTTTTTATCATATTAATGATCACATAAACATATTTAAAAAAATTTCAACCATTTTTGAAAAAAAAAATAAATTTACTCAAAAAAAAAATTATTAATTCTTAATGAAAATATGGCTAGAAAAATAAAATAAACTAATTTTTAGTTTAAAAATAACAAATTATTATTGAAAATATTCGAATTGTTGTTCTTTACACAATTGGAATTTTCTTAAAACTAATTTTAAATAAATTAATAATAAAATAATCCATTAAAGTATATAGTTATTCGATATATAATAAAATATATTAAAAAGAGAGGTATCTTCGAATAACAAAAAATATATTTATATAAGCTAGTGCACTTTCGGATAATAATCCATCATCAGGCTAAAAGAAAATGGTTAAATAACACAAAATATTATAAAAAATTAAATAAATTACCAATAAACATAAGGAAAAAGATGAAAAAAATGTTGTATAATAAAAAAAAAAATATTTTTGAGTGACAAGTTCAACTATATGAAATATACTAATATGATTTAAATAAAATAAAAAATATAAAATAAACAAATAAAGTAGTTAAAAAGTAAATGGTGTTTATAAATTAACTTGTGATTGTGGCGCGGAATATTGTGGGCAAACAGGACGAAATTTCGAAGTAAGAATTAAAGAACATCT
Organism: Stenus bimaculatus; assembly: GCA_963971135.1. Classification (NCBI taxonomy): domain Eukaryota; kingdom Metazoa; phylum Arthropoda; class Insecta; order Coleoptera; family Staphylinidae; genus Stenus; species Stenus bimaculatus. The sequence goes on from OZ020185.1 coordinate 4,732,689, forward strand.
TAATTCAATTCGCAAGTTTAAAACAGATTCTAAATTTGCAGTACATGTCAATAATTTTGACCATAATTTTAAACCTAAATCTTTTGTTACAATTCTTCATAATTTAGATAAAGGAAAGAAACTAAACTTTGCTGAATCTTTTGAAATAAATTTGTCAAAACGAAAAGGAAATAACCTTAATGATATTGATAATTTTGCATCAACTAAATTTTTTGATAAAATTACTTTTTAACTACTTTATTTGTTTATTTTATATTTTTTATTTTATTTAAATCATATTAGTATATTTCATATAGTTGAACTTGTCACTCAAAAATATTTTTTTTTTATTATACAACATTTTTTTCATCTTTTTCCTTATGTTTATTGGTAATTTATTTAATTTTTTATAATATTTTGTGTTATTTAACCATTTTCTTTTAGCCTGATGATGGATTATTATCCGAAAGTGCACTAGCTTATATAAATATATTTTTTGTTATTCGAAGATACCTCTCTTTTTAATATATTTTATTTTATAATTTTAAATAACTTTTAATGAAAAACGTAATTAAAATAAAATGTTTGAGTAATAATAAACTTTAAATAAAATTGTAATTTATTATAAATTAGAAAAAGCTTTTGATATTCAAAATTTATTGAAATAAAAATTGCCTTTATAAAAGTGCTTTAGTTGACGTTATTTTGTATGGCAAATGAAATTTTAAATCCATTTACCAATGCTTGAATAGCTTACTTCGTTTGTTTAATAATAATCAACAATTATTAAGTTTTGCGAAATTAAAATTGCCTCGTTTAAGCGAACGCGAAAGATTCGAAATTTTAATTATGCTAGGATACGGCGATAGAAAAAGAACCTTTGTTTAATGAGCAATATCCAAATAGACCGCAAATCTCAAGATCTACAGTAAGTAAGTTAGTTACCAAATTTGCAGAAACAGGATCTGTAGGAGATTTGCCTCGACAGGGACGGCCTCAAGTGAATGAAGAAACCAAATTAAATTTATTACTTGCGATTGAAGAAAATCCCAATATTTCAACAAGAGATATTTCAAGAAATAATAATGTGGATTATTCCTATGTCGCAAAATTATTAAAAAAGGAAAAGTATCACCCATACAAGAGTTAAATGAAGATGATCCCGATCGCCGACTGCAATTTTGTGAAGAAATGATGGCGCGATGTGATCAAAATCCAAATTTTTGAAGTAGCCTAATTTTCTCCGATGAAGCTACCTTTCAATTGAATGGATCAGTGAATCGACTTAATTGTAGGTATTGATCACAGGAAAATCCTCATTGGGCCGTAGAATCCCATAGTCAAAGACAGGGAAAGTTAAATGTATGGGTGGGAATGATTGGCAGACGTTTTATAGGACCTTACTTTTTTTAATGAAAACCTTACTGCCGAAAGATACTTGAATTTTTTGAGGACTGATTTGCTACCAGTTTTACTTCGTATTTTCCCCAATTATGAAAATCGCAACATTCCTAACCAAAACATTTGGTTTCAACACACTTTGGCAGGGCGGTGCGAGAATTCCTTAACACCACGTTTCCCAACAAATGGATAGGTCGAAGAGGACCAATTGAGTGGCCTCCGCGATCTCCCGACCTAACGCCCTTAGATTTTTTTTGTGGGGACATTTAAAATCAAAAGTTTATTTCAATAGACCTAATAATTTACAAGAATTGGAGCTTATAATTAGGACGGAATTGCAACAAATTGACGAAGAAGCTATTAACAATAGTATTCAGAGTGTCTACACTCGAATGGGACAATGCCAAATGGTCAATGTGGTACAATTTGAACATTTTCGTTAAAATTTGTTACTTGTAAATTCAAAATTTACTTTTTTTTTGTAATATTTTCATTAAGAATTAATAATTTTTTTTTTGAGTAAATTTATTTTTTTTTTCAAAAATGGTTGAAATTTTTTTAAATATTTTTATGTGATCATTAATATGATAAAAAGGTGTATGAAAAATGTGTAAAAAAAGTAGGGGTTTCCATTTAAAAAAATTGATGATGACGTCATAGTGAAGTTATCAGTGACGTCATGAATATTTTTTTCATTCCAAAAGATGGCATTTTTAAAACAAAATTGACCTGTCCGAGCGATTTTTACAAAAAATTTTTTTAAGGAAGTTATGATCTTGGTTCCAAACTTTATCACCACCCTGTACATGCTCTCTACAGATATTCTTATATTTGGAGGAACAATCCCAGTAGGAATATGACTATGGCTAGTTAATGTTGATCTAATCTAAGATGTCATGTAATTATTGTACAACTGTGAACTGTGATGTAAAACTGTATCTATTTTTTTGGTATGACAAGATCTTTCCGAAACTGGAGCGGCATATTCTGCTGCCAAAAAACATAAAGATAGTCCAGTAGTTTTTAAGAGCATCTTCCTAGACGGTGGCGATAAATTTTCCGTCGGAGATAATAACAGGGAATAGAAAATTTATCCCACTTTTCTGGAGCTGGAAAAATTGTTAAAAATTATGAAATCGAACATTACGTGTGCCAGGATATTTCTAGTTTCCTCTGACCGATTTTCAATTTATTTTGTGATTTATATACTAAATTCTTTAGACTATATCACTCTTAAGATGTGAGGAAAAGCTCGTCATTTAAAATAAACCAATTGTTGAAGGAGGTTGTTTCTAGATGAAACTTTGGCTTTAGTTTTATGTTTGTTGAAAAATAATGTTCTATCCAAAGTAACCATTCTCCTAAATATGTTTTATATGCATTATAACTTCTTTCGTTGATTATACCATTTAAGACTTAGTTGTTGATTCGTGATTCGAACATCTATTATTTAACTGAAAAATGATTGATATGGTTTTTGAAGGATTTGGACATAGACTACTAACTTTTTGTATTGATCGTAATTGGCTGATCATTGTTATAGATATTAAAAAGTATTGAAGATAGAATTCTACCTTGAGGAAACCCATGTTTTCGTCTTCTCCATCTGGTTTTCCCCCCGTAAATTTCACACAAATTATTTCTCTGAAGAACTATTTTCGATGATTGTTATGTCATGTTTTTTTTATTCCATGTTATTGGTGTGGAATAAAAGGGAAAGAATTAATCAACTGCGGTTAAGTTTTAATAAAAGGGTAAAATATTGGTAACAAGTTTTAAATTTAATTTATTTATAAATTGCCATTGATAAATCCATTGAAAATCTTGTATATTGTAATAATATCTTTATAAGCGTCTGAATATTAATAATTTGATTTTTTGTTGTAGTTATTTTCGTTTGATATCCCCGCACGCCAGGTAACTAGAAAGATGACATATGGTGTCAATTTGTAACTATCAACCAACCAATTATGGAAGACGTTATTGATAATGATAAGAATTAATAACGCGACCGCTGGCGTTGGTTGGTTGGCATCCTTGTCCACCTCAGGCTTTGAATAATTCATCTTAAAATAATACAATTAATCCACCGCAAACGACCGTATCTACTTATTTACACTTGCTTAAGTTTAAATTGATAAAAGCGCAAACATCCGACGGGCACTAGCCCTGAGTGACATGTGAACTGTTAGCACTCAATTCTTTCACCTCTTTTTCTTCCTCCAAAAGCAACAATGCTTTTGAAACGGATTCCTCCAGACGAAAGCACAAAGCCATGGACTAACACTTGGTTGACTTAAAATCAACATCTTTGACGTCCACCACTTGTAACACAATAATAAATCACACTTTCGATCCAATAATTCAGACACGGATTAATCCAGAGAAAATTTGTTATCGTTTAATTAACGACCGTGAAAAGTTATCTTAAATTATCACGTTGTTTATGCCTTTATGCTACTTTTATCCTTCTTAATTATTCTTCTTTACGCCTACCTAGTCCTAGCTTATAATTTCCTTTTCATTGCTCTGTTATGTGATAACAACAACTTAATTGCAATTTACACAATATTGTTGAAATTATCTTCAAATTATATCAAGCTATGATTTACGACCAAATTTGCAAGAGATGTAAAATATGTAATACCTGTAAGAAACTTGAGTTGGACCTTATTAAAATGTAATTAAAGCTCATTTTTGCATAAAAGTTTGGAGGAAAAGTCCCAAAAATATCTTGGCGGAAAATACAGGATCTTATGAAATTCCTGGGAATTTTTCGAACACCTTTGTACCTTTAGCAAAATTTTCCGAGAATATGTTAAAATGTGGTTTTAATGTTTTATTTTGAAGATGCAAACGTAATTATAAGGTAAATTTCTCTTTGGATTTTTGTAGAGGATAAAAAAGAGGTAACCAATTATCTAAACCCCAGTAAGTAGAACCTGTATCGTGTATTTTTGAAACATCAATTTTTGCCACTTGTTTGAAGGCGCGAAGCTCATTACAACATTATCCCATGCACCGAAAGGTTGCGGCGTGTTAATTAACTAATTTATAACAGCGGCCAGTCATATTCATCGGACGTGAAAGAGATGATGGACTTCCGTGGATCTGGGGATAAATTATTTTTAAACAGTGGGACGCTCCTCGCCTCATTATTTTAAACGTGCCTCGTATTTCATGAAGAGTGGCTTTATGTTGGCGACTTCTCGCCTCACGAGGAACAAATACATACTCATTTCAGATTCGGATCCCAAGAAAAATCACAAATACATATTGCTTCATATCTAATGGATAAAAGAAAGCCATTATTTTGATAAATTCTTCGTTTATGATAATTCGAATGTGTTAACATCTTCTTATTATCCCTTTTTTCTAATAACAAATAACTTATTGGTTATAATAAGTAATCGACGTTGTAATTATACAACGCATGCATAACAAAAATGTTAAATTGATTATCTACTGACTCAAATGAACGATCGAACTTAATATTTTACAAGAATTTCTAATTTATTAAACGTAAAACAATTATGCACCATAAAATAAGAGATAAAAATGGTTTTAAAATTACATTTAAAAAAAATTAAACCCACCAGTTCTTTGTTTCTGCTCTTCCTGATAGCTTCAAAGGTCCCCTGCTAGTTTTCAGCAGGTGTGCTTTAATTGTGTTCATTTAATTAAAATAAAAGAGTATAACGTGTTAATAGTCATAATAAAAGCAATTACATGCCATAATGAAAGAAAAATATGTAGGTGGGTTAAATGATGTTAACATGATCATTAAACTGGACAAATTATTGCCCAATGAAATTCAAAGAACTAAAATATGCTTTCTATTGTATTGGAAATATTGGACCACTCAAACCTGATGTCGTCATTTTAAGAACGAATATTACAATATTTTGACCAAATTTTTATTATTTTTCTTGGAGGATTTTTTTGGAATTTTCCCAATATTAAGGTCTTTACAGCAATTTTTTCAAGTATCGCGGTATTTTCTCTGATATGTTCGTTTGTAGCATCTTATGGTCAAGTGGTGAAGATGAGTTGGCACGGCGGGTACAAAGCTCCAACCATCCATCAGCCACCCACGTCGTGCACTTTGACCCCTTCAAACGTACGCCTTGATGTATGAGTGTATGACTCGATGCCGAAGTATTTAATAATAGGATTGCATTTTTTCTTTCAGACTGAATTTAGATTATGCTCGGCTTGTGGAGAACCCATAAGTGATAAGTTCCTTCTGGAGGTCTCGGGGAGGAATTGGCATGCGAGGTGTCTCAGATGCTGCGTGTGTCAACTACAGCTGGATCGACAACCCTCATGCTTCATACGGGATAGAGCTGTTTACTGCAAAGCGGATTATGCCAAGTGAGTGAACTATTTATATTTACCTTTTCTAATGTCACCATCATAAAGTTATGCATTAAAAACTGCATTATACAAGGAGATTTCTCATTCTCATTCTGATACTCATAATACGATACTTTCGAACGGTTTGGGTCTATGGGTCGTTTACTTAATTAAGGTCTAAAAAATCTGGGGTCTTTTCCTCCTAACGGTATTTCGATAAAGTCCCAATTATGACACTAATACCTGTTTTCACCGACTTTGTCTACACAAATACCTAACTGGGCATTACTTGCATCTAGGATAGCCAATGAGTAGGTACCTACTAAGGCATTAATTGGACTTGGAAACATTGTAAAAAGTGACATATTTTTGCGCCATAGCGACAAATAAAAGAGATCGAAGTGTTAAATTTAGTAATGTAAAAACGCTTTGCTGAAAAAAAAGTATTGGGGCAGAAAGTATAAAAGTAGAAAGAACAACATTTTTTTTTCAAAAAGTTCTCGAGTCAGTTTTGAACTAAACAAAGTGGGCACATTTGAAACCCCCATTTATTTTGCGAAAATATGTTCCAACAGTTGGATTGCCAAACGGATGCAAGGTTCTCCAATCCAATTTGAGATTTCTATCACATCAAAAACACCAGTTATAGTTTTCTTTCACAAAAGCTCCTCCTTAGAAAAATTTAGCCAGAGGTAGAAAAAAGGTAGATCTCGTATCTTGACTGATATTCCGAAAAAACAAGAATTAGAAAGAAAAGTCTTCAATAAACCGAGATGGATCGAAATGTCACGAAAAGACACGCAGAAAACAAAAGACAAGACGGATAATGAAGAGATTAATATTATTACTATCTTACAATAGACTACAAAAACTTAAAAACAGCAGATATCATCTTAGCTCAGTTTTCAATAAAAAAATATTTCTGATTTTTATAGGAAGAGCTGAGGAGGAGCATGATAATTCTTTTACAATAAGTTCCTTTCCCAAAATCTCCTCTCAGGAAAAATTTAGGCATATGTAGAAAAAAAGGTTGATTTCGTATCTTTACTGATATTTCGGAAAAACAACAAATAGTACAAAATTATCTGTATCGCCTGGAACGCCTAGAAAAGTCTTTAGTAAAGCGAAATGGATCGAAATTTCACAAAAAGACACCCAAAAACCGAAAGATAAATCTGAATTTAAGAATTGTGATAATATAATCATCCATGGTATATGTATAAAAGTTAATAGTTTAAAGATGTATAATCAAATAAATGATACTGACGTCGTCTTATTTTTGAATACAATTTATTTAAAATATAAAGCGAGTGCACTTTCGGCCCTTAGGCCATCTTCAGGCTATAATAATATAAAACATTTAAAAAATTAACAATAAAAAATATACAAATAAAAATACCTTCTAACATCATTTTGAAAAATTAAATGACTGGTGCATGCAGGTAAAAAATATTTATAAAACAAATTTTGTTTTGAAAACAATGGATAATAAAATTTATAAAAAGTTAATAAAGTATAATTTTTTTTTTTTTTTTTAAATTGTATTCAAAAATAAGACGACGTCAGTATCATTTATTTGATTATACATCTTTAAACTGAATTTAAGATTTACATGTGTTGATGCAGACACCGTATTTCAGTTAGATTCGAAAAATCAGGCATTAGACATGATCAGATATGATGGATAATGAGGAGATCAAAAACTTAAAACCAGGAGATTTCATCTTGGCTCAGTTTTCAATAACAAAAATATGTCTGGTTTTCTTAGGAAGAGTTGAGGAAGAGCATGGCAATTATTTTACAGTAAGCTCCTTTCCCAAAAGCTCCTCCCAGAAACAATTGTATGTGGGGGAGATTTGAACTTTTGATTCCTCTGAAAAAACATCGATACCTATACAGTTAGTAGTATTATCTTCGTCAAACTAGATTAACTTTGTTAATTGATAACCAGGGCCCGATACAGAGGTGGGCGAAGTGGGCGCTTGAACACATTGTAAAATTTTGAGACGGCAAATTTTGCATAGACTTTGTTGAAATTTATTGTGTTATTCTGAACGAAATTGTTAACCCTAAAAGCTTTGTCTCAAAAAACGCAATTCTGTAAATTGCCTGAAACGCTTTTTTAAATTTTTGTAACCATAATTTAATTGCCTTTTTTTTAAAGAATGTGTGATGGAATTAAACGACTATCGCGTTATCAGCACAAAAAGCAAAAACTTGAGAAAGAATCGGAGTTTCAAAAAGAAACGAGGACCTTAGATTCCTTTCTAAACCAAGGAAACACCTTCATTAGAAAATTCGGAATGTCACTCCGAAACTAAATCAAAACTAACTGACCATACATCCAAAACTCATCAAAATGGAGTATTGCTTCCGGCGCCGGCGGTTGGCACAGATTTACATACATTTCCTATGAAAGAAAATCAAGCCCTAATTACTTTTACTTTTCTATAAATAGTTAAATTGAACCCTTGCATATCTTAGATATCTCTGATACTCAAGGAAATCCTGGTACTTCCAGAATTGATGATAATAACACTTCGACCCCAAGTAATGAAAAATTCTTCACCTCGGAGAAGAAGTTTTCGGGAGTAGCTCGTTTACTTTGTGTACTTTGTACTTTGCTTTTATTCCAAGCTTTTATTCCAAGCTTTTATTCCAAGCTTTTATTCCAAGCTATTTATCTACTTCTTCTTGTAGTCAATCAAAGGAAGGTTAGAATAGTTGGAAATTTATTGGGCATATTTTAAAATCTCACTATCAAAATGTTGGGCTTTTCAAGGTTTATCGGAAAAACTCTATGAACCTAAGAAATTGCAGACCTACCCACTTTAAACTTTTTTAAAAATTAAAGACGAAACTATAATAATATGTTCAAATCTGCTCCGCTTTTCCCTAGATTAAATATTTTGGTAGTTATAAAAGAATTGTTAATCATTTAAGTCGCTGTTTGTTTAGGCAATACCTAAATATTAAGTAACGTTGGTTGAAGCAACCATTAGGGTACAAATATAGTGCAGCATCGACTCCAGACTCAACCGGGGGGTGGTCGCACATTGGATACAAATTCTGGCGAATTCGATCGGCAGGAATTCCAACGAACCAATTCGTCCAAACTCACAATTGTAGTGCGCATATTGTGTAAGAAATTAATACAATAATTTGTCTTTCTCGAATGGGCAAGATTGCGGCTTCTTTTTGCTTGAAAATTTACACCAAAACAAAAATTCTTTTCAAGAGAAAGATACTGGGTTTGTGAGACGTTTTCAAACAGAAAAAAATTGGAGAATATCATCATTTACATTCCGACTTAGTTAATGACCCAGACAAATTTTAAAATTACTATCGAATGAATTTCAATACGGAAAAGAAAGATAGAAGTCATATAAACTAAAAATTTGGAATATCCAATGACACAAAAATTATGTATTGGAGAAAATGGAGGAACTACTGCGGAAGTCACATTTCATCCCCCAAGTAACTTGCTTTCATAAAGTCCTTTGAAGGTAGTTTTTATGGCTCATATCCCATAGTGATTTTTATTGTCATTAACCTAGGAAATTAAAAATATTTCTTAATATTTTAATTATTTAGTAGGTCTAGGATCAACGCTGTACAATACTCTTTTCACAGTTCCATCAAAAACCCATCAAAATGGGATCGTTTGCGATTGTTCGTACGAATTATGAACACGTGAACCGCCGGAAAAGTGCGCACCGTGGTTTAAATACATGAAATCTAAAATTGCAAGAAATCGGAAACAATATGCGAGCAGCCTCAAGCTGCGACTATAGCACCGACCCTATCTGATGACTTTTTTGATTAATGGCTAACGAAGAAAAGAGTATAATCAAAGAATGACTCGTGCTCGGTTCATATTTCGGTTAACCAAACTAGAATTGGCTTAAACCAAATGATCTTTGATGTCAAAAATTAGTCATTCGAATGCGGTTGGTCTAAATATGACAGACCAATCTAGGAGCCAAACATGCACAAAGTCATTCGAAATCGGTTCAACCTGGCCACATTTACATTTATTGCAGTTTTCGCCCAGAATTGTGGGATACACGTGACAAAAGACACCAAAACATACAAAAATTGGAACTTATCTCAAAATGTACTTAAATGAGCAAGTCGTGAGTGAGTAGGTGCTGCATTATGTTTGTACCCTTAGTGGAAATAAGACAAGAGAACGTGTAACGTGGAGGAAGCCATTGGTTGAATACACAGAGACCTTTACAATCCATATCCTATCATGGAAGAAGGTTGAAGGACATATAAAACCACGAGAAGGTGTATTATTGGCGATCATATTTTCGTGTAACTTAAGAGTTTAAGACTAGGGTCATAATTGTAGTTTAGTCTCCCGCCTTCTTATTTTTGTTGGAGCCTGAATTGTTAAGGAAGTAGTTAAATACGAAGCTCTTTTTGTTGGATTTGTTATCGGATGCGTTAATTTGCATTTAAAGAAGCTATCAAGGAGAGCAGCGGCGAGACTGAAAATTTAAAATAAATAAAGTTGAAACCCACCTTTGGGCAATTAAGCGGGTCGCCTTCAGTAAAGTATATCATCGGGATTTATGCCCTGCCGAACGATTAAAAAAATTGGTATGTAGAAAAGGTGTATCCGAATGCACAAAACGTGTCGCCGGCGAATTTGAATATTCATGGTGCGGGAGAGTGGTGCGAGTGAGGAGGAAGGACGATACCTACGCGCATTCCGGTGGCAGTAATCAGCTCTTGTATCAGTTAATGAGCGAGCCTCTCGATTCCCTACTCCGGTGATTTTGATTCGAAACGTGCGCCCCCAGGACACGCGAACAGCCGAACATTCAACTTCAATTTGGTAAGCTTTAAGGGCTAGCAGCCTCGTAAAATGTGTCTTCTGACTTTTGGTAATTGTTTCATTAACATTTTACACTTTTCCAGAGGCGTTTTTAATCGAGTGTTTATTTTAAGATTAAACTCCTAGACCTCCCCAATTTAACGAAGCACGTGTCTGTCCCTCAATCATCTCCTTTATTCAATTTGAAGGCGATCGTATAAGGAAATACGAGCCCGCGGATTAAAAAGTTGATAATTTCCTTGTCTATCAATACGCCGTCACCTTTTTTTCGAAAGTCTTCCTTTATTATATTTTGACGCTGATCATTGTGGCCAACGTCAACTGGTCGTATTGTAATCACTTGAGAGAGAAGAATTTCGTGTAACCTCTTCGCGGAGGTCCGTCCCAACAGAATGCACCGAGTCATCCTCTTCTGCAATCTTCCGACACAGATGATCTACGTTGATATTGATACCATCTACTTAATGCTTTGATGTATGATTTTATTTGTGTACGGATTGCGGGTTACTGAGGATTTACATGCGCACTGTAATTTATTATAATACCTTTCAAAATGCTCGTGGATAACGCCTTATCATACCACCATTGACACTCTTTAAGTGAAATGATATTTTGCTCAATGTAAATAAACATACTTGATCTTTTATTTAACAATAGCTTACACTCAACTTACCTATTTTTACCTTCGTTATGATCAAATTGCAATTTCATGTCGAGGCCAAATCTTACAAATGGGTGCGTTTAAATTTAACTAATCGATATAAGTATTACATGTCAGATTCAATTCAACACGAGTGGATACTTTCTCAAAATTATCAATATCTTTGATATTCATAGGCGTCATTATTTATCTCTTCAATTGGTACTTGTCCATTTTTACTCTGACATGAATAAATAGTAACTGTTATATTTTATGCTCGTTTGCTTAACTCTAAGTCTATATTACTAATGAGTACTAAAAAAATAGAATCACTCAAACTTGATTGTTTTCATAAATGATTAACAATTCTTTGGTCTTATCATCTCTTCATATCGCCGTTCCGGAAGAACATTGACGTAACTGCCAAATTGTTATTTTACACGAAAAGCTAAAAACTGATCACCATTTCTATTAGATCAAATGACTTTTCTACATTGTCGCTACTGCCTGTATCCGCTATATCTTTCAGTGGCACACTAAAGCCAATTAGACCAAATTTTGCAGTTACAGAGATCATAAATATTAGAGGTAATGAAGTACTGATATTTTTACACTTCCGGTGATTATTTAACGGTTCGTTTAAAACAGTTTAATCATTACTACATCTATATTTATCCTGAAAACATCAATTAAACACTTAAACCCCCCTTGATATGTTAATACATTCCTAAGCTTCCTGAATGAGCTTTAGGCGCTGATCCTATATAAATATAAACAAGTTTTTTGCTGTGCCCAGATACTTTTTGGTGCATAAAAAGATTTATGGTTAAATGGTGGTGTGCATAATGGTTTTATCAGGGGATTGATGGGAATATGAGCGCGAGATGAGGTGGTCAGATGTCACTGCTGTCTCTGGCACAGATGACAAATGGAAAATCAGAAGTGCTCGTCATTCCGATACAATGTGAGCCCTTTTTGCTTTGTCCAACTTCATATATCCATACACACATGTGCGCTGATGCCATGCCAACCATTCTTGACTGACTAAACTTTTATATATGTGTGAGCCGAATGATAAATTCCAAAAGAACATTTTTAAAGATATTAAAAGGTTTCATCTTTTAATTCAAAATATTTATATCATTACCATAAAATATCTATTAGAAACTTAGTAAATCCCCAATGACATTTACAAATTCCTGGATTAATTGTACTTTTTGTGTTCTCTTTCTCCAATTAACTCCAGGTCTTGATCTAAAGTCATGAAGACATCAGAAAATTTATATCCTAGAATTTCATAATTCTAATATTGTTTCAGAAGCTTTGGGGCAAAATGTTCGGTTTGTTCACGAGGTATATCATCAAGTGATTGGGTGAGGAAAGCAAGAGACCACGTGTATCATTTAGCCTGCTTTGCCTGCGCTGCGTGTCACAGACAACTCTCCACGGGTGAGGAATTCGCACTACATGAAGACAGAGTACTTTGCAAAGCCCATTATTTAGAAACACTTGATGGTGGAACGACTTCATCAGATGGTAAATAAAACAGTTAATTCAAAACTCCAGACTATATCAACCAGTAATCCAATCTTTTTTTATATAATTTTTCTAATTTTTAGTAATAAATGGGTTTTTGTTTGTTGTAACTTTTTTTTGATTTTTTGTTTTTAGATGGTTGCGATGCAGAAGGTTATCACAAAAATAAAGCGAAACGCGTACGCACGACATTTACAGAGGAACAATTACAGGTCCTGCAGGCGAATTTTCAACTGGACTCTAACCCCGATGGCCAGGATTTGGAGCGGATAGCACAAATCACTGGGCTAAGCAAAAGAGTGACGCAAGTGTGGTTCCAAAATTCTAGGGCGCGCCAGAAGAAGCATATGCATACAGGAAAAGTCAAAACACAACGTAATATAATTTTCCAAAAAATATTCTGTATTTTAATTTTTAATTTTTTCTTAGTGCATGGAGGACGTGACGAGAGCACCTTCGGCAGGCACATCAATCTACACCTCACATATTCCTTCCAGCAGCAAGGGAATAATAATAAAACGTCACTGTTTGGAGCTCCAGGTAATAAATTATATTATTATTAAATAAGAAACCTTAATCATTATAATTTACACCTTTTATGTTTTTGTTAAACATATAATTAAATTCTAATATTCTTTAGACGATCATAAATAATATTTCATATTTTAATTTTTATGACTATTAAAACTTAAAGCAGTTACGAACTTTTAGTTTTTTAGTCAAACTATTTCATTACCTAATTATGGTTTATGGCATCATTACAGTAAAGAAAAAAGTAGAGCAACGTTTATGTTTTTCCAATTTAAAAAATTTACCGGTTGCAATAATTAGTTATCTTCTTTTGAAGGAAATTCTGAAGTAAGTGACCCTAACCAAGTGGCTGATAGATTTTTAGAATTTTTTGACGCAGCTCCTTAATAAATTGGTAATACGGTCAATTGTTCTAACCAAAAGTTATAGGAAATTCGTTCTAAAAATAGTGTTTCTCAAAAAATATTACTTTTCCTAACTTCCCGAAAAGAAATCAAAAAAATAAAATTAAACAAGTTATGATTTCGATGGGATAAGTTATAACATTACAAGTGAGTTTAGGAACGATTTATCTCAATCGCTGTCATAATTAATACTTACTTCGGGTTCGGTATTTTTCCGAATATCCTGAAGACACCGGGCATTTAAAAGGAACATAAATAGGATATTGACAAATGGCGTGCAACCACTTCATCCACAGTCAATTTTATCGACATAACTTTTACATCGACATGACCGTTTTGATACACGGACGTTTCATCGACAATACCTCTTCATCGACAAACCTTTGCTTCAACAAGGACGTTTCTTCGACACTAATTTTCATCGAAAAAACATTCATCGACATTACCTTTTCTTCGACAACCGTTTCATCGACATTACTTTTTCATTGACACAGACGTTTCATCGAAATTCCCTTTTCATCGACATTACATTTTCATCGACAAACCAATTCTTCATCGTTTCATCGACTATAGTTTCATGGACACTGCCTTTTTATCGACAAAACCGCTTATCGATAAAAACATGTTTCATCGCCAAAGCTTTTCATGGCCAATATATGGTTTTGTCGATGCAGACATTTAAAATATTTTAGAATGTTCAGGAAAATGTGAAATGGGTAAATGAAGAATGTGTTTTTTTTAAATTACTAAGAAAAAAGGAGTTCGCCTTTTTCATATTTTCCCAAATATACTGAAACGTAAAGAATATTATACAACAATATAACAAATCGTGTAAAAAGGTTCTGCCGTATTTTATTATACTATGATAGTGTCGATGAACAGTCCTTGTAGTCTATACAAAAGTACTTGTCGATAAAGAGGTACTGTCGATGAAGAGGTACTGTCGATGAAACGGTTATCGATGAAAAGGAATGTCGATGAAACGTCAGTGTCGATGAAACGGTTATCGATGAAAAGGTAATATCGATGAAAGAGTAGTGTCGATGAAATGGTTGTCGATAAGAAGGTCATATCGATGAAAGAGTAGTGTCGATGAAATGGTTGTCAATAAGATGATCATATCGATGAAACGTCTGTGTCGATTAATAAGTAGTGTTGATGAAACGTGCTTGTCGATGAAAATATAGTGTCGATGAAATGGTTGTCAATGAAAAGGTAATATCCATGAAACGTCTATGTCGATGAATTGGCAATGTCAATGAAACGTCTGTGTCGACGAATGGGTAGTGTCGATGAAACGGTTGTCAATGAAAAGATAATATGGAGGAAAGTGTAGCGTAGCGTAGAATTGGTTGTCGATAAAAAAATAATCTCGATGAAACGTCGGGGTCGATTAAAAAATAGTGTTGATGAAACGTCCTTGTCAAAGAAAAGGTTTGTCGATGAAACGTCTTTGTCGATTCGAACAAGTTGATGAAACCGTCGTGTCGATGAAACGGACTGTCGATGAAATTGCTTTCGATGAAAAGTCTATGTCGATGAAAGTGAAATGTCGATGAAAATGTATTGTCGATAACCGGTATTCAACTTTGCCAAGTACATGCCAATTTCGCTGTCGTGTTCACTTCAATGTTTCAATTAGAGGTGCACCGTATTTTCGGCATTTTTTTTTTCAAAGTAAAAAATCCAGTAGTATAGTGAATGGTGAATCATAATAAATTCTTTAAACCTTAGGTACCATACGTAACTATTCATCAAGTCGGTCATTTTTTACTTTTCGGCGGAAGACCGAATATTAAAAACACTGTGTTCTTATCAATTTTAAAGCAGTTCCATATTTTACCATACATGCTACAAAACATGTATGCTGAGATCAAAATATTCGACCGAATATTCGGCTAACTAATTCGGTATTCGGCCAAATGAACATTCGGTGTACCTCCAGTTAGAATGATTGAATATGCTATGTCGGAAATGTTTGCAGTAACCAGTATGGATCTGGAAACTCAACCAAAACAATACTAATAGCTCTCTTTGAGAAATACGTGAAGGTTTAGAGACAAGAGGGAGCCTTGTGGGAAAACATTCATTAAGTAGAATCTTCGATTGTGTACAACACGTTGGGCTAATAGATAAACTCAATTACTACGGCATACGAGGCAAAACAGCGAGCTGGTTTGAATCCTATAATTGTCAGAACGTTTTCAATTCGTTGAGATTAAACTCCAAAATAAAAATCAGTGCACATCATACAAATTAAGGTTTCTGCAAATGGGTATCCCACAGGACTCCATCTTGGGTCCAGTGCTTTTTACGTAGTATATAAACAATGTAGCTCTGATTTTCTTCATGAATATTTTACTATTATTTATGCAAATGACCACAATAATTACATCACACATCACATTTTCTACAAATGGATATTTTGCGGAAGTGCAATCAAGCCTAGTTTATATGGCTTCCTATTATAGGATTGCTCTTCTATATTAAAGACAGAGTTTTTAAAATTTTAAAAGGATGAAGTATCATATGCGCTTTGGGCATAAGTGAATTTAAATATTGTCATTTTAAATCGCTTAAAATACTAACGCATAGGCATACGAATACAGTTCTGAAAATAAAATCGTAATAATTCAATTTACGTTGAACATGTGAATTAATTTCTTCCATTTTTTCATTTTGGGGAAGTATTTACTTTCATAAGTATAATAAAAGGCTATGTGAATTTAAAAACGTATCTGTAAACTTACATGAAATCTTATGATTCGATTTGCGTCGCTCTTTTTTTTAACGTATGCAAATCGAGACTCTTATGTATATTTAAGAACTATTAATTATGTAATATTATTTATTTATAAGCTGTGTAATTCAATAAAAATAAGTGTTGTTCCACTTTCTTTCAATTTCCAATACTGTATATCTTTTAGCATTCTCCACATATCCAAAAATAATTAGAAATACTTGTTAAAATCATATAATTTAGTTAAAATAAAATGCTCTGATTTCAGATTCGATGGATGATCTTTCACAAGAATCGACAATGCACTGCATGCAAGGAGAAGTGTAAATAAAATGAAATGTTTAAAAGTGAAATGGGTGAATAAAAATTATGTTGGTTATGCCAATATAAAACGTGATTTATAAATGTACTATTTACTAGTAACTAGTAACGCTATATTTTGTTATTTAGTCGTACTTATTTATTGAGTTACTTTCAAAAGAAATAAAAATAATGGCAAATCCTAGCTTAATATATTATTATATATGTATATACAGAAATATAAACTATTATTAGCAGTATATGTTAAACTCGAAGTTAATTATTGTACTGTTTTAAGTGTATTATAAAAAATAAAAACCAAAATAAATAAAATATTGTTTATTTCTTTCTATATTTATTATCCTATATTTAACATCCTCATAATAGTAAAATTCAAATTACAATTTCTAATAATTATTGGTAAACTTAATATTGAAACACCCTGTATATGATATTTTCGTTTTCTATGGCGAATGACGTTATGCAACCAAGTATACACCAGTGTCGCTTCGATCTTAAAAAGACAGATGACGTTACCATGGTTTGTTGTTAGATGGCTTCCTTTTTTATCACCAGTGTTAAACACTGCGCGTGCGCTGAAGATGCACAGATTTCCTCAAACCAGCAATTGTGGCGGTTTATTTTTTTTCTCCCGTTCAAGTATTAAGTGGGCTCGTTTTCGTTACAAATTCAGCAATTGAGGTAAGCTCTTGTTTCTAATATTACTAATTAGTTAATTCTACGTCCTTAAAACGAGTTGACATGTTCAACATGCTTGACAGCGAGCTCCTTGATTTTGTGTGCAAAGTAAAATGGAAGCTCATGGTGAAAAAGCTCTTACAGAAACGTGTTTTTAAGAGTTAATCGAGATTGATTGTGAGTTATTTGCATTTATATTGTTTCTACAAATATTTAAATACCGATTGATTGTGCAGGTAATCAATACATATTATTATTTAATTACTTTTATGGCTTACTCAGCTTACGCCGGCGAACGCATCGTAATTTCAAATATGTTGGTTTATTTTTGTTTGTTTGTGCTGCGCAATTGCGCATGAAGCCAAATCGATTCTAGGCCACATTAAAATTTGATAAAGATTTATTCCCAGTTACTTCATGCAATGACACTCCCAACATATTTTTAATTAAAAAATTATTTGTCAGCAATTTTAATAATATCCATTTATTTATAAACCACCTTTTTATCTCTCTCTCACTCATGAATAGGTTCTGTATTAGTAGTAAGTAAGAGCGAGACAGAAAAGGTAATTTATCAAAAAATTGGACCATAGTTTTTCTTTTTTTTGTATCAAGAATTTATGCAAATATTTTCAAACACTTTAATACTAAAATCATTCACAATAACCACTCAATAATTCCAAAATTCTGGAAAAACCTTCATTCATTTGTTTTTTATATTTTCTACATTTTTGAATTTTAATAAAAATCTCTTAGAATATTTGTTTAATTCTATCTAAGAAAAAGATTTATGGAAATTTTGGTTAAAATTGGAAAATGTTGATAAAGAAATGTCTGAAAAAAATGAATCACGGCCTTCTTAAAAAAATTGAACATTTCATATTTCTGAACTTTTTTTAGAAATAGATGTTATTTTTAATTTTTGACTATCAATATTTTTCTGATATACTTTATTTATTTATTTTGAAGATCCCGGGCAGGAAAAAATTGCACTATCGAAAACCAATAATGTTTTTTCATGTTTACTTTTAATAAATTTAACTTACAAACCCAACTTACCGAATGATTTTCTTATACTGAAACAAGTTACTACCACATTCAATAAGGACAAAAAAATTAATCCTATATTCTACCTGGTCCAGGGCGGTGGGGGAAAAATGTTGTGTTTGCAACAACATTTTACAACTTAATCGTCAGGTTGTAAATCTAGGGGAAAAATGATATCTCCAAATTGATTACTTAAGGGTACTTAAACAGGCATCTAAGTAAAGACAGGTACTTGGATTATCTACCCCGGATTATCAATATTCCCGAGGGTAGATCGAATTAAATTTTTTTAATTTTAATTATTTTTTAAGGTACATTACCTAGAAAAATTTTGATTTTTTTGAGTTTTAGGGGTGCAAAATTTTTTTTGGGGGTTGTAGAGGGCAAGTGACCCCCTACCTTTCATCCATTTTCTATTATCTTTCATTTGCGGGGTCGATTTTGAAAAAAAACGAAAAAAAAAATTTTGAGATATTTTTAAGACTTGAAATTTTTCATGGAAATCGATTTTTATTGTATCTCTTGAAAACTATAAAAGTTGGCACTTTCAAATTTTTACCAAAGGTAAACACCATGGATAGACGCGTTTTAAAAAATATTTGGGTAAAATCGGTTAAACAGTTTTTTTGGAAAAAATTCGCAAAATTTTGGTACAAAGACGGCCCTGGGCGACGCAATTTTAAACCGAAAATTAAAATTTTCATGGAATTTAGTGGGGAGGTGACGGTGCGAATTTTAAGCTATTAAACGTCTCAGTGGTGCAAATAGTTTTGAAGATATTAATTTCAGACCGAAATTTTTTGCTCCAAACGCAGATTTTGCTTATTTTAGCTACATTTTCGGTGATAACTCGAAAACGGAGAGAGATAGCGAAGTGATTTTTTTTTGTCGTAAAGTGGATCTAAAGAGCTTTTAGGGTAGGTTCAATTAGTGGGGATGGAATGGAATTTGAGGGGTTAATATAACCGAAACGCGTAAAAAATTGGGACTTTTTTAAGTGCGATTTAAAAAAAAAATTTTTTGATTGTTTTTTTCAAAATTTAAAAAACCCTATGCGTGGGTTATTTTGCATCGATGAGTTTATTCAATTAAGCTTTTAAAATTCAAAATCGGTAAAGAAATAGCCCGACAGGAGCATTCGCCCCTAAAATTAAAGTTTTGAGGTAGTTTACGCATAACTTTCCAACCCCTTCGAGTATAAAAACAAAAAATGTCCTATGGCATGTAAACGTTATTCCTTTTGAGTGAAATGAAGTTAAATTTAAAAATTTTTATATAAGGTGGGCGCCAGTGGTACAACCGTCCGGCCGCGTTTGGCGCGATTTTTTGAACATTTTACGTTCGATTTTTTTCTGAAGCGCTGGGTCACAATTTAGCAGTGTTGATTTTTTTACTGATAAATATTAATGCAATGACCAAAATAAAAAATATTCGACCTTAATAGCCGACCCCTATCAAAAGTTACGAATTTTTAAAGTCGGCGCCGAAAAAGCACTAATTTCAAACCTCAAATTTGAGGGCGCCAAAAGTACAGAAAAAATTGAGATGTCAAAAAAAGCGCTCGTTTCAAGGGAAAGTATAGAATGTAGATTAGGAATAAAAAAACTGCGATTTTTTTTTCACCTGTCGATCTTCTAATCGAAGCCGCAAAGTTTTAGCACTTTTGCCGAACGAGAAAACGCTAAATTTCTACTCTCGGCGTGCCGGCACCGCGACGCCCCACCGTTGCGCCTGGAGACTTAAAAACGGCTAAGGTTTATCCCCAGGATGTGAGAATAAAAGGGGCCAAATTTGGTCGCTCCCCTTTAAAACCGGACGGGGGTGGGATTTTTCAAAGTTGACGCCGACGAAAACCGGAAAAAAAACCAAAAAAAATCGACCATTTCCGAGATTTTTTTTCAAAGTGTTAGCGTGCTCGGGAAAATTTAAAATTCTAACCCCACTTAAAATCCACATCCCTCTTCACGATGCAATCTGAATTTTTAAAATCTGACTAAAATACTGCCATTTTCGCGACTTGTCGCAAAATTTCAACTCGATACGAAAAAAAATACCTTCCATGTTTCTTACGGTTTTAGTATTATACAGTGCGGACATATAGTAAATCCCCCCCTGCTAACTTTTGAACGGTTATGTTTTTGATTCTGAAAATTTGTCTACTGAGGAATCTAATTGCGAACTTTCTAATAACGGTATTTTTGATTTTGTGGAACTTCCGGTTATACCGGAAGTGGATGGCAACTTTCTTATTTTAAATGGAACACCCAGTATATTTTTGCATTTTCCTATTTGCCATAAAAATACCATTAAATTGACCTAACATAGTGTGGTCTACGATTAATACTTTCGGAATTACGCCCACTTGAAAATCGCATTTTTTTATGCAATTTCATTTACACCGGAAGTTGGAAAATTATCGAACTTACAGTTAAACATAATTTTGTTTAAATTTAATGTTATTAACTTAATTGCAAAAAAAAATCATTTAAAATAAAGAAGTTGAGGCAGTTGGGTCCAACTTCCGGTGTAAATGAAGTTGCATAAAAATGCGATTTTCAAATGAGCGTAATTCCGAAAGTATTAATCGTAGACCACACTATGCTAGGTCAATTTAATGGTATTTTTATGGAGAACACGAAAATGCAAAAATATACTGGGTGTTCCATTTAAAATAAAAAAGTTGCCATCCACTTTCGGTATAACCGGAAGTTCCACAAAACCAAAAATGCGTTTATTAGAAAGTTCGCAATTAACTACTTTCGTAAACAAATTTTCAGAATCGAAAACATAACCGTTCAAAAGTTAAGGGGGGTATTTACTTTATGTCCGCACGGTAGAAATAAATATAGTAGACGGGCTGAAAGTGTTTTTATCCACCCTCCGGTTCACTACAATTGCCAATAATTAATTCCCATTTTTACAAAATAGACTTTTGTAGTTAAATCAAAAACTAGACATTATCTAATAATTTTACATTCTAATTTATCAATAAAAAATAACATCTCAAATGTAGTTAATTATTTTTTTAAATTAACATGAAACAATTTTTATTCATATTTTTAAGCTTATTTCTTTTATTACATTTTATGCCTACACATAAATTATTCTTATCTTTTTATTGCATACAATAGTCAATTAATATTATCTAAATTTATATTTTTGTCATGTTTTTTTTAAACTTATAAAAAGGATGAGTTTTTGAGGAGTTGAAATTTGGTAGGACGATAGACGAGAAAATTATAAGACGTAACTGTGTTTGAACCATTTTTCGATCGGATCACCCCGAAAATAGTAGGTAATTCAACCCTGAACAAAAATTGGCCAAATTTTAGTATGGGATAGATGTCCAAATTCTGAAAACAACGATCTTGACCAAACTCAACCTACCAGAGCTATCCTACAATTGGAATTTTTTTGAAAGAAACCTCAAATTCATCTAATTTAAAAAATCAAGTTCTCCTATAAACGAGGACGTTCATTTTAACACCCTTGTTTGAAATCTTTTGGTAACAAAACCCAGAAAATTGAAGATTTTTGTTGTTTTTTTTATCGTCGACAGCGTTAATACTTGCAGCATGTCAGGTTTTAAAGGAAAGAGAAGAAACCCTCTTCTTTTTTCACATCCTGAGGATTTACCTGACAAATTATTAGTTCTTCAGACTGAACAAAGTGACGTCACAGCGTCGCAAAGTTTAAAAACTAATATGGCTTCCTTAAGAATTAAGAACTTAATATGTTAATTTGTTTCAGATACAATGAAGCTGAACATTGCGTACCCAGCTACTGGGGCTCAAAAACTATTTGAAATTGTGGATGACCACAAAGTCAGAATCTTCTTCGATAAGCGTATGGGTTCTGAAGTTCTTGCTGATCCTCTAGGAGATGATTGGAAAGGATATATTCTTAAGATATCTGGAGGGAACGATAAGCAAGGATTTCCCATGAAACAAGGTGTTTTGACCAACGGAAGAGTTCGCTTACTCCTCGGTGGAGGTCATTCTTGCTACCGTCCACGTCGTGATGGTGAAAGACGTCGCAAATCAGTTAGAGGTTGCATTGTTGACGCCAATTTGTCAGTATTGTCTTTGTTGATTGTTCGGAAAGGTGAAAAGGATATTCCGGGATTGACCGATACAACAATTCCTCGCCGATTGGGTCCTAAACGTGCCAATAAAATTCGCAAGCTTTTCAACTTAAGCAAAGAAGATGATGTGCGTCAATACGTGGTTAAACGCCCTTTGCCTGCAAAGGAAGGAAAGAAACAACGTTACAAGGCACCCAAAATCCAACGTTTGATTACTCCACAGGTTCTACAACGCAAGCGCCATCGCCTAATCTTAAAGAAAAAGCGTTGTTTAGACCGCAAAGAAAAAGCAAATGCTTACAAGAAGCTCATAGCTCAGAGACACAAGGAGACCAAACAACGTCGCGTAGAACTTAAGCGTCGTAGATCCGCTAGTCTTCGCGAAAGCAAAAGCAGCGTTGAAAGTGCCTAAAGACTTAATTTGTGTTTCGTTCTCAGCTGAGCTAAGCGTAATCTATTCCTGTTTTCACTAATGTTAGCTAAAATTTAGGTATAGAAAAAAAATGTGATTTTTAAAACTATATTCATGTAGATACATAAAAAATAAAAATTCAACAATCAAGTTTGGTATAAATTTTCTAACTCCAAAATCGAGGAGGCTACAAATGACGTTTTTCGAATCATTCTTTCTAGACCAGGAGCTAGCGACAGTTTTTCGTCTCCGATTTCATACAGCATGCCTTTTGGAGGAGAGAATATTTACCCTATAAGAACATACTTATAGGGTAAATATTCTCTCCTCCAAAGGGCATGCTGTGTGAAATCGGAGACCAAAAACTGTCGCGAGCTCCCGGTCTATTCCGAAATACCTAAATTTTAAATACCGTCTGTAAAATCAGGGATTGAAGTTGTTCATTTATCATCAATATCATGTTGTATTTCTAGCATTAATACCTCTTAATATTTTTATGAATCTTCCTCAGTAAGAATATATTTTCATACGACTATAAATAAATAAACTTTTATGATTCAAAAACTTGAAAAGCTTCCTGAGGGCGTATTAAATGGTACCTACTATTGTGATTATCTTTTAGGTTATTGTTAGTTCTTTAAATTGTTCTAGTTTTGTAAAAGTAAAAAAAAATACATGATATTGGACTGATTACTGTTTTTTATTTTAATTTTATTCGAGCTTTTGTTTAAAAAATTAAATACACCTAGTATTGAAGGACTTTTTTGAAATTTGTATTTAAATTATTCAAGTCGAAATGTATACAAATTTTCAATATTGATAAAAGATAAGGTTGCCTGTTTATTGAAGTGACTATATTAGTATTACCTTCAATGAAGGAATAATTGAATCATGCTTACAAATAGTACGTGCGATTTGTTTAAAACTTTTGGGTGATGTAATAAAATTAAAACCAAACGAAGTTGAAGTATGAACAACAATAGCGAGTGTATGACCCCGAAGAAGCAAATAAATTACTTGGAATTGGCGCCTGTTTCACTACAAGCTCATTTACAACCAGAGTTTGCGCGTCGGCGTCGCTGCTTCACCTCCCTACCCCGTGACTGACTCCTCTTTTTTTATACAGAAGCGACAGATCTTACAAAGCGAAAAGACTACTGTTGCAGCAGGATTCGATTCGTTTTTTGATTTACAATTAGTTACGAACACGTACGTATTAACCCTGAATTACAGTAACCACTTTGATGAGGCAAGATCTTCTGGCCTCCAGCAAAATACCACTGAAGACTGAAAGTGAGCTCATCGCCCCCTGCATTTAGTTAGTCTGAGTTAGTCAGTCGTCCAAGAACTTCCAAGCCAAACCACACGTGTCATGTAAGAGAAAAATTTAATCTATAATAGATTCTTGTAAATACCCTATAAGAACGCCCACGCAATTTCCTGTTTTGTATTATCCTTATCAATTTTAGGTCAAAAAAAAGTAGTAAATTGCGTGAATATTTTATTAAGTTATTATTTGAAATGAATGAAAATGTTGCTTTATCTCTGCAATTATTATTTCTTTTTTTAATTTTATTGTTAGCATAACCTATAACCTTCAATTTCACTTCATTAATAAAGTATTTGATTTAAATTTAATTCAAATAGAAGTTTAAATAGGCATTATTCCTATCTTCAGGTTGGTATGAGTTACCTACCTCAAATTAGTAAATAATTAAGGCAGGTAGGTACCTAGAAACTAAACTCTACTACTACAATTGCTTTCCTGCTTAATAGGTAATATAATAATAATAAAATTATGTATAATTAAATCTAGGTATTTTTATTATATTTATTTTAGTAGTTTTCATTATTTCTTTGGCAAAACATGTTTGTTTTTCATTTAAAATTTGAAGTCATAAATTTTAATTTAAATCAAATATTTGAAAAAAAGTTTACACATTTCTTGCAAAAGTTATATTTATGATCAAAGATTTAATATTTTAGAATTAAAAACCTAAGATTTAATATAATTTTCTAAAATCTTAAATGTTTGAGCATAAATAGACCTTTAGATATTCGAAACAAAATCTATTCGTTTTAAAAAGGGGGAGTTGTACAATCTAAATAATTATAATTTTCTTCTTCTTAAAGTCAAGTAACCAAAATTGCACTAATATTTAATAATTGGGAGTACACATATTAATGTTTTCTTGAAAAATAATATTCAAAATTCCATAAATATGAACAATTAATAAATAATTTACAAACAACCTTACCCCTAAACCTTGTTCATTTGGGGGGCCCTGAGCAAAAATTGCTATGGGGGTACCAGGATACTACAAAACTGGTCTCATCCAAAATATTAGCACTTATTTTTTATTTTTTTTAAGTTGCAATTTAGCTTTCTTAAGTCCCAAAAAAGAGAGGGGACCCTGTGGGCTCCAACCCTATTAGACCGTATATAAATCCGTCCCTGTTCTGCCAGAAATAAATCCGAGTTTATTGAAAAATTCCAAGGGGAACATTAACAAAAAAATTAAGATTTTGTAAAAATTGCACTATTTTACTTGTTGAACTTGAAAATTGTAAAAAAATAACCACGTAAGGTAGAATTAATTTTGCGGTTGATTTGAATAAAGTAAAGAATTCTGCTAAAAATGAAACCGAGTTTATTCAAAAATTCTAAGGGGAACATTAAAAAAATAAGATTTTCTAAAAATTGCACTATTTAATTGGTTAAAGTTGTAAGATAACTTTAAAAATTTGTAAAAAAAATAACCATATGAGCTAGAATTAATTTTGGGGTTGATTTGAATAAATTAGAGAATTCTGCAAAAAATGAAAAAGAGTTTATTCAAAAATTCTAAGAGGAATATTAAAAAAATTAAGATTTTCTAAAAATTGCACTATTTAACTTTTATTGAAGGTGCTAGGTGATTTTTAAAAGTTTATAAATAAATAACCACGTGAGCTTGAATTTACTTTCCGGTTGATTTAAATAAATTGGAGAATTTTGCAAAAAAATAATCCGAGTTTGTTGCAAAATTCTAAGGGGAACTTAAAAAAAAAATAGATTTTGTAAAAATTGCACTATTTTACTTGTTAAAGTTGTAAGATGATTTTAAAAAATTTGTAAACAAATAATCACGTGAGCTAGAATTAATTTTGCGGTTGATTTGAATAATGTAAGATTTCTCCAAAAAATGAAACCGAGTTTATTCAAAAATTCTAAAGGCAACATTAAAAAAATTAAGATTTTCTAAAAATTGCACTATTTAATTTGTTAAAGTTGTAAGGTGACTTTAAAAATTTGTAAAAAAAAATAACCATATGAGCTAGAATTAATTTTGCGGTTGATTTGAATAAATTAGAGAATTCTGCAAAAAATGAAAACGAGTTTATTCAAAAATTCTAAGGGGAATATTAAAAAAATTAAGATTTTCTAAAAATTGCATTATTTAACAACTTGTTGAAGCTGCAAGGTGATTTTTAAAAATTTATAAAAGAAGTAACCACGCGAGCTAGAATTTATTTTCCGGTTGATTTAAATAAATTAGAGAATTCTGCAAATAATAATACTAGTTTGTTGCAAAATTCTAAGGGGAACTTTAAAAAATTAGATTTTGTAAAAAATGCAATATTTTACTTGTTGAAGTTATAAGATGACTTTAAAAATTTGTAAAAAAAATAACTATGTGAGCTAGAATTAATTTTGCGATTGATTTGAATAAATTTGAGAATTCTGCAAAAAAAATAATCCGAGTTTGTTGCAAAATTCTAAGGGGATCTTTAAAAAAATTAGATTTTGTAAAAATTGCACTATTTTACTGGTTGAAGTTGTAAGATGACTAAAGAATTTGTAAAAAAATAACCACGTAAACTAGAATTAATTTTGCGGTTGATTTGAATAAATTAAAGAATTCTGCAAAAAATGAAACCGAGTTTATACAAAAATTCTAAAGGGAACATTAAAAAAATTAGGATATTCTAACAAGTGCACTATTTAACTTTTATTGAAGCTGCAAGATGATTTTTAAAGATTTATAAAAAAGTAACCACGTGAGCTAGAATTTATTTTCCGGTTGATTTAAATAAATTAGAGAATTCTGCAAAAAATAATACGAGTTTGTTCCAAATTCTAAAGGGAACTTAAAAAAAATGAGATTTTGTAAAAATTGCACAATTTTACTTGTTGAAGCTATAAAATGATTTTAAAAAAATTATAAAAAAATAACCAAATTAGCTAGAATTAATTGTACAGTTAATTTGAATAAATTAGAGAATCCTGCAAAAAATAAACTCGACTTTGTTGAAAAATTCCGAGAAGAACATTAAAAAATTGAGATTTTATAAAAATTGCACTATTTCACTTGTTGAAGGTAAAATGATTTTTAAAAATTTAAGTATAAAAAATAAATAAGCAAGCTAGAATTAATTTTGAGGTCGATTTAAATGAATTTGAGAATTCTGCTCAGGGACGGATTTAGCACTTGGAGGCAAAAATTGCTATGAGGGCCTCGTGATACTGCAAAAACTTTTAATTATTTTTTTTTAAGTTGCAATTTAGCTTTTTGGGGGTCTCAAAAAGAGAGGGGGCCCTGGGCTGCAGACTTCAGCCCATTCACATATCTAATATCATTTTTAAATATGTTTCATAGCA
Organism: Stenus bimaculatus; assembly: GCA_963971135.1. Lineage (NCBI taxonomy): Eukaryota > Metazoa > Arthropoda > Insecta > Coleoptera > Staphylinidae > Stenus > Stenus bimaculatus. The sequence goes on from OZ020185.1 coordinate 4,760,306, forward strand.
AATTATTTGAAGTAGGTAATTACTTAAATTGTAATATTTAATAATTTATAAATTCAAAAAATTCAATCATTTTTAGGATTATCCATGAGGTCCTTACATATTTATTTTATTTCTTTAATATTTGCATGCTTAATTTACTTGTGTGAAACTAGCAATAAAATCCAGCAATAGATAATATTTTCAAAAATAAAAATAATTTCAAAAAAAAATTATACCCTCGTATTCCTCTGGATAAAATCTCTGTGCTTTAAATTTAATTTAAGAAAAAATGAAAGGGGTTGCCACCCAAATTTTTGATATTTTGTGTAGAGTTGTATAAAAAATTAAACTGGAGCAGAAATTTAAAAATAAAAAATGATCTTCGAATAGAAATTGGAGATTATTTAAAGCGCGCTCCGCGCATATGCTGCACTTTGAAAGAAACTGGGAAGGAGTTGCCATCCAAATTTTTGACATTTTGTGTAGAATTATATAAAAAATCAAACTGGAGAATAAATTTAAAAATAAAAAATGATCTTCGATTAGAAATTTGAGTTCGTTTGAAGCGCGCACTCCGCGCTTTACACTGTACTTTGAATTTAATTTTTAAAAAATGGGAAGGGGTAGCCACCCAAATTTTTGATATTTTGTGTAGAATTGCATAATCAATCAAACTGTAAAAGAAAATAAAAAATGATCTTCCCCTATTATATTAAAAAAATCGTTTAGGGGTAGTTTTCACCCTTAAAATTTAATAGTTTTTATTTTATCCAGAGAAATATGGGGGTATAATTTTTTTTTGAAATTATTTTTATTTTTGAAAATATTACCTATTACTGGATTTTATTACTAGTTTCACACAAGTGCTTAACTTCATTACTTTAGGATATAAGTCATTAGTTTTAATTAATATAAATATTAATAAATTAAAAGGTTATTAACCATGAAACCATGAAATAAGGGTTTAGCATTCCCCACCTTTTGAAATATGAAAAAGATTCAGAATTAAGCTCTATTTCTATTTATGCGCAAAGATTTATGATTTAAGATTTTAGAAGTAAAAATCTGTGATTATAAATAGACCCAAAATTTAAGATTTAGCATTTTTTAAAACCACGGGTCCATAAATCCTATAATTTTCCAAAAAAGAACCATTAAATTAAACCCAAGTTTTATTCATAAAAAAACTGTACCTTCATTATAAACTCAATTTGTACTTATCATTAAAACAAATAGTGTAAGAAAAAGTAATAAAAAATGCCATAATCTTTTATCAGTACACCTCTCCTTTTTTGTTCTTAAATGTGTATTGCTTAACTTTTCTGATTTAAAAAGTATTAGTGCATGTCAAGGTGAATCACTGCAATTTTTTTAAATATTTGTAATAAATATTCGTAGCAAAGAATTTAAATAATTTTTAACCTGCCATTAAAAAACAGGTTGTATGTAAAATGGAGGAAACCAAGATATGATAACCACATACGTAAAAGTATCTACTTGTGAATTACTTTGAAAATAAATCACCTATTTATTTAAATATTATGTTCTACCACAATACAACTAGTATTTTCTTTTAGTGTATTTAATTTACTAGGCTGTAAAAGATATTTTAATATCAGGTGAATCTTACAAGCAATATTAGTGTTACATTAGATCATATCTAATATTTTGGATTTACTTTTAGAACAATGGTTATCAAAAATATTTGCTGTTTGGGTGCTGGTTATGTTGGAGGACCAACTTGTAGTGTCATTGCTTCAAAATGCCCTGAAATAAAAGTAACTGTCACAGATTTAAGTAAAGAACGGATAAAACAGTGGAATTCTGAAAAACTACCGATATATGAGGTAAATATTTCAATTTATATTTGACTAAAACTCATTTTATTCTTATTTTTAGCCTGGACTTTATGAAGTAGTGAGTGAATGCAGAGGCAAAAATTTATTCTTCTCCAATGACTTAAAAACTGCCATACTCGAAGCTGATTTAATTTTTATCTCCGTAAATACTCCTACAAAAACTTTTGGAAATGGCAAGGTAATACATTTTTAAATGATGATTTTCCATTTTTTTTTTAAATTAACTTACAATTTTTAAAACTTTAAATTTCTTAAAGGGAAGAGCGGCAGATTTAAAATATGTGGAGGGTGCAGCCCGTATGATTGCAGAAATAGCCCAAAATGATAAAATTGTAGTGGAGAAGAGCACTGTTCCCGTGAGAGCAGCGGAAAGTATTCAAAACATACTCAACTCAAATAATAAACCTGGAGTAAACTATCACATATTATCGAATCCTGAATTTTTAGCTGAAGGTAAGTTTAAAAAAAATAAGTCAAAGGATTAATTCAGTGTTTTAATTATTTTTTATTTAGGTACTGCCATTAATGATTTATTACATGCGGATCGTGTTCTTATTGGAGGAGAGGATGCAGGTGCTATCGAAGAACTTTGTAAAATTTATGAACACTGGATACCCAGAAAAAATATCTTGACTACAAATACATGGTCTTCAGAGCTATCAAAATTGGTAAATTATAAATTGCATAGATTTTAAAAACTTACAACAAAAATATATATACCTATAGGTATATTTCGTAATTTTTTAGTACATATAGATTAAATTATTTTACGTCATACCTAATAATTCTTAAAAAAATGATTAGTTAGGTTTGTAATCTATTCCAAGTATTAAACAAGTTTGCAAAAACTTTGTTTAAATAAGATAAGAGGGTTCTTTTTGTTTGCAATTGTACAGAAATATTTTTTATTAATAATGAAGCATATATTTGATTTATAGCCAGTTTTGATTAAACGCAGAAAATTTACCAAGACCTAAAAAGCTAACGAATTGTCTTGATAGAAAATTTGAAATATTTGTTTATGCCTTCTTCATCAATTTTAAGTACAGAATACATAACTTACTCATTTTTTTTACCTTTTTATATTTTAAATTAGAAATTAATTGTAAAACAATAACTAAATATTATAACACATTATTCTAAATACGACAAATACCTCAATTTTGAATTTAAGAATATTTTCTTGTGTTTTAGGCTGCAAACGCAATGTTGGCTCAGCGTGTATCCAGCATAAATTCTTTATCAGCTGTTTGTGAAGCCACAGGTGCCGATGTTTCTGAAGTTGCAAGAGCTGTTGGGCTCGATTCAAGGATAGGCTCAAAATTTTTGCAAGCATCAATTGGTAAGTATTTAAACCAATAAATGCAATCAATTTTCCAATTGTTACTGAAATATTTTCTACACTGAAACGACATTTTCTATAAATACTATATATATATAATAACTTATACATAAATGTAGGGTAACTAAAAATTGAAGGACATACATACTTGAAATAAAGCTCAAGGTCATGTGCCATTTACGAAGATGCCTATTTAAAAAAATAAGAATAATTCAACCTATTTTTTAAATTTACTCAAATAATCACATAAATTCCCACTTATAACAAATAAATTTTTTGCAATAATTTTTATTCTTATTATTGGTTTTGGTGGGAGCTGTTTTCAAAAGGATATCCTTAATTTGGTTTACATCTGTGAGTGCCTGAATTTACCCGAAGTAGCTGCTTACTGGCAGCAAGTTATTGATATGAACGAGTATCAAAAATCTAGATTTACTGCCAAAGTGGTGCAGGCTCTTTTCAATACAGTTAGTGGGAAGCATATAGCATTACTAGGGTTTGCTTTTAAAAAAAATACTGGAGATACTAGAGAAAGCCCTGCCATTTATGTAGCCAAAACATTACTCGATGAAGGAGCAACTTTAAATATTTATGATCCGAAGGTTGAAGAATCACAAATTTATGAAGATTTAACTCATCCTGCAATATGTGAATCACCTGAGCATGTACGAAAAGCCGTTAAAGTTTGTACGGATGCTTATACTGCAACACAAGGGACTCACGCAATTGTCATTTGCACTGAATGGGATGAATTTGTGGTCAGTATTATTAAAATTTAAACTAAACCCAATTTAAATCAATTTTTCTTTAATTATTTAAAATATGTTTCTTTTTTTAGTGTTTAGATTATCAAAAAATTTATAATAACATGATGAAACCAGCGTTTGTGTTTGATGGTCGGAAGATTTTGGACCATGGTTCTTTAATAGATTTAGGTTTTCATGTCCAAACAATAGGAAAAAGGTTAAATAGACCAGCATCTGCACGTTGTTGGAGCAGCAACAACCAACCTTAAATAAATTATTTTATGTTAGGTATTTTAAAGTTGAAATACAAGCTATTCAGTATTGTATAAATAAATGAAACATTTTTATAATTAATTATCACGTAAAACATAAATTATGTGCAATTTTATTTATTTTTAATTTAAATGTTATGAATAATTTTTTTAGACTTAAGAACTTAAGTTCTGCTGAAATTTATATCGAATTACAATAGATTTTAAAACTTGCATTTATATATAAGTTATTGCAAAAAACATATTAATTAAGTTTAATGTACTTACACATTATAATTTTATTAACTTCCAAAGTGATAAAAATATACCTATAATTTTATAAATGGTTGTACTTACTTTATTTACCTCGATTCTGTTTTGATTTTGTACATGGAATATAATAAGAGTAAATGAAACGCAGTCTTTTTTAGGAGTAATATATTTTCAAATACGTTTACAAATGGTATATACTTGCGTCTAAAGCCACAAAACATCTCTATACATAAAAGAAATCATATTTATGAAGAGCAAATGCGCAGCCATCGTTGGACATGACAAAAAGGAATTATTAATCTGCTCATTAAAAACTTAAATTGAGAGAAAGCTCTCTTAATAAAAAACAAAAATAAAATGAAAAGCATTTGCTGTAACAAAAACTTCATAGTCTAAATCGTAATAACTATATAATGAGGATAACTATTGCATTTTGTGTGTACATTTATCCTGAGGAATTTTTAAATCTATTAATAGAGATTAGAGTACATTTTAATTAAAATACACAATATTGCCGAAACATTTATCAAGAAAATATTTTTTAAGTTCACATTTGATTTTGCTTTAATTAATTTTTATCGATGACTTATACCTTAATCTCTATGAAATCTAAAGACACCATTGTGGTCATACTTACGCCATTAATTATAATATAGTATAAATATCAACAGTACAATATATTTCGTAATTTATGGCATTATTATATTTGTATATATGGAAGAATAAATAAATATACGCTTTAAAATTGGTGTGTATGCATATAAAATTGGTAAAAGGATCACAGATTTAACATCTTTTATGTAAGTATGACCACAACTTATCGTTTGGCAAAAGTCGACAACAAATTTACACTGTATAAAAACTCTGACATGAATTTGTACCTTGCGAAACAGCACTATTGTTCTTTAAAAAATATTCACCATTTAATGGTTAACCATAATCTTTATAGGAGGATAGCTACAATTTATCATATATACATATTGACAAAAGACAAGAACCATTGTGGTTTAACCATCTACAAATCTGAATAATAAAATTACTGTTTAATTTATATAATATATGGATATTAGTATGGTAAAATTATTGAATTAATCCTGATTTACAAACATGTCTTTTCATATTATACAAATTATTTTATAAGGAGGGGTATACTAGGTGTAAAGAGTTAATAACTAAAATTGTTTCATTATTAACTCTTTATAAACTAATTTTCAAGGGACTATCTACAAAGGCAGGAACTTAAAGAAATAACGATTTAGTGAGTGGTATGTGTTTACAATTACATAAATGTTAAATTACTGTGCAAGAAATCATAATACGAAAACACCATCGTCGTCGGTTTAGCCCGCGAATCTCCTCAAAATAGATTAATTTTACTTACGCCAATAATTTCTTTAACAAAATCTATTCCGAATCAGTCTTCAATTTTGCACCAATGTGATAAATTTTTAATACACTTTTATCTTACTAAATCTACCTTACATAACGAATTTAATTCAGCCCGGATATAAACCGACTAAACTTTTTTTTTTCTTAAATTTTCTAGATAATGCCAACCTTATGATCCATTCCAACCATAATATGTGTATAAAAATTAACGTACTACGTTTTATGCCTAATAATGTTACAAATTAAAAAGAAAATCCTACTTATTTGAATATATAATTTTAACCACTTAAAAATATTTTTTCTTATAATTTAATTTTATATATATTCATTTGTATATAATTAATTTTTTTGTCCTTATGCAAACTATATTTCATATTTTTTCCACTTTTAACACTTTTTTCGCAAAACTAAATATCGTTAGGCAATACAACAATTGTTCATTTTTAAATTTTGTTGAAAATATAGTTAGCACAATATGAACCGATGATTCTTAAAACAACCTTATTTTTAGACAGACCGAAAATCACCATCGTTTTATTTTTTTTTTGTTTAATTTTAGGAACTAGAAATAATTTTTTTTCATGCACTCGCTTTTTATAATTATGTATATTTGTATACATATTTTATTAATTCGGAATTGTAAACACGTATAATAACTAAAAAAAAATGTGTGATGGATATTTGGTGAGTATAACACTACTAAATGGCAGTATTGTTTTATTTTACTGTAGATGTAAAATGTAAATAAATTGATTAAATCAATATTAAATATGCTTGCTTTTTTACCACAAAAGCTTCAATTGGTTATAAATTAGTAACACTGAAATAAGTTTCTGTTCTAATTAAAACTTTACCATATAATAAATTAGTTAAAGTATTTTGTGTATGCGTAATGATGAGATAGAAATTTTTACATTTTTGGCACTATTAGTAAAATTATTTACTGCCATTTAATAAACGTTAAAATGTATGGGTTATTTGTTATTACAACACGTCCACTTAAAATTTTAGTGACACTTATAATATAATTAGTTTAAAAAAGTGATTAAAATATTTTAAGTCCCCTTAGGTTTAAGTAGAGGTTGTACAAACATCCATTACTATTTTTTGGCATTTAAAGGGGTGATAATTGGAAGCATTTTACTATTGTTTATGGAATGAGGAGGGGCAGTGGTTTTAATCTGTTTCTATTATAAATATATATTTTAAATGATATAAAAACGCAACAAATTTACCTTACGCAAATATAAGTTAAAACACAAACAACCGTCATAATGATTTACAATTAAATACACTATATTATGTATATAAATTATTTTATATTTGCATAGGCATTTTTAAGTTCTGGTGGTTTAATTCAAGATAATTTAAAATTATTTTTTATTTAAATTATATTAAAGTAAAAACAAATAACGCCAATGTGGTCAATAAATTTTAATTACCCTTCAATTCATTTTTATTTAAATTAAATTAAACCACTTCAGAATTTAAATTAATAAATAAATGTGTAACTATATTATTTTGGTACTGTTAAGGTCTAGATGTAATATACAATTATACAAGCGCATCAAACTGCACACATAACAATTCACGCATAACAACAACCTCTCGAATAATCTATAACATAAATAATAAATGCTGGTAAAATAATCTGAAAATTAATTATACAATTGAATATGGATAATAAGAGATTAAATATTTGCTTACCCAGCAACTAGAAGTAATCTCACATCTTGAGCTCCTCTGAAGTGCGGTAATTAGAAAGGGTTTTTTTAATTCGTAATGCTGTAAGTCTTGCTGTTGCATTATGATACCAACATTCTTTCATTAGCTTAGACATTACATGCAATGCCTCACAACTCTGCCATCTATTTGGTATGCTTGGCCGTTTTCTGTCGAAACATACAACTCTGAAAAAAATTAACAAAAGCACGATTAAAAATTTATCAAAAAAATTCAATTGGTTATTAATTACCTTCGCATTTCATCAATTGTAGGGTCTGACGGCACTGCATCATAAAATGGTAACTGATATTCGTCATAAATTCCACCTACATTACATCGGCGAGCAAGCTCCCAAAATATTAGACCCAAGGCATATACATCAGCTCTTTTAAATGAATCAAAATGTTCAATATTCATTGTTTCATCCAACACCTATAAATTTATTTATTTAAATTTGGAAAAATTGCTCTTCTGTTTGTTTAAACGTTTTTATTCTATTTTTTAAGCAACTAACCTCAGGAGCCATATATCTTTTGGTTCCAACTCTATTATTAAGTGGAATGTCCACTGTGTCCGTTGTGACATCATGGCGAACGGCAAGGCCCAAATCGCCGATGGCACATGTTCCATTAAGTTTAACTAAAATATTCTTAGACTTCAAATCTCTGTGAGCAATTGCTGGTTTACCTGTAAAAAAGTAATAAAAATTTTCTATTTTATTTTTATTAGATATTATGTTTACCCTGAGTGCCCATAATATCCATGTGGAGGTGAGCAAGTCCTGTTGCAATGGATAGGGCCATAATAATCATAGCACTTGTGTCAAAGATATTACGTCCAAGATAATCAAACAATGACCCATGCTCGTGATAATCAGTGATTAACCACAATTGGGTCCAGGTACCGTTATCTGTAAAGCACAAAGAAAACCAATGAGTTGAAAGGAATTACACAAAAATTTAATGATTTTTTTATAATACCTTTATTATCAGCTGCAATAAATCCTAGAATATTATCATGGCGCAACATGACAGTTTGGTAAATTTCAGCTTCTCTAAACCATGAACGTTCTTCACGAGAGCTAAATATTTTAACAGCAACATTTTCTCCTCTCCATCGTCCCCGCCACACCTCTCCAAATCTACCCTGACCAATTATTTCAACCAATTGGATTTGTCTCGCAATACTTCTTTGTACCAAAAGTGGAAGCCCTACAATACAATACAAATAAATAACATTTATAAATATGAAGAATTAAAAATTGTCAACATAATTATAAGTAAAAATTACCTGATCCACTCCCACTTGTGGTCATATCAATCATATGTCGCAATGATACACCATTTAGTATTGGATGATCTGGAGCTTCTATGCTATCCTCTGCATGAGTTAGATGTTGATGTCTGCCACCTTTTGGCTGATTTCGATACCAAACAATGCCAAATATTACTATGAAGAGACAAAGGGTTGAAACCATCGTTATGACGGCTATCTCCATTGTCCCAAAATTTTGTCCAAACGAAGTACCTTCTACACAAGTAATTAATATTAATAAATTAAATATTACCTCAAAATCAAACAAAATTTTATAAGGTTTGTTTGATTTTATTTAAAAATTTTTATGAAAGAGAAGTGAAAATAATGAACGACATTATGAATATCTTAATGGTTCAAATTACATAATAAAATTTTATTTAAAAGCAATGATGCCATCAAAATATTCAATTTGTGCAGTAGTGTTCTACATGCAAAGTCCTTGTAAAATGTTATACGTTCATTGCTATAAACTAAAAAAAAAACAACTGAAAATTTAAAATGTACTTACTATAATTATACGTAATTTCCAAATGTAAATAAGACACACTACAATTTTTGTTTATTTAAAATACATAAATATTATAATGGGGCAAAAAAATAATTTTTAAAAAAGTTATGATTTTTAATTGCTGGAGATGGACAATAACACTTATGAACGTATACTTATTTCAAGGTAATAATTACTCAGTTTTCATGTAGAGTTGAAATAGAATTGATCACGCTATACTTTTGATTGGAAGATTTATTTAACAAACCAATCAGAATCAAGCAAAGCATTTTCAAAACAAGACTTCATGAAAACGTAGTAAATATAATGATAGTTAAATGTAAATGTGAATAATATTGAAATATTTTATGTTTAAAAAATTTGTTTTTCAAAATATTTCAATAACTATCCATTTGAATACATTACCTACCCATGCCATAACATAAAACCATTCATTCCATGCCTCAAAAAGCAAGATCAACTGTAAGCAAAGCTGAGCACAAGCACTAAGCACAAGGAAAGCAATAATTAATTATTAATGCGTCAATTGGTTGTTACTACATAGACCCTCTTGGTATTTTATCAAAAATGCCTTAAATTCATTTTCTTATAATTACCCAGTTAACAAATGTGCGATGCGGACTTTCACTTATGATTCACAAAAATTACAAACAATATGTGAATCTTAAATCTTAAAACCCACATGTAAAAGACGAGGACTTGACAAAATAATGATTGTATCCCAAATTAAAATATTTTCGATTGTGATAAAAAGCCCTTTTAATTTCTAACCTTCGACAGTGAATGCTGTTAACAAATCAACATTACAATAATCATATGTATCGCAGCAGTCCGATGCGATTTTCAAGTACTTAGCGTCGGATTTCACATCAATTCTCTCCTTGCAATAATCTGTTTTGTTAGAGTGCAGATTGAAATAGATGTTACTCTGGTTAAAGCATCTGATAAAAAGTAATCACTTGTTAGTTATTGTCTTATAAATTAAGGTTTATTTATATCATAAGCAACACATTTCATTAAAAATCAATATTTATAAAATTATGTACAAATATAACTGTGGGCTTATTATTTTTAATCAAAGATACAAACAAGGTTTAAGACATTTCACTATCTACTACATTACATTCTGTTTGTTTCTTTTCTTTAGTATTCACCAGCACAGTTCTAAATCATTTGCTCCAAAAAGCACATAATGATAAGAAATATTCTTCTATAAACTTTGTATGAGTTTTAAACATTTTATAATTGAATCTTCGTTTTTTATATTAATTAGCCACACATTTATAACCAAATAAACTTACCTTGTAAAAAAATTATAAATAAAAAATATATACATTATATACAGATAAAAAGCTATCTACAGAAAAAAGTTGCAAACCAAAACCAAAAAATTAAATGCTGTGCCAGTTGAGCAAACTACAGGTGAAGGAAATACTTGTGGTTTGTAGTTTAACCAACGCAAGCAATAAATAGCAAATCTACTAGATTACACATTCAACTTGCTCGGTGTGTGCTTAAATGAGTTTAAAAGAAGGAAGAATGAAAACCTTAGGAAAAATTTTTGTACAAGAAAGAATTTAAAAGAAAATTTTGTCGTCGCGGTGCTTTTTACCTCGCGGTTTGGGTGTTAGTTTGGGAACGAGATGTTCATTGCAGTAATCCCTGTCCTGGCAACACTTCATCACAAATGTATAGTTGAGGAGCTTCTGCGGATGGCAGAAGAGAGGGTTATTAGCGGGAAGTTGCAAGTTCTCGGACAGGCACCTAAACATCACGACACACACGATAATACATAGTCAAAATTGAATGTGCATTGTAATCATTTTATTGAAGTTTCACATATTTTGCAGATTTGCGATAGCCAGTCGACCTAGGATGGTTTCATTTTGGGAAATAGGTAATTTTATTCATTAGATGGATTATGTAAAATATAAAAATTAAAACAAAACTTTTGGAGTTTCATTTTACAAGGAATAACAATAATATATTTTGTATTTAACTTTTCATTTTATAACATATTTTTAATACCAAAGGGAATAATAAATTTATTAAGTGGTGATAAATGATCTTTAAAAGGATATTTATCGTTCAGATTAAAAACAGTTCATTTCTCTTTGTGATTATTCCTTGAATATAAGAAAGATAACCAATAAAAACCCCATCGAAAACTTAATTGCATTTATTGATAATAAACTGGTCAATTCCAAAATCAAAAATACTTCCACAAACTTTTAGGCACTTTCTAATTCTATAGAAAACTCATGGTGGTGCCTCTTTTGTGGTCAATTTCAGCATATGTTTTAAGTACTTGGACAAACTAGACTTAACCACTCGGGCACATATTACTTGAAGGAAAGTTTGATTCTTTAAACACTTTCAACACAAAATAGTGTAAAAGTAATGCATGCAGCGTATAAGATTAGTTTGTCCAATTATACTTGGATCATGTCAGTCTGGTTTCAAGTAGAGTTAGAAAATGTGCACGCATTTCTTGTCAAAGTTGGTACAGACGACTAGTGACTTCAGTTAAAATGGCAGATTTAGTGTTTAACTCTTCGGGGATATGCTTATAGAAGAGCTTAAAATTCGAAAAAATCTTTAATAAATAAAAGGAGCCGAAAATGTATTTTAAGGCTTCAGGTTTCTTCTAATTTTCTTCTTTAAGTAGCTATTTAGGATGATGAAATGTTTAAAAACCATCTTAGATCGCCTCCATGAGCTTTCTCTATCTATAAATTTTCTATTTATCTTTTTTTGTGGATATTTTTGCCTGTACCTCACTTGACTTAATTTTTATTTGTAATCAAATTTCAGATAGATCCAATTAAATAGGGCACCGTCCTTCTCAACTTGGATGTAACAGCAAAGTTACCTTGGCTTTAATGAAACTGTTTATTCTAGCAGTAGTGTCCAAGTAATGCGTGCGCAAATTATTTGTTTGTTTAATGAGTTTTAAAAACTTTTTTTCCAGTAACTAATAATTGTCAGAACCATTAAAATCCCTCCTAAAGGGTAAGTAAGTTCCAGTTACATATTAATTTAAATTTATTGGAAATATAAAAAAACTTACACATAATTTCAACTCAGTGGCGTAACTAGAAATTTTAGTCGCTTAAGCAAGATATTTGAAGGGCCCCTTTTAATAATATCTACCCATTTTATTTAAAAAATGAAGACGTTAATTATATTCTGACACAGTACATATAACATGTATTATTTGTAAATTCAGATTTCGCTTGATTTTCTAAATTTATAAACAATATTTTGTACAATTCTATGTTTCAAAGATTATTAATATTATGAAAACATTGTATATTTTAAACAAAAGGCTTATTTGTTTGGCAGTGGTAAGTGGAGTAGTAAGTGCATTTCACATACTATTCATTTTCGCTTGACGTGGAAGTGATCGTGGTATGTCAAACCACTAACCATGCTCCATGTATATTAAGTGGGAATGGTAAGTGGGATGTCAGATGTCAAAAAACACTAACCATTCACATAATATTATGCTGAAAAGAATAAGCCTAAAGCAAATTTAAAAGCTCTAAAGTTTTTAGGTTAGTTAGTAGGACTGAAGAAGGGAAGAGGTGCGATTCGAATGTTCAGTTATATATTTTTCAATTGATTCATTTTCCAAAAGGTATTTTATATTCTTTAGGTCTTTATATTAACATTCCTTTGTCCGAAAGGCATGAATACTCCTTGGTCAGTGTTCAATTGTGTCTAACTGGTTGATGATGATAAAAACCATTATCGATTCTCCCAATTTAAAACAGAACTGAACATATTCGAAAGTAGGTCCTAGTTAGTGTAGTGGTTATCACACCACAGGTGGAAGTATGTAACTCTAACAAGTTAATTGGATAATTTGTAAATTCGTTGATAATAAAAGAAGTGATTAGGCATTAGAGTAGGCTCTTCAAGTAAATAGTAGGTTTAATTATTGATGTAGGATATTTAATTATTTATTAAATTCTTATTTAATGTATATAAATATTGTTTAATGAAAACATGGAAAATGACCTAGCACGAGTATAAATTAAAGACCAACAACGTTGCATATGGTAAACGTAACTTACTTTACAATATTTTGTATAAAGTTACAAATTAAATAATTATTATTGAGGGGCTCAAATGGGTTCCCTAAGTCCTTCGGCCCTTAAGTGTTGCTTAACCCGGCTAAATAGTAGTTACGCCACTGTTTCAACTCCATGCTTTAAAAATAAAACAATCATACAACATTTTAACAATTCATTTTTATATTATTGTTTTGTTAATAAAAAGAAACTCCAACTTTGTAAGTTAATAAAACGAATTCGTTAATAACACAAAAAAAAAAAACTAAAATGTTATTATCGAGTTAATCTAGAATACTAAAACAGGAGTGGGGGCACACGTTTTTCTTCATGTTACCTGCAGTTGGAAGAGGTAAGACACCATCATTACAATAATCTCTATCTGTGCAGCAAAGATTCGTATAGTTGACTGTAGTTGGTGTTCGACACCATATTGCAAATTCAGGTGGGAAATATGCCGTTCTGTTAGCACAGCTAAATAGCCCCCACAAACCATAAATAAAAATTTACAAAAAAATAGATAATAAAAAAGTTAAAATAATATCAATGTGTTAGAGACCAATTTTATTTGAGATTATAATAGGGATGGAAGGGATTCAAATTTAGACTGGCTACCAATATATTTTCTCCTAAAAGAATTAACTTAGATTTCAGTAAAATTTTTACCGATAAGAATGTTCAGTTGCTCCCGTTTTGCTAAGGGAAGTTGTTGTAAAGCAGTACCCATCTGTTTCGCACGTATAGTTCGTGTCTGAGCAGTAGTCGCACTTGCATTTTAGACCTTCAATACCTGAAAAGATAAATTTATTAGATTTTCAAGAAAATACAATTTGAGTTAATTTGCTGGACGAAGTCGACCCCTGGGTAGCATTACAATTTCTTTAGTTTAATTTGAACGAGGTTCACGAGGTGGTTCATTTTAAAATCCTTTTGAAAAATTTTTCTCCTTTTAATCGCGATTAATCAAATCCATTTGGTTACAAATGTCGTTAGTACAAAGGCAACACCGCAAAAGAGGAAAAAGACAAATTTACTTACAGTATTGGAAAAAAGTAAAGCAACATTTACGTTTTCTTAATATATAGGTTATAATATTCTGTAATAAATAACTATAATATTTCAAACTAAGAATGCTTTAAATCTACATTATTTCATAATTTTTTTAATAAATAAAAATTGCAGGTTTAGTAAAAATAATTTAGTAATAAGGCTGGAAAAAAGTAGAACAACAATTATAAACTTATTATCTATTCATATAAAAATACAAAAATTAAAGTGTAAACTAATATTTTGTCCAATACCCGCTGTTCTTAAGTATATCAGCACATCTTCTAGGCATTGATTTTAAAAGATTATTAATTACAATTGGATCTACTTCATCCCAAGCATTTTGAGCGCTGAAAAGAGTTCATCCAAATTTTTGTAAGTTTTATAGGGAATTTTGTTATCCAAAATATTCCAAAGGTTTTCCATTGGATTTAAATCCGGAGATTGTGATAGCCATTTCAATAAATTAATTTTTTCTTCCGCAAACCATTGTTTTACAAACTTTGATGTATGCTTCGGATCCATTATCCTGCTAAAAGAAGTGACGTAATGGGAGAGTGCTATCAGCATATGGGACCATAATGTTCACTAAAATATTTTTATACACAAAACGATCCATTATGCCATTTATACGATGAATGGAGCCCATTTCGAAACCAGAGAAGCACCCCCAAACTATTACAGATCCACCACCATGTTTTACTGTATGTCGAACATATTTGGGATGTAATCTTTTGTCCTCAGGATGTCTCACATATTGTATTCCATCACTACTTATCAAGCTATACTTTGATTCGTCACTGAATATTACCCTATTCCAATCTTCCAAAGTCCAATTAATGTGGTCTTGAACAAATTTAATTCGGGCACGTCTGTTTTTCTTTGAAAGTAAAGGTTTCTTTGCTGGTCTTCTAGCTATAAGATTGTTCTCACTTAGTCTATTTCTGACAGTGCGTGATGTAATATATGAAAACTGATTGTTACCAAATTGGGCCTTAATTTGGTTTGAAGATAAAAAAGGGTTTCTTTTGAAATATTTATAAGCGCTCTACCTTCATGTAATGTTGTTTTTCGTGGCCGTCCAGACTTTTTTTTTGAAATCTACTGTTCCACTTTCATTATAACGTTTTATTATTCTGGATATAATGCATCTATGCAGCGAATACTTTCTAGAAATATCAGGTTGCGACGCTTTTTTTTTATTAAAATCACTAATTATCAAAATTTTAATTTCTTTTGAAATTTTTATTTCTCGCAGCATGATGGATAAGCATAAACTAAGTATTTGAGTAAAATGTAAAATAAAAATTTTCATTATTTTGTGTATTATAATAAAATGTTGCAAATGTTTCTCTACTTTTTTCCAACAATAAATAAAATTCTTTAGAAATATTTAAATTTCCAAAGAAATTAATTTTAAAATCAACTTTATAAATTCGATACTAAATACTGAGTGTTAAAATTAAACATTATTTTCACTATTTTTAAAAATTTTAGAAAAAAAGGAAATGTTGCTCTACTTTTTTTCCAATACTGTATATCCATAGTTAACTTATTCTTGTGATAAGTTTACTATGTCCTATGACTATCTCAACACCACGAATGTGAAAAATTAACCTCTATAGGTCATTTAAGTAACTGAAACACCTTGTATGTAAACCAAAGGCAACTTTAAAAATTGTTTTTCCAACTTAGGAATTTGAACATTTGGTTTTGCGTTAGAACAGATAATATAAAATAAACAGTGGTGTGATTCAAGGGGTTTGCACTGGTTCGGTAGAACCGGTACTTAAAATTTTCTCATTTTGAGCGAAACGGTTGTTAGTATTTCTAATAACTTAAAAAACCAAAATCCAAAAAAAGCTGTCATTTTAAGTGTGGCGAATGCATCCTCCTCAAAAGTTTTAAGCCATGAAATATTTTAGGCGTTCGTGTCCTAGAGATTGTAAAAGTGGATTGACACATTAATACTGGGGATAGTGTTATACCTGGTTTATCTGAGGCTTGTAAAAGCGGCCCTTAAAGAAATAGGAAATTGATTAACCTCAATTATCTCAAAACTATGAATTTTGAGTTGTGTCCTCGGTGTGCGATTTGTTCTGAATGATACTGATATCTAGCGGGGTTGCGGTAGCTGACATACATGGCTATTAAAATACTCAAAAGTGTGTAATTTTTAATTGTTTCCTTTAGATCAGTGGTTATCAGCCTTTTTTGGCTTTCGTACCCCTTGGCAGTTCATTATCCTAAATTGTACCCCTTACATTAGAAAAATCTTTATAATTTAAATACTCGTTATCATTATTTTAAATTTGTTGGTTATATTATTAAACTAAAATGTTCAATTTAAAATACATAGTATTTATTCCATAGGTATTGTACCCAACTAATATATTTTTCGTTTAGTTTCTAATTCTTATTCTTTATAAGCTAGGGGGATGCAAGGTTACCCCCTCGCACCCCTCTCCCAGCGCCCAAGGTCAAGGAGTAGGGCCTAAGCCATCAAATGCCTACCACTAGGGCTGCTTTAGATCAAAATAGCAACTGATAACCAAATGGCCTTTTAACATTGGGAATTTTGTCTACCTGAAGCTGAATATTCAACCCTCAGCTCCCCCCTCCCTCCAATGTCCTGCTTCATTGTTTGAGCTCAGCACACATGTTTCTATTCTATAAGGGAGCAATGCTTTCATGTTTTTTGTTTAATTTAACCAATCATTTGAACAGAAAATTTGGTTTCTCTATTATATTAATATTTATAGGTAAAAAAAATCAACACTTCTACATTTTAACCATGGATTCAGAAAAAACTCGAACGTAAAATGTTCAAAAAATCCAACATTAATACCACTGATGCCTACAGTTTTTAAAATTTTACTGCTTTTGCCTCAAAAGGAATCTATAGTTATTTTGGTGATATTTTGTGATTTTTACCAAAGAAATTCTTATTTTGTTATTTAAGTATATGTGTACTTTTTGTTTTTAAATAAAGGAGAAGTTTATAATTAGTTTCTACATGAATAAATTATTAAAAATTATTGTCCCAGTACTATGCATTTCTGAAACACCCTGTATGTAAGTTTTATGTGCGCTATTATTTATCAAACTTTTTTAATAATATAAATCTTGCAAAATGTGTTTACTTAACATTAGATTATCCGTAGCATTAAAGCGAACTTGCATAATTTATAAATAAAACAATTCATGGTCAATAATATAAATTAATGATTGGACATTAAGGAACACTTGTAGTAATTAATAAAACAAGTTACAGTTATTTATTTTCAGTAAAGTAATAAAGAGTGATACTAAGGTAATTACCATAAGTTAATAAAACATTCGATACCATAAAAACAATCAAATTTGGTTTGGCCTAAAGAAGGAACAAAGATAAATACTTGAAACTTTGCTCATTTTCTAATTTGTAATGATCTAATGGTAACAATTATTTAATAAATTGAACTTAATAAAAATAATCAAGTATAATCATATTATATCAAGTAGGCTGTAAAACTGACAGTTCTTACCAATAAATAAATGGCACAGCCAAATAAGATGACATAAACAAACGAATATAGTTCTGGACATTTTCACGATTTAAATCACGCACTAAGTACCTATAACATTTTTACACGCTTTGTTTCTGTGGATCGCAGCTATTTACGTTTGCGACGTAAAAATCGTACTGAAAACATTTTACCCGACTGCCATTAAGAATACTCGATTATTACGGTAGGACGTAGGCCGAGAAAAGTGTGATGCATTTTCGTTATTTTTGCGTTGATTTTCTTCACTAGCATTCACTGACTTGCTTTTTTCATACCACATAAATAATACTAACGTTTTTCTCAAAAAAAATATAACTTTAAAAAATTTTTATGACCGAGACAAAAATAGCCGCCATTTTCTTTTATGAAAGTGATGTTTTTAGGTGGCGTTAGATAGCGCTTATCGCACATTCTAGCGGGATATTTAAAATACCCAAACAAATCGTTTTAATTTACAAATTACCAATGAACTTTAAAATATCTGATTTTATTATTTGTTATTGAGAATAACAAAAATTAATCTAGAATGCTTGTTCTGTATTAAATATTTTCTATTAAAAAAATAAGCAACTGTTTTTATCAACAAGATACATAAATAAATAATCAAATATTAGAAAAATAAGTATTTATTTATTGATCCTAATAAAAAATTGATTGAAAATTGTATCAATTCATGGATTATGGATATAATTTTCATTAATAAGTTGCAAAAAAGAAGTAAGTAGGAATTAAATTGTTATCCAAAATATTATTTTAGAAAGTTTGTAAATTTTAATTTAACATCTCATTGTTTTATTTTGTATAATATAAATTTTTCTAAAATAAGAATTTTTATTTTTTTATTAAACACCTTGTATATAATTATGACATTTGCTGCTCTTTGTTTTTTTAGTTCTATAGTTCTCCTGTCAAAATCTGAATTCTGTCAGAAGTGCCATCAACTCCACTCCACAGCAACTTTGTTTTCTTTTGGTTATTTTGAGCGTAATTTGTACAAAATTATTTTAATTATAAACTGACATTGTGAAGGTGCTTGATACATTAAAAACCATGGAAAATAGTGACAGTAAGGTGAGCGGATTGTGGAATGGTGAAGATGAGCCGTATAAAGCTTTAAGAATGCCCAACACAATAACCCCGGTGTTTTCTGAAAGCAATAAAGTAAATGGAAGTAATTTAAGAGCAGACGCTGCAGAATGGTATCCAGGTACACACTTCAGAACTAATAGCAATGCCAAAACTAATAAGAAAATTGGTGGAATGGCTCAACAACGTATAAATAAAATTAAATTTCCGACAGAGCCAGAGTATGTTGCTACTAACGATGTTTTGACAAGTGATATTGTAGACGTGGATTACGACTTTGATACCTTTTGTATGTTAATTGCAAATATAATCGTTGATCCCGGTAAATTTGATGAATCCGTTGACATGTTTAATGATTTACTTTTAAACCACACGGAAAATGATGAAATAATAACAAACATAGCCAAGTATATATTTGACACTGGTATAGATGAGCATAACTTTCGTTATAATGGTGCAAGATTATGCCTCGTTATTGCTCGACAATTTCCTTCTTTTAAAAAGCTTCTGATTAAAATTGCTAATGAAAGCTTACAATTTTCTATTGAACCTGGACTTGCTTTATTTTTGGGCGAATTATTTTTACAATTTGATTATAATATAGAGATTGGTAATAATTTAATAATCGCTTTGAACAAATTAATTGATAATGGTGATGATGAAAGTCTTAAAACAGTTTGTCAAACTTTAAAGGTATGAATCATTTGTAACGTTTTCAAATCCAAATACATAAATTTAAAATAAAGTAAAATTCTTGCTCTTGAGGATTTGGATAAATATTTAAATATAGTAAAATATAAATTCTTTTTATCCAACTTTATTGTATTTTAAAATAAAGTTGGATAAAAAGAATTTATATTTTACTATATTTACATAAATTTAGTTGAAAGCTTGTATTTAAATGTATTTCTGGAATTGTAAACAAAAAATTTATTACTTGTTTTTTTAGTTAAGTGGGAGCTCATTAGAAGATTTAGATGAAACAAGCACGACTTTCATTTTAGGCAGATTGAAAGAAAAGAAAAATAGTGTTACGGAAAATTTGCAAATTTTAATTAATAAGGTGTGGGATCTAAAACTTTCTAAATGGGGACAATCAACTTCAGAATTAGCAAATAGGTAATCTATAACAATTTAATCAGATTATCAAAAGATCATAAGTGGTTATGTTCAGGTTTAGCACACATGACTAAAGTAATTTAATTACTTATTTGATTGCGGCCACTGCATAAGAGTTGCAGGCCCAATTTTCAAATTCGTGATTAATTTACACAGGGCAAAATATTCAAAAAGATTACTCAAGATATGAGTGCTTAAAGTTAAAAATTTTATTTGAACATTTCTCACTATTTTTGTTTATTTATGTATTTATTTGAATATTCACCAGCAAGCCCAATAACAAATTTTAGGAATATACTATTACAGTAGACAAAACAAAATAAAATAAACAAGGTGACAGTAAACAATAAAACATAATATTTATAAATAAGTAATGACTAGTGATATCACCATCAGATCATAGTCCATTTAAGTATGCACACAAAGTATATAAACACTACGTTATGAGAGAGGTTGAAAGGCTAGCAATTCGGGAAACAATGCGCCCGTTTCGGACTGGTGGGAACTAAAGCATCCAATAAAGTATAAATAGCGCCGCCAAACCCCTTGGTGGCGAACTATTTCCTGTTTCCTATGGGAATAGGACCTCTCAATCTTCTATTCTCTCTGAGTATGCATTAAGAGGATAGTTGGCAAATTTGAGTGCTGGATTTTGAAATTCGCTTGAAATTTGGGGTTTTGGTCATAATTTTTTTTCCAGTTAAGCATTTTTACAATTTATTTTTTGGTACACAGAAGTCTTGTGGCTACCAATTTCTTCTTTTTTTATTTTTGTAAGTCAAACCAAATACTCATACGGCAGCAGTAAAACAGGCTCTTTACAAAAAACGTTCACTAAGTGGCGTTTTAGCTTTTTATAAAAAACTAATTGAAATAATATGTCATTTCCAACGCTAACAATAAGTTAAGGTATAAGCGAAGATTGTATAGACTTGGTTTTTGTTTTAAAAATATTTTTAAACTTTTTACAGTGCTCCAAAAATTTCTTAAAATTTTACTTAATTTCTGGAGCGCTCTAAAAGGTTTAAAAATGCCTGTTTTACTGCTTCCGTATGTATAAGTATTTCGTTTGACTTACAAAAATAAAAAAAGAAGAAATTGGTAGCCACAAGACTCTTCTGTGTACCAAAAAAAGAAATTTTAAAAAAGCTTCACTGGAAAAAAAATTATGACCAAAACCGCAAATATCAAGCGAATTTCAAAATCCAGTGCTCAAATTAGCCGACTATCACCTTAAAAGTTGCCCCTAATTTTTCTACTACTATAGGTATTATTTTTTAGTGAGGTAAAAACTGGAGACTGTGGTGAAATATCCAAAACTGAAATACCAACATTTTATGGGCCTGATGGTAACGAATTAACTACAGAGGAGGAAGAATTTCTTGTTAAAAATTGTGGAGTCGACTTTGAGTAAGTTTTATTATTTTATTTTTTTAAATTTTACTACATTCCAAATTTTAGTGAGTATGACTCTGATCCTGAGACAAGTTATGATCCAGAAATGGATGAAGAAATTCAAGCTGCATTTGAAAAATTTGTTCAAGAAAATAATTAGGAGGTTACATGCAACACATGTAAGATACTTGAAAAAAAAACATTTCATAATTTCATTACTGCTTTAAAAAAGTTAATGTGAATTTTTCTAGTTATGTTCAGTAACTATAAATTTGTATTGTTGATTGTGATATTTAATTCTATTTAAAAAAAATATATGTTTTATATGTTAAGACGGTCTTAGATGGTCATATTTTGTATTACAAAACAAAATACATATTTATTAGTTTATATTTATCGATTTATGTAATGTATTCAATAATTTCACAATGTATTTAAGTCTGTATTTTTACATAAATTGATAATAATAATAATAATAATAACATACCTTTGTGTATTTCGTGGCACAATTTGTAGTACAAAATATGACCGCCTAAGACACCCCTTTCCTGTTTAGTATTTAGGTTGTTTCATGTTCCAAATTCTAGAGCCTTTTATTATAGCAATTGAAGTCAAAAAGTAAAGATTAAAATTTTGTATTAATGCGTCTTACTAATGTAATGTTACAACAGGGTTAAAAATTATTCACCAAATGAACTGAACATTCGTTGTTCACTTGGTATTTTCATACTCTATACTTGGATGATTAATATTAGAGGGAGCAACAAAACAAATGTTCATTGGGAAAGCGGCTTAAGAAGTAATTTAGAGATATTGGTCGTGTAAATCTCGGATGTATATGGCAACGTGACAAGTAACATGTTAATTTGAACCAGAGTCGCATCTGAGATTTACACAGACTATATCTAAACATAGAAAATTAAGAGTATTACAAGGCTAAATTTTGCAATGCAATTATTGATAGTAGTATACAATGGACAGTGTTATGCACAAAGCTACCAACCCACATTATTTTTAATTTCTTAAATACTCAAAAAAATAAATAATTTGGTTAGCTGAATAAAATTTAATATTGTAGATAATTGTTTCTTGCTTGTAGGTCATAAAAAAATTAAAGACATATTTTATTATGTAAATATGTTTTTAACCCAATATTTGATTGTGCGTTTGCAGCTTTGTACTTAACATTGTCGCATAAATGTCCATAAAATAGAGATCACAACCGAAATGCTTATTTTCAGCATCGATGATTATCTTATTTGTCAATGTTGAAAAGAAATTACAGTGGACTCCGCTTATTATAAACATGGATAATGTTATCAATCACTTAACAGCTCTTTGCGGTTATGGTCATAACTTTTTTTCCAGAGGAGCTTTTTTAATTTTATTTTTGGTACACAGAAGAGTCTTATGCTACCAATTTCTTCTTGTTTTGTTTTTGTCAAAAATTGTGTTAAAAATGCATTCTTGTAAAGTTGCTCCCAGCTAGAAGTAGGACAAAGAATACGCGATCGTGATTACTTTTGTCCTACTTCCAGCTGGGACCAACTGTACCTTATAACTACATATTTAGCCTCAAAAAACATGTACCAATGCCTTAAATCAAAAGAGGAAGTACCGAATATAGAATTTCATATTTTTGCCACCAGAGGGCGAGCGGAATCTAAAAATTCCCAATCATTAATATTGATATTTTCAATGATTTATCCAAAATTTTGGTGTAGGTGGTGTAATTATTGGGAATTTTAACTACTATTTTATACTAGTTTCACAAATTTACTCATAGGGGGAGAGCTCTTTCCTAAAATTCCCAATTTATTTATGGACTCACCACTACAAAGCAACTATAGAATAAAATTATAAACATGTAAAATACTGTGTTCCTGGGTAAATGCAACAAAAGGGAGAATTTAGTGTATTGGAAATTTTCAAAAATAGTAAAAAACGTTTCGATTTGTTTTTGAAAACAACCAAAACCTTTGCCTAGTAATATCCTATTAGCCTAGGCAAATAAAATTAAAGCTATTTGCTACGACATATACAAATTTACGAATAAGGTAGACTCGGGGAAATGTGAACACAGGGGAAGTGTGAACATATTTGATATAAACCACTTCTTTGAGATATTTGACTTAATATCTACTGATAAAAGAAGAAAACCTTAGAATCTTGCAGCTATCTACTAAAGTTCCAAATTATGTTTTAAGATGGAAACATGACCAGTTGAAGTTCGTTGGTGGACAAACGTATTATGAGATAGACGACTTTAATTTTAAATATTTTTATACTTTCGAAATAAGGAAGATTCAACATATGATTACCTACAACTGAAATGAAGTCCAAATTTTCAATATTTGATGGAGTTATGTCTCGCAAAGAAAATAAACTAACTTTATAATTACGTTTACGCTTGCCCCTTAATTTGTCTAATTAAGGCCAAGTGTGAATAACTATCGAAAATGAAGGAACAAAAACAATTATAGAAAAAAAAAGAAAGTTCCTACTCCTAGCCCTTCTCTAAACCCAAAATAATTTGTACTTCTAAAAACATTGAGACCAGCAGAATTGATAAAACAGAAGGTGAAATGTCTTTGACAGACTCTACAGGAGATGAATGAGAAATAGACGAAGAAGAGCAAATTCATAATGAATTAAAGGAGAATTCGCACATCTCCCGAATGATTTTCTAAACCTTTCATAGAAGATTAAAAGCATGTATTTACTCTTGCCCCTCAATTGGGGCAACTAATAGGCAGATTCTGGTCAAAATTAAAGGCCTTTAAATAGAGACAAATAAGGTAACCATGGAAATTGTCCATTACAACGCATATAACAAATTTAAATTTAAAGGCCTTTAAACTTAAATGACAAAGTCCCATATGCGCCTTGTTACTACTCGATACAAGGCATAAATGTTTAGTACAATTCCATCCTTCAGGCTGTGCAATGACAAACACGAAAAAAGTAGGGACCTTAGTTTGACTAAAAAAATTAAGTTATGTAATAATATGATTTTGCAAAAATTGGTCAGCGAAATGTGACAGCACAATTATTATAATTATAAATTTTGTCGATGGAAAAAAAGTAGTAGTAGTAAGTTTTATTCATAATGAAAGAATTTTTTCTGGCTTGCATGGATGCTTGGGACTGGCACAAACAGAAAGTACTTGTACTATTTTTCTACATTTTTTTTAGAATCGGTTTAATAACCACTAAGTCCCAATGTGCTTACATTAAGTGGCGTCCACTGTATTAGGAAACATTTCTTTTGGACACAAATGTACATTATATGTCCACAATGATTACTGTTTCATTATCGTGAAAGCTTGGAAATGCCGATTTGTAAAATTATTTAAACTTGTGCAATGTAGAAATTGTTAGTGATTGACCCATCAGACTGTGATATTCAGGCTTTCCCATTTAAAAATTCATAGCAGTTGCTTTTTCCAAAGATTGGAATTGACACGAATTATTTTTTAAATTTTATTTTTTAATTGGTTACATTTATTCATATTGAAACCTTTATTCTAAAATTATGAGAATTTTTGGCCAAAATTAGGTTTTGAATTTTTACGACCTCATTTGCTGCGATCTGTCATTTGGTTCTAATGCCAGTTATCACATATTCTATTATAAATACTTAAAACATTCTGTTTTTTGTTTCTCCTTGGAATTATTTAATACTTGTGCTTCTTGAATGTGGATTGCAACGGGAACTGGTTCAAATTAAAATGATACTTTATATTCTGTCTCTCCTAACATTTATAAAATTCATATGCAATTCATTAATTGTGTTAGTGTTAGGAGACACACTAAAAAATAACGTCTTAATTTGAATCCACATCCGAGACTTGCATAAACTATAGAATGAAGATATCGATATGGAAAAATTATTTCTGTCATTAGTACTGAGAGAAGAGTGCAAATTGTTTTATATTTATATATTTTTTATATTATAGCAATTTTTCTACCTTTATTACATATCAAATTTGTTTAAATTTAAAAAATATTCTTTTATAACATAACTAATGTATTGTATAAATCATGTTGTATACTTGACTTAAAAAAGCTCTGCAAAGTAAAACTATTAGACGCAGCTTTAATATTTCTTCAAGAAAATTAGAGTAATGTTTATTTTATATTTTTGTTCCCAAATAAAGTTTTATAGGACATTTCCTGTTTACTAATTTATTGCCAATCACAATTTCTACAAGATGAAACTATTTAAATCCACGGGCGTTTCCAGCCAACTTGTCTAGGGGGGAGGGGGGGGGTAATTAAAAAGATATATAGGGTGTCGCAAAATTCGAACGACAACACTTAACTGAAGATAGACCTAACAATAAGTCAATATGACCAAATTCATTTAAATAAAAAATGTAAAATTGATTTTTAAAAAACTATTTTTTTAATTACGGCCAAAGTAGAAGCTGATATTCTAAAATGTAGAATTTCCCTTGTTTGTAATAGATATCGTATTTAAAAGAAGACCAACGTCAAATGGGTGGGCGCTTTAAATCGTTCCATCCCATAAATAAAACATGTTTTAGTAGCAAACTTGTTGCTTATTTATAAATCATTTTAATTTGTGCCGAGGTTTATTTTATAAATAAAATAAGTCTTGATAAGGGATAAAGCAATTTATTTCACATATACAAAACTGTCATTAGATTTTAAATTATCACATGGTGTTAAATTGTTGAACGAAATCCCTTGTGATAGAAAAACCTGAAACAAAAAAAAATAAATTAATTTTAAGGTTTATACAATAGAAATTCATTATTAAAATTATGGCTCGGAAATATATTTTAAGGCCTGTTTAGACAGGCTACAATATTACCAAATATTTGTTCCCAAATCGACTCAGATGCATCTGCACATTGCGCAGTTGCATCTGATTCGGTTTGGGAACAAAATTTTGGTAACAAATTGTGCCCATCTAAAATGGACTTTATATTTGATTAAGATGAAAACATTAAACCTTAACTTGCGGTAGATAAAATACACTATAAATGCACATCTCCAGGTGTTAAAAAGGGTACATACGAGCTTACCTAGGATTTATGGTGACATAAAACCGTAAAGGTAAAACGTATTGTGACTATATGGTACTATGAGTCTAAAAGGTTAATAAAGTAAACGGATATTTTTGCAATCAATTAAATTCTGGTTTCCTACATTCAATCGTGAAAAAGTATCCGATGAATGAACTTGTTAGACGTACATACTTCCACCTGACCTGAGATGAAAATTTGTAACTCGTATTGGACCAAGAATAGTTGAATACATTTGTAAGGCAAGATTTTATCTCGACTCATTACTTATATGCTCAGTAAGACAAAAGCAGAAAGTCTCTAAAATTTAACCAAAACAAACTCAGTAACCTTACGACAAAGTTAACCTATAATATTTCAAACCGACAAAAGTATTAATAAAACTGATGATATTTATATCGCCACAAACAACTAAAATGCTCATTCTTGTACATATTCATTTGTTCTTTAAAAAATTGACAGATCTGTACCCGTTACAGGATTCCTCCAAAAACAAACGAACCCTCATAATACAAAACACACTTACTTATCGTAATCTTCTTGCTTCACGTTCAGATTCAAGCAATGTGAGAATATCTCCTTCTCGGACTGGGCCCTTAACGTTCCTGATGATCTGGCGATTCTGCTCACCGATGAATTCTACCTTAACTTGGGTACATTGTCCTTGTGAGCCGGTACGTCCTAAGACTTTGATGACACGAGCAAGAACCATAGGCTTATCCATTATTATTTATTTAGTTTTCTGGTTGTTTTACTCAAAAACACGTGCTAAATTAAAACCGACCACACTTGTCGACTCTGTCAAAAAAAGGAAAGAAAGCGTGCATTTAGCGCAGTTGTCAAAAAGTTACCTACTTCCGGTAAGGTTAGACACTACAGAAAAAATAAACGGAAATCATAGAATAAGAATAAAGATAGAGCGCGGTCTTGTACACTCCGAAGGTTATGCTGCTAATTTCAGGCTACAATTCAAAAATTTGATATTTTGAAATTGAATTGTTCAGACCTTGAAAGAACAGAGATACCATGAACCTATGCCATGAACTTTCGGCATATCTCTTATGCTCTGCTGTAAACAGCTGAGTAAGTGCTGAGTAACTGTTAATCAAGCAACCTAAAAGTAGAAAAAAAACTAAATAATAACCAGAAATATTATTATAACAAAGTATTTTTTAATTTAAGGCCTTCCAAAAATTATTTTAAATATTTATTAACAAATGCGCAAGCTTGTTTTCATTTTATATATTCTAAATAACTTTTTGGTTAGGTGTGTACTCTACGGTATTTTGTTCTATTGTGAAATCAAATAAAATGTTATTTGGAAGATATAAAATGAAAACAACTTTGCTCATTTATTAATAAAAATATAAAATGATTTTTGGGAGACCTTAAATTAAAAAATACTTTGTTATAATAATATTTATAGTTATTATTTAGTTTTTTTCTACTTTTAGGTTGCATGATTGACACATTGGCAGCACTTAGATCAGAGTGAGAAAGTATGGTATCTCTGTTTTTTCAAATTGCGTTGTTCAGACCATAATTAATTAATTAAATTTAAATTTTGTGTTTAAAAATCGTAATAATTTATTGTAAAATACTTAAAATGACTTTGCCTAAATATTATATTTTATAAAACTTTTATTTATTTTTTAATGTAATATGATAAATCTTGTTATTTTTGTTCTTGTATTATTATTATTATTATTATTTTGTTCTGTTCATAAATAATAAAAATCTACCATTTATTTTTTTTTTATTCCTTAGCAACCAATAACACAACAAACACCCTGTTACCATTGTAACAATACAAACATTTCAGAAAATCCGAGGTTACAATATTTCAACCTATTTTTTAATAATTAACAAGGTTTAACTTTTAAAATGTCATACAGAGATATCAGAAGTAAATATAATATTTTTTATATTTAAAATATTAAATAATATTTTTGCAGACTTTACAGAAATGGTTCGGGCTTTAGGCTATCCGCGAATGATTTCTATGGAAAGTTTTCGACAACCAAATTTTCCCCTTGTCGCCAACTTACTTATTTGGCTTGCTAAACGATTTGAACCAGAGGCTGAATTGCCACAAGATGTGAACACTGAAGAAGACAGAGTTATTTTTATTCGAAGTATTGCACAATTTATGGTACGTATGTAGATTTATCATTATTCAGGGTGTTCATAACTGCACAGAAAACGCTTATTTGGTGATAGTGGACTTAAAAATAAGTCAATTTGGCTTTAAATGAAAAAAATCAGGGCATTAACGGGAAAATCAAGTCTTTCAAATGAGGTTCAACTTACAAAAACCGCATTTTTTACTAGTGGTGGTTCTTCTGGAAGTTCCGATTGTTATGGGATACCCTGTATTATAATTATAGCAATACAGGGTGAGCTAAAATGATTGTGGTCAATTCAAATTTCCCTCCAAAAAATCTGGGGAATTTGTTCGCTTCAAGTTCACAGTAACACAAAAATATGTCAAAATTATAACAAAGTAACTAGAGTACACATAAATTTCTTTTTAAATTTGTAGTTGTATCAACCTGCGTATTTGGTTGCCTACATATTAAACCACAATCATTTTTGCTCACCCTGTAGTTATTTATTATATCATATACAGGGTCATTCTAAATTACCTGAACCCCTCCTTTAAAAAAATGTTTCAAATAAAATTTTCTTAGTAGGTATTAAAAAAAAATACTTTAGGACAGGATACACGTGTCCCTACATCATGAATGCAAAAAATAAGGTGGTGTTTTAAAAATCATATTTTTGAAGATTTTTTCTAAGGTAGTTAATAATAAATTGATAATATCTGTTTTATATCAACAGGCAATAAAAGCAAATATTAAACTTAATACGAAGCGATTATATCAAGCTGATGGTTACTCCATTAAAGAACTTCTAAAAATTACATCAATGTTGTATGAAGCCTTGATAGTAAGTTCTCCAGAAAAAAATGGAGATGAAGAGCAGAGCGAATTAAGCATCCGAGATTTTGACATTTCTGATAAAGTAATTATAATAAATTGCAAAAATGCTTGTATTTTATTTAATTCTTTTCCAGACCCATGATTTAAAACAATCTCGGCAGCTTGCCAGTGAAATTACAATGACTGGTGCAACATTGTTTGATTTATTAGGAAAGGAAATCGATTTACGGGTAATGACTTGAAAATTTCTCTTTGAAACCAAAAAAATCTCTAATAAAAGCACTTAACTAAAATATATCAAAACACTACACACTGTAATTTAAAAATGTACTATTAAAGGTATCAAGACAAATTAGCGTAGGGAAGCAATATGAGGTTACTGATGTGGAGAAAGGCATAAAAAATGCCATAGAAAGTATTAAAAATGAAATAAACGACACTAAGCAATTAATTGACAATGTTTCGGCAACAGAAGCCAGCCTTGATTCAAAAATTGAACGTAGAAAAATGGAAATTGATCGATATGAAAAAAGATTGCAAACTCTCAAAAAAGTAAGGTAAGATCTCATGGATGTAAATTTAAGTTTCGTCATTACAGGAGGGTTATTCTCGAATCACTCGACACGATGTCGTACAAGGACAAGGATAGAATCCTATTTTTGCATTTCATCGACAAGGATAGAATGATTCGAGTCGTATCGAGTGATTTAAGAATATACCCACTAATAATTTAGTGTGCATCCCTCATTGTAACAAAGTTTATTACTCAATAATTGAATACATTGTTACTGGATTTTAGGCCTGCATTTTTGGAAGAATTCAATTTACTGGAAGCAGAGTTGAGTCAATTATTTGTGCAATATTCAGTACGATCCCGGTGCCTGGTTTATTTGGAAAAAATGGCTGGTGAAGCTGAGCGTTCACAAAAAGAAAGGCAACTTGCATCTTCAATCAAAATCATACCAAACATTTTACCACTTGAGGATCCTGGAGATTTGGGTATGGATGATGATGTTATCCAGGAACAAAAACCTCCACCTAGCAGACAAGAAAGACCCAGAGCACGAACTGGTGGTACAAAAAAATATTTGAATAGACTTTAGTTAGTAATTTGTTTTTATTTTAGGTCGAGCTCAAAGTCAAAAAGGCGACAAGCCATTTACTGGTTTCAACCTGAACGAAAATAAAAATGGGTCATTGCTTGGGATTTCTTCAGAATCTGATACAGATGATGACTTATTTTTAGATAAAGATGAACCAGAGTTGGGACCTTCAGATGATGACTCGTTAGGACTAGAACTTTCAACAATGGAGATTCCTAACAAAAGAGCACCCTCTGGTAGAATTACTAGCAGTAAGATTCAGGAGAATAATAGTGATGATGATTTTTAATTGGTTATTTATTTAATTGTTTACAAATATTTTTATAAAATACTTATTGAATTGTTATGATTACGTTAATATTTAGAAGTAACATTGTAGGAATTATATTTATTAAATATTTTAAAATTGTTTCTTTTTTCTCGTATACAGGGTGGGTCATAAATACCAGATGATTGCAGAAGTTCGTGCCCTATTTTCATAGATGGCAGTACGTGTTAAACAAAAATACCAGCGTTTAACCAGGTACTGCCATCTATGAAAATAGGGCAGGAACTTCTGCGATTATCTTATATTTATGACCCAATTTTCCGAAACGCTTCGAATATTATTCTGAAATGGATTAAAAAACAAAGGAAATGAGTGATTTATGGCAATCTGCCGTTTTTTTCAGAAAAGTGTACAGGCAATCTAAAGGTGCCCTTACACACGATGCTGTGTTTTTCAATCTTCGTTTACACGTATTCTTTAATCGACTTGAACAATGGTTGAATAAGGCGTTTACGGCTCCTTCGAGTCCAGTGGCGGAAAAGTTTAAAAAAATCTAAAGGAGCAGTATGGGCTATCGTAAAATCCAATATAGTTTAAACACAAGATTAAAATTCCTGTCGTATGTGTAAATTCGCCTTAATAGGTAAAGGTGAACTCTCGCGGAACGAACCGAACAGCGAACACACATGTATAAAGTATAAACGTTCGTCGCTTGTTGTGTACCTTGTTCGTCTTTCGCTCAAAAAGTAATTACATTTGGGGTCGTGTGGTGTGGTTCACAGGAAGCGAACGAGGGCGAACGAACGTTTACAAGTAAAAACGTTCTTTGAGTATGTAAGCTTCATCGAATGCCGGGTACACACAGCAAGCGAACGAACGTTAACAGGCGAAAGAGTTTGTTGACTGTTTACGCTTCATAGAAGGCGTTTACTGTGCTTCAACCGAGTGTTGGTACATCAAAGGAAAATGAGCGAGCGAAGGATTTTGAATGAATGAGGTGTGGATGGGCTTACGAATTCATCGTTCGGTTAGTATGGACACAACGTCAAAAGCGAGCGAACGAACAAGATTTTCGGGGTTTCCTTTCGCTAGCGTTCGTTCGCTTGGTGTGTTCCCAGCTCCGGCGTTCGATGTGCTCCAACCGAGTATCGGTACAACAAATGCTGGATACGTATTTATTTGATGTACCGACACTGCGTTGGAGCTTACGTACACACGAAACGAACGATTTCGATTGTTAACGTTCGCCCGTCTTCATTCGTTTGGTGTGTTGCCGGCAAAAGGTAAATGAGGGAGCGAAGGATTTGGAACGAACGGGGTGTGGACAGGCTTGTGAATGCTCATTCATCGGGTTTGGGGGTGTAATAGTAAACGCTAGAAAACTTCGTCATCATTCGGTTAGTGTGAATGTTAGTGCCAAATGCTGCTTACACACCAAGCGAACGAGGGCAAACGAAGCTAGCGACACTCTGTTGGAGCACAGCGAAGGTCTTCGCTTGCGCTCGTTCGCTTTCGACGAAGCGTACACACTAAGCGAACGCTTTCGCTTGTTAACGTTTGTTCGTCTTCGTTCGTTTGGTGTGTACGCGGCAATACAAGAACGAACGAACAAGATTATCGGTGATTCCCTTCGCTAGCCTTCGTTCGCTTGGTGTGTACGCAACAATACGAACACCGAACATTCGTAAGTTTCTCGATCACTGTTCAGTGGCCAGGGGACATATTCTTGATGGCGAGCGCATGTTTATAAGTAGCTATGTTTATATGTTAATATACTGCACATCTTAAAATGCTTAAAGTCAAGCTTTAAATTATGACAAAGACTTTGGGACCATTATCGTTTATTAGGGGTTAAAGTCTTGCATTAAAAGTTTCAGAAGAGCGCACAAGTATGCGTTGGAGAGATTTGAGCGTGTTTCTTGGAGGGATCAGTGGAGCCGCCGCATGTGTGCACTCCATGAGGCGTATCGAACGCCGTGACGCATGTCGTCGGTTTTACTATCTACCTGAATCAGTCTCACTAATGACCATTTAAATAGAAACCAGCAACAAGCGTTATCTTCCCGATCGCGTCTTGCGCGCATTATCTGAAACGATCTGAGGATCTCGCTAGGTAAATAAAGATGGTCACCGTGCCAAATCACAAAATGTGCCAGAAATTCCTGTGTTCCTGTTCGGAACGCACGCACGCTTTTAATAATCTCGCACTACGAATTTATATGTCGCCCCAGTTTTTTGTTCTTGTTGACATCTGATAACGGGGTTACTACTATT
Organism: Stenus bimaculatus; assembly: GCA_963971135.1. Taxonomy (NCBI): domain Eukaryota; kingdom Metazoa; phylum Arthropoda; class Insecta; order Coleoptera; family Staphylinidae; genus Stenus; species Stenus bimaculatus. The sequence goes on from OZ020185.1 coordinate 4,793,607, forward strand.
TAAAATAGACACATGCGTGTGAAAACAGGGCAATAATTGATAACAACAATGATATCTTTGGGGAGTAAATAAATGATACTCCATGGGCTAAGACCCCCGGTTAGAAATATTTTAGGAAATATGCGAAATGTGCCAAGTTCCGACAGGACGAGACCGGTAAATCAAAAGGGGAGGAAGGAACTCACACGCGGGTCGCTTTTTGTGACACTTGCGGCATCATGCTATGCACTTTGAAACGTGCCGAAAAATTTTAACCATGTACGAAATTTTACAGTTCCATTAATTGTCTTATATCCCTTCATTCAATTAGTTGTGGATGATGCACGTCATATATTCAGAGTTCCTTCCAATAAATCAAATCCAAGGACAGAAAATTTTTAGTAACAAAAAAGTGACCGATATTATTTTTTTAGTCTTGGAAATTTAGGTCACCCAGGTCCAATTGCACACCCAAAATTAAGATTTTTACAATATTACATAGTTACAAGTTAAATATCTTTTAATTACTACCGTAAACTGAGGCAACTTTTGCCATTAAAAGTAATTTTGGCAAAAATTTTGGAAAAAGATCTACTGTTGAAAGAAAAATTTAAAATACTTTGAATATGTGTTAAATAAAAGTTGGTAGCTAAAAGTCGATCAAACTATCTTTTTCCAAAATTTGGGGCAACGTTACTTTCAACGGCCAAAGTTACTTCAGTTTACGGTACTAACAGTTAGCAAAGAAAAAATCCTGTTTCTTAGGTATTTATCTAAATAAATCAGATTTCATGTCACCTAATCCCTAATCCTAAACCAAATAATAAAAATTCTCTCAAAATAACATCCAACTTTGACAAAACTTGAAATTGCTACTATTTATACTTATACCATTGTTAAATTCAAACAATATAGTTTTACAACTATTCACTTCTAAGAATGAAGAAATTTTGCAAAAAGCTCTGTGATACATATGAAGATTTAAAATTTCCAAAAATATGTACGAAAATCTTTACTGGAACAATTATTTAATATTTAACTTTTTTAAGACCACGTAAGGTTGTTTATAAAAATATTGGATAATAAATAAGGTGTGAATTATTTATATTTTCATAAAATTTTAATTAAAAAAGTACACACCTATTAATTAAAACAAGCACTTGCAAAGTACACGTGATCCTAACTCTCGTATCCGTAAATATTAGTTTAATGTAAAAATAATTAATACCCACGAGTAGCCAATGTAAGCTCAAGTGGGAGTCAACACTTGGTGGAAGTCGTCGCGCCATTGGTTAAGTAAGATTTAATTTAAGCCAAACTGTGAATCAAAGCTAAGCCACATATAAGCTTCTTATCTCACTCATTTCGCTTTGATAAATAAAAGAAGGAATAGCGGCGTAAGACTAAATAGTATTTTAAATATCACTCCTGGAAGAGGCTCTTGGTTCAGAAATTTATTCAAAGCACTCTTTGATTCGCGTCGACGAGCAGAAGTGGTAGCTTATAGTAAATTTTTGTAAAATCGTGTATGCAATTTTTGAAAGGATTTATGATGAATGAATTTAATCGGGTGGCTACGGTGCCGAGCACCGCGTCCAAGTCGGCTTCTGTAGAGGACGTCGCGTCAACCCCCATCCTTGCAACCGCCAACATCACCACCTGTTTACCGCCGAAGAATAAAAATGAACCAAGTCAAACTGAAATTAATGATGCTGTCACCAAGGTCCTTAAAGGATACGACTGGACTCTTGTACCTATTGCCACAAAGTAAGTTTGATTTTTTTTAAACTATCATATTTATTAGTTCTATTTAAAAGACCATACCGAAATATTGATAATAATGTTTAAAATTTTTAATACGCAGTTTTCTTGAAAAGTGATACAACTCAAAAATTACTGTTTTTGAGTTAAACGATACATTCAAAATACAATAATTAGTTTTATAGTCCTATAGAATAATGGAAATATTAGAACCAAAATTATTTTCAATTTGAGAGTAAACAAAAATGTCGAAAATCGTTCTCCTGCAAAATGATAATTTTTGAGTTGTGTCACTTTTCTTCCAGACCAACGACATGTCTCTAAATTCAAAAAATAACCTAATTTTGATAAAATAATTAATTTATTCTTCAAAAGTTTTATAAGAATAATTTCTTTAAGAAGAAAGGTGTTTTTAAATTTTATAAAGCTTTTTGGCATTTTTTAAATTTTCTAGAATCAAATTTGGAAAAAAACGATTCAATAATATAAATTAATATAAATCTTGTATTATTATTACTCTTAAAATAGAATAAACCGAAAAACAAATAAAAAAATGGATACAAAGAGATATCAGATTATCAAATTTGATCTACAGAAGCCCGATCCTCATTTTTTATAATAAAATATCCTATTTATAAGAAAAATGACCTGATCTGAAATTCCTTAGATATAATTTTTTAATTGGTTTTATAAACTCTAAGCTATTTGAATCTAACAAGGTTTTTTTCTAGTAATATTTTTAATCTGTGATTTATATATAAACCCTACTTTTTTGAAAAGACATTAAATTTCTTCAAATTTATAAAAGATATCCGGATAATTTTTGGATGCCAATTAGAGTTTCAACTTTTATAACGAGTGTTTTGAAATATATATTTGCTTCACTGATAATTTGTATCACCCTGTATGATTTGTATAACTTTGGCGTTTAGTAAATCATCCAAAAATTGGAATTTTAAATAACTTTATAAGAAAAAAAAACATTTATAATTAGAGACAAATATTTAAATTTTGTAATTTTATAAGTGTGTTCGAAAAATAAAAAAATATTTATGTACATAGAATTTATTAGTAAACCAAATAAGTAATTGTGCCAATAAGTTATTTGTTTATTTACTTTGCAATTGAGGAATAAATACAATTTGTTTATTTTTGTACTTAAGTGCGATAACTTCTTAATCTTTATAAAAATTACTTTAAAGAGGCTTTTAAACATTCTGACCAATTTACATTTTGCAGCAAAAAAACCTTAAAAAGTAGATATATATTTTTTGACATTGCAATAATTAATTATTCACTTAAATAAAATCCAGGGATGCTTAAAATTTAAAATTGAGTTTATTTTTATTTATGATTTTCAAGTTTTTTTTTTATATTGAAAGAGGTGCAATTATATTTTATACAGGGTGCTTATTTTTATCAGTAATTTTCAAATCATTGTCTCAAAAAACTTACGATAAATGAAAATAATTTGGTCCCATTATTAACTCAAAAAACATTTATACAACATTTAATAATTTATGAAAAAAACTTCTTTAAAACCGAATTTTCGATTAAAAGGTTCAGTTTCGATAGATTTTTGAAAATTTTCTCTAAATAATGCGGTTCTTTAATTTTTCTGAACGGCGGCGATCCCAGGATTTTCCATCAGCTTTTGTAGTTATCAGGAAAATTATTAAAACCTAAAACTTTAATGATATTTAAATAATAAAATCTTGAAAAAATAATTATAGGTCTTAAACCAAGTCAAAAGTCCAGAAATTTTAGATTTTTTAGAAAAAAAATTCATTGCTGGAAAACTATACGGGGTACAAAAACGTTCAAGGGCTCAAACTTTAAGGAATGAATTATATTTTCCGATCATTCTAAAGAAATGTTTGAAAGTCTTCAAATAAACTCTCCAGGGCCAAATTTTGTGTCCAAAATTTAGAAAATACAATGCGATTTTATTATGGGAAAACTACTTGACCCATTTTCACCAAATATCTTTTAAAATACATCTAGAACCTATATGTTTCTAGTATAATATTTTATTGTTGATAACTTTAGTAGTTTTCCTGAAATTTATTGAAATCGTAAACCTGGAAAATATTTAAATATTTTTTTTTAAAACGTTTTATATGTTTTGGAAAAGGTTTTAGGCCAAGAAAGGAATAATTTTGTTATCAGTTTTCGTTTTTGAGCTCTGGACAAGAATGTGTAAAGTAATACTCATGAGCCAAATTTAGTTCTGAAGATTGATTTTTCGAAAAATATACAACATTTTGATGTTATTAATTGATGATATTAATCAGTTTGAGCTCTGGATAAGAATGTGTAAAGTGCTACTCATGAGTCAAATTTAGTCCCGAGGGTTGATTTTTCGAAAAATATACAATATTATTCATTTCTTGACCTAAAAATTTTTCCAAAAACATATAAAACGTTTTTAAAAAAAATATTTAAATATTTTCCAGGTTTACGATTTCAATAATTTTCAGGAAAACTACTAAAGTTATCAACAATAAAATTTTATACTAGAAACATATAGGTCCTCATGACTCATGAGTAGGACTTTACACATTCTTGTCCAGAACTCAAACCGATTAAGTAAACATCAAAAATTTTGATAACCAAATTGGTTTGTCTTAATAAAATCGGCAATAAATTCTTATTGCGTTTGTTTATTTTGTAATTTGATCAGGTATTTTCGAGGTGTCTAGCCCCGACATTGATTATGTTTTTTTTAAATATAAACAATATTTGGTGGTAATATCTAAATGGTGTTAATAAGATTAATTAATACTTAATTTTACAATTTGTAAACATATAATTCCAATATTTATCGAGCAAATGTTAAAAATTTTACAAATAAAGATCAGCGATTTTAACGCTTTTTTTGTTGAAAAATAATAAACACTTGAGATTTGCGGCCACCGCCTTCCACAAATAAACATTAGAGTCTGGATAGTCCAAACAATTATCACCGAATGTAAACAGAGGCGACTACTTTGCGACACATTCGATCCATTAGGGTATTTTAACACACGAGTTTTGCGAAATTGCGCAAAAAAGGTTTAAAGGAATTAGATGAAAAGTGCCGGTAATTAGCGGGCGCGAGTTAATTAATATCTTTAATGTTAGAAAAGCAGTGCAGGAGTAACAATTGCACCTCCTGTGTGTTCCTTCTTACGCAAAGTGATTTTTCGCACCTTTAAAGTGACGCACGCTTGTCTCATTTTCGTCCTCATAAAAATTAAAAATCTAGCGGCATTAATTTTTATGAGCCTAGCGCGTTAATTGTCCGAAGAATTTTAATTTCAGGTGGGACGCTCACTGTAACCTGACTTGCCTCTCTGACATGTCAATTATTTTAGTTTATAGGCTCAGAGCTTAAAGTACTTTTTTGGTAGCTATTTATTAATTTTAATTTGTTCTCAAAACACTGAGCTTTGTTATAGGCGTAACGGCACGCGCTTTATAAAGTAACCTTTTGTTCTTCCTTTAGTAAACATCAGAGTTACAAGTTATATATTTCAAGTGCCAAACAATAAATCAAAGATAACGCATTAATTGATTCATTTATGTTTCTTCAATTACATACATTTAATTAATAATTAGTTTCAATTTGTATTGGTTTATCTACGTTAACCCATTATTTTTCCCCATTGTATTTTCAATTTTTATTAATATTATTACCTATTGTTTTTAGTTTATGTAAGCCTAATCATTTCAAAGAAACTTTATTGTTTAAACAAATACAGTAAACACACGAAGTCCAAATTTTAAAACTTGTGGAAAAGGAGTAAAACTAAAAAGCTAAATAAAAATTGCGGTTTATGAATTTTTATAAATTTGGAGTTGCACCAAAATATTTTAATTTTATTTTTGGTTAGGTTAGGTTCCCCAACTCAAAACCCAAAACCAATATAAAAATAACTACACTTATCACGTCAAGCCACGTCAATAATACCAAAATCGACAATTACTTCGATCAAGTTCACATCAACGTTTTTGGTACCTAATGTTAATAAATATTTAATCAATGTGCATAGATATTTAAAATTATTCCAAGAAAACTATATCCATTCTCTTCAATTAGTAACAATAGTAATGCAAAAATCGTTAAAAAAAAATTGAAAAGAAATAAAAGTTAAAAAACCGAAAATATACAGTTTTTCCATTGTTTCTAAAAAAGCCAATTAAAAGAATGAATGTTTTTGACTTCTATAACTACAAATCAAGAAAATTTCGAGCTTCTATTTCTTTACTTACCAAAACATTCACAAACTCCTTTAATGAGGTAAACAATTTTGGATGATTTTTCAATGGATTCTAACTTAAAATACAATAAACTTGTTTCATTTTATTTTTTTTTTCGCTCTTTGGTCTTTGGAAATTGAAAGACTTAAAATTTACATGATTTTTTTGAGACAATGGCGTGCTACCACTTCATCGACAGTCCATTTCATCGATAGTGCTTTTTCATCGACAACGGTTTCATCGACATGATCTTTACATCGACACGACCATTCCATCAACACGACCAATCCATCGACACAGGCGTTACATCGACAACCATTTCATCGACACTACCTTTTCATCGACATTACCAATTCTTCGACAATGTCGTTTCATTGACTACAGTTTTATCGACTACCTTTTAGTATATTTTACACCAATGAAAATGATTAACATATAATATCTACTACTTTTAAACGTCTGTGTCCTGTGTCGATAAAACAATATTGGGGATGAAATATGTCTTTGCGATAAAAAGGTAGTGGTGATGAAGCTTCAGTCTATGAAACAACATTTTAGAAGAAATGGCAATGTCGATAAATTTGTATGTCGGTGTAAAGGTAGTGTCGATGACACGGATTTCGATGAAAAGGTAATGTCGATGAAACGTCTGTGTCGATGAAAAATTTTTGTCGAAGAAAAAGATTGTCGATGAAAATAAAAATATAATGTCTATGACACGTGTGTGTTCTGTGTCGATGCAAAAATAAGGTCGATGAAAGGTACTTGTCGAATAAAGTGTTTGTCAATGAAAAGGTAATGTCGATGAAACCTCCGTGTCGATGAAATTGCATTCGATGAAACGGTATACAACCTAGTATAATAATGTAGTTTCAGAATTCGAAATTGCTATTTTTTGAGAAATAATCAAAAAATCTACTTTTATGGTTATGGACGATTAAAGTTTGATCACTCACTAACAGGACACCCTGTATATTCATTTAAGTAAACGTAAGCTAACACTTTACAATCTTATTTAACAATTGGAATTAATGCACCCATGCACCAAATATTGGTTTTCCAGAAAAAACTTAATCTACAAACCTGAACTTTCTGTAAGTTAACCATGGAAACCGTCCATTACAACTTATGTAACAATGCGTACAGATTTTTCTTGTAAGCACTTACAAATTTGCATAGAATTGCACCATTAAGGCGATAGTCGGCAAATGCGAGCGCTTGATTTTGAAATTCGCTTGATATTTGGGGTTTTGCTCATAATTTTTTTTCTATTGAAGCTTTTTTAAAATTTCTTTTTTTGGTACACAGAAGAGTCTTGTGGCTACCAATTTCTTCAGGTTTTGTTTTTGTAAGTCACACCAAATACTCATACGGCAGCAGTAAAATTGGCACTTTTAAAAAAACCTGGTCCTAGAAAATACCATTTTTCCTTAACAAGGGACCTTCAAATTGAGATTTGTAAAATTTTCTCTTATCTAAATACACAACTTCACAAAAGTGTTATTCTGTTTTTCCGATTATATCGAGTATAAGGTTTAAAACAGCAAGCAAAACTTGCTCATTTTTAGGTCAGATTTGATTGTCTATAAATCTAAAAATTCAATAAAAAATACAAAAACAAAATAATAGACATGTTATGCCAAGTATTAATGAACTACTACTACAAAAAAAACAGAATTTCATTTACTGGTTTGTCTAAAAAATGGTATTCCGTAGAGTCACATTTTACGCTCACAAAATTTCGCCGACTATCGTCTTAATTAGGAATTTCTAATATTTTTTAAAATATTAGCCATTCAGGGATGAAGATGTTGCAACATCATGTTACTTTTGAACCTTGCAAATACATGGGGTTTACTATTGTAACGTTAAGAATGATCAATACACCAATAGGATCATCTATTGTTGTTTTCCTTTTCTTGGGTGGTTTGGGACTATAAATTGCCCATAAGATATTTCTCTTTAATTTTCTCCCCTTTTAATTCCAAATAAAAGAAGTGGGCCCAAATTATCTCCTAATGTTGATAGAGGTCTTGGGCTTGATGTAGGTATTGCGCTTCCTGGTATTTTTGCGTTTTGTTTTTTGCGTTGACGACTTTTGACGTGAATATGGAATAATCGAGTGTACCAAAAGTGATCATTACCAACTGGTCGACTTTAAACTTTGTATTTTTAGTAGGTTTTATTATTTTTACATCTTTCTTTAACTAAGCTTTAGCTATAACAGTGGAGAATGGATAGATACTATGAAATTTTCCTTTCTATGATGATTCTTTCTTCTTGGTAGGTTACTAAAACCCTGATCGGTAGGGCCCGATTTTTCCACCACTCTAGGTTTAGGATCGAAACGTGATAAGTTTGTGTCATCATAAGTCCTGTGCAATGTAATATTACATTGCACAAGACAACATATGATGTTCCGTAAGAATCTAAGAATTTAAATTTGTCTTCGTAATGTTGAAATCCCCAAATTGGCTTGCCATAATTAAATGTTAAATGGAAAGGTAAAGTCTTCAACGGGTAAGCCAAAAAATTAAAAAAAAATATTGAATTTTTTGGCTTACTCGTTGAAGACATTACCTTATAATTTTGCTAGTGATTTGTTAATTGTTAAAGATGATTGTGAATTTTCGTTGTGATTGATAATTTTATTGTTTTGTAGCTCTGATGATGGTACAGAAATAAATACTGAAACCGGTCAGCTTTTAATGTGAATTCATTATTTTTACCAATCTTGTCCTTAAAAGCCAAAATCCCAGCACTACTTAATTACCTTTCCATTCAACATTTAATTTAAATTTGTCATTTATGATGTTATCATTTTTGAGGATTATTTTATTGTTTTTTTATGGAAGTAAAGGATTATCGCAAAAGTTGTTTGATTTACACGGAAGGAGGTAAGACTTTAAGCTGTAAATTTCCACCATTTTCTGTTTTTTCTTCTAAATTTTTATAAGTCTATGACGTTTAGAGCGGTCAACCTAATCCCCCATAGTTTCGGTCAGGAGTTTGAGATGGGCAGAGTAATTGAACCATTGACTTATTGGATTTGTGTTTATTGTGGTTATCCTGTTGGAAAAAAACGCCAGAAGCATTTTTTCATATCTATAGGGCACCATAATATTTGACACAATGAGCCTATACAAAAATCTATCCATTTTTCCTCCTAAGTAATGAAGTGGTCAGTGGTCCCTTTCCAAATCCAGAGAGACAGCCCGCCATACATTCACGAAATCTTCACCATGCTTACTAGAGTGGTTTTCATCTGAAGAGAACCCTGCTCAGAAATCAATGTTTAAGAATATTTAGATTAACTTAGTTTATGATTTATGTACGTAATACTGGTCATCTAGAATTAAGGTTTCTCAATTAATCTGAATTCCTGTAATGTATGAATCTAAATTATTTAGTTTTAATAATAATCGCTCGGATAAAAGCGTTCGTGGCGCAGGAAAGGTTCACTTCAGATGAAATCCACTCTAGTTTCTTTTGTGTATTTTGGATTTAGTTTTTAGCCTATTGGACGACCGTTTGGCCAGGTCTTCTTCCCAATCAATAGTATTCCAAATATATTTTTTAAAGAATCCTACAAGTTTTCAGACAATGTACCATAAGAAATCGTCTACATGAAGGTGAATTCCTGAAAATGTTGCATGATTTTTTAAGAAAATTATATATTACCATTGTCTAATCAATCTATCTATAAGGATTTTCAGGAGGATTAAATTATTTCTTATACATGGTCCGGCAGAAAGGTCGGACGGTTTTCAAAAAATCATAAAATCGTTAATTTTTCAAAAAAAACATTTATTAGGAGATTCTTGTTCTTCTTTTCATAGCATTTGAGATAATCAAGTGTGGAAAATCCCATATCTCATGTGGTGGCCACGATCAGGGATACACTTCTGGATGCGTTCCTTGAAGTTTGCTGCATCCACTCTTTCCAACATTCGTCGGTCAATTTGAGCGTCTTCTACGCGAATCGCTTCCTTCAATTGTTCCGAACAGTGTGCAAACTTCAAGGAACGCATCCAGAAGTGTATCGCTGATCGTGGCCACCATATGACATGTGATTTTCTCAAATGCTATGAAAAGAAGAACCAGAATCTGCTAATAGTTTTTTTTTTAAATTAAAAATGTTAATCATAACATTTTTAATTTAAAAATCATTTTTGAAAACTGCCCGACCTTTTTGCCGGACCCTGTGGAATCAATTTTATTCTATAAAAAATAATTGAAAAATTCGAGACTCGACAGTTTTTAAGCTTGGTAAAATTTACCTTGCTGCAGTTTGTATCTTCTGACTAAAGAATAAAAAACCGCACTATGTATAAGAAAAATATAAGAACATTTTGATTTTTTTTTCGGGTTTTTTTGGCACAATCTTATAGATTTAGGTTCGTTGATAATGAATTAATACGTTTCTTTTAAAATGTACAAAATGAATAACTAGTATCTTGCTTGATAAATATTTTGTTATAGGATAATTTATCTATCAGGAAAAAAATACAGGATGATTCGAGATTAAACCACCAATTTTTTAAGCCGATTCTATGACTAATTTTAAGATAAAAACTTCAAATTAACATATGTCAGATTTCGCTTCCTAAGGGAAATACAGCCCTTCAAAGATGGTGTAAAAAAGAAGGTTTTTGTAGGTTTATTTGAAAACCCTTTATAGTAGAAACTTCAAATTTGGTGTGAACCATAATACGCTTTAGATATGTATCCCTGATTTTTTTGGAATTTGCTTTAGAAGCATCCAAAAAATTAGTAGTAGTAGTAGTTTTGGAGAGGGGTGGTAATAAAAACTGTGATAACTTTTTAGAAGTTCATTTTTTAAGTTTTTTTTTCAAAATAATGTTCGCCAAACAATTTCAGATAAAAAAAGGTACGAACTCTGTAGAATGCACCATTTTTGAGAAAAATTCACATAATCACGCACTGGTCGTTTTAACGATATTTTACGGCACGTTAGGTATCTATGTCTTTATTTGATTATTTTGGATGTTTTAATTAAATTAAGAGTATTTTTAATTTTTTTAACCTTTCTTTTCCTCAACACCTTTGAAGGGCTGTAACTCCCTTAGGAAGCAAAATCGTACATATGTTAATTTGAAGTTTTTATCTTAAAATTAGTCATAGAATCGGCTTAAAAAAGTAGGCGGTTTAATTTCGACTCACCCTGTATAAATAACTTAGTAATTATAGAAATTTCTTGTTAAAATTTTAAAATTATCAAAACAATCGAAAATTTGATTTGATTTATAAATGCTCATAAATTATTTTTTTTGCAGAGCTTCTTCTGATAAACGAAAACTTCACGTTAAACGGCCCATGAATGCTTTTATGGTTTGGGCACAAGCAGCAAGAAGAAAATTGGCGGATCAGTACCCACAATTACACAATGCTGAGTTATCAAAGACGCTAGGAAAATTGTGGAGGCAAGTGTTTTATTTTATAATTAAATCTTATATTACGAACATGTTTTGGTTGTCTTGGAAATAATCCAAAATTAAAATAAATATTGGGTAAAAATAAAAGCTAATAACCCGAATTGTAAATACCAAACACATTAAATCATGCAGAGGTGACAAAAATGGCACTTCATACACAAATCATCTTCTTTTACCAAAATTTTTATGAATTACCATTTTTATCAGGTGGCATTTTCATAATTACAAAAAAGTACCATTTGATTGGGTATTAGATTACCAAAAGAAATTTGAAATGATATTAATTCCTGAAGCATTTCATATCCATATAATTAATCTTTCTGACTGTTGAACTCTTCAGATTAATTCTTTTTATAGCTCTAGATTTATTCCCCATTATTTTTTGTGTAATTAAATTATTATTTTTTGTAAACATAAATTTTATTCTGGTTGTGACTAAATTTAAGTGAATATTAATCATTATTTTGGCGTGCGGGGCAGGACAGTCATGGTAGGTAATGACACGGAATGTGCCTATCAGCGTCGTCGGGACCAAATTAATATCCGTGCCACATTACGCAGCAACGGCGGCTTTTTTGAGGACGCCCCCCGCCGGGACGCTCACGTTGATTGCTCGCACACACGAGGTACTCGCGGCATGATCATCGCCGGCGGGATTTTCAAGACCACGCACTTTATCTGCCAATCATTTCCTACAATTTTTCACAATTCTCACTTTTAACAATTTCATTTAATCAATTTTTACGTTTTTCTGGGCCAAAATAGGACTTTTTTGAAATATGCTAAATAGGGTTTTGCTGGCTCAGCGATAACTCATAAACTATTTTATATTTTTGGACCAAATTTTGGCAGCATTTAAAAATATTTATAATGAGCAAAATAAGAAAAAATAATTTAGAAATATTAATAATAAATGTATTTTTGAGGCCCTTAAAGTACTCCTATTTAACAGTGAAATTATACAAAAACCAATAAAAGGAGAATGTTATATTTCTCAAAATTTGCTAACCCATGAAATATGAATCGATTGATACTACAAACACGAAAAACAAAAAATTTTGTGAGTAGTTATTAGGAAGCCACGAAATACGAAATGGTGTTTTTTGGGTAAAAGTAGACCAATTTAAACGCAGTAACAAAAAATAGTTTTTAATTATCATGCAAAAACTTGTATCGTATATCCTTGTTATTATTTTTTTAAATTGGCCGTAAACAATCGTGCGACAAGTCACGCAACTTAGATGCAACCGATTGCTTTCAATTTCAATGTTGTTTATAAAATGGTTGTACGTGCGCACAATAAATTTTTTTGGTGGCCTGGTTTATACCATATAAACATAAATATTAAAAAAACATAAATTTCATGTTTAACAAACGTTGTTTTGGGCAAATTTTTGATGCCTTAGATGCGATTATCCTATTTTTTACAAGAATCGCACCTTAAAATAATGAGTTATCATTGTGAAAATAATTTTGGAAAGCTCAAAAATATATCTACAAGACAGTACTACTGAAAATACTTGCCTCACAATAATTAAACTGCAAATTGCAATTAATCAGATGTCTACCTTAAAATGTTAGAAAGGCATTATTATTAAAATTCAATTTAAAAATTATTCTGACAGGTCATTGTATGATACACCGTTGGAAAGCTTATTAAATTTCAAATGAAATGAAGCCAATACCATGGCCAATTATAGATAGCTATTAAAGAACAAAAACATAATTTGAGAGTTTTTGATAATATATTAAGGTAGACATTAATTACAATTTCCGGATTAATTGCAACGAGGCAAGAATTTTCAGAAATACTGACTTGTAGATATTTCTTTGAGCTTTCCAATGGTATAATTAGTTTTATCAGGCAATTTAATATAAAAAAGTTACAATGCCTTTTTTTGCTATGAAGAAATGCATGTAAAATTAGTGGCTGAAAATTTTATGGCTTTCTTTTCGTTGGTATTTTTCAGTTTTGAACCAAAGTAAAAACAACTCGATTGTTAGATTTATTAGATTATGTACGTTTATGGTGTTTACGAAACCAACGAAGTGAGAACCTCTAAAAAAGTTGGAGAAATAAAATATTCCATCAAAAACTGAAATTAAAAATTAACTGCAGTTAAATGTTTTGTTTACGTTTCGGTTTTTTAATTTAACAATTTTAAAATCCGGTTACGGTTTCGGTACCCTAAACTGAGGAAACTTTGGGGCAAATTTTGGAAAAAGATTGTTTGCAGGGCCCATTGACAGTTTTATATTTTCCCGTTTCTTATACATGTAATATTTAGTATTACTAACAAAATATTTTATTGCAGACGGATCCATTGAATTGATTAATAATTTCTTTTATTGTTTTTTGAAAATTTCATCTATTTTTATACTAAACTTTTAAAATTGTTAGGAAATTGCTCTTAAGTATCAGGAAAATGACAATTGACAATTTTTAAAAATTTCGCCAAAATAAAGGTTTTAAGATTTAAAAAAGAAAGGAATTTTACTAAAGGGATTCAAAAACTTACTAGTGCCCAAAGCTTGATTTCACCTTAAGATTTTGTATCAGAATACTTACTGATAACTAACTGTAGATCAAACTATCTATTTCCAAAATTTAGGCAAAAGTTACCTCAGTTTACGGAAATGTTAAAAATTTCGGTTATGGGTTTAGTTTACAGATTTCAAAGATATTTCTACTTTTGGGGTTAAATGAATTACCCTGCCTAACAATGAAAATTGTTTATGCTTGAGTAAAAACAAAGAAGAAACCTATACAGAGTGTTTCTAAAAGGTTTGTACAAAATGATATCACATATACCTATCAGATTAAAATAAGACGATTTAACTAAAATTATTTTATCCAAAAGTGCAAGAGATTATAAAAGTTCTTGAAAATTTTTAGAAGTCTTTTAAATTAGGTACTAAAAATCGTTTTGAAGATCGTGATAAATAATTTGGTATGTGAATTTTTAATGAAAAAATGAAATGTAGATAAGTGGTCTTCGATATAAAAAATGCTTTTTTATGGCTGAGTAAAAGAGGATACAACTTGATTTGTAGCTTGTAGCTAAACCGTCTAATTTTAAACATTTTTTGTCTCCTATGTAATATCTTTATTTTCCTTCAATTAGGCAGAAAAAATAAATTCCCTTTGGTGCACAACATAACCTCATTTTATTTCCAAAAATATCGCTAAACGGTCAGTACCAACTAACACCATATGTGCTTCAAACTGAAAAAATAAACGATTTAACCAAATATATTTTAATCCAAAAGTTTTTAAATATCTTTCATGATGGATAGAGGCTTTAGGAAGAATCTTTGGATATAGATAAAATTGGTAAAATTGTTTCATTTTGATCGAGGAATTATGTAGTGTATTTTTGTATAGACCCTTTAGCTAAAATTTTGAAATTTTTTTGAAAGTACGGTTATGCATCAAATGAAAATTTTGTTTTTCTTGCTAAATTAAGGTAGATACAACAATTGTACAAGAAAGAAAAAAGTTAATAATTACACTTTTTGCGTACAAATAAAAATTATTCATTTTTATTCAGCCACTAGAATGTTGGAAGACATTTTGGATATCGATGACCTATTTTTTAGTAATTATACAGGGTGTCTCATTTTTTTTCCAGCAAAAATTTTTTTAGATAGTAAATGTCATTCTGAACAAAAATTTTCCTATAAACAATTATGTTTTTTCGACTCCTTAAAAAGTCACAGCAATTTTAAATTTTATAAATTTAATGATTTTTGTGGGACACCCTGTATAAATTTAATTTAATTTTTTTTTATTATATAAATCAAGTATGCTTTGGATTTTGTATATATTTAAGCCAATAAAATCGTCGTTTACTTATTTTAAAAAAAGCCAATAATATTCAAAATACCCAATTTGGCAAAGAAAAAATCCAAATAATAATTGATTTAATTAAAAAAATATAATAAGAAAAAATATTATAATTTTAAAATTGCTGTAACTTTTTAAGGAGTCGAAAAAACATAATAGTCATAGGAAATTTTTTGTTCAGAATGACATTTACTATCTAAAAAAATTTGCTGGAAAAAAAGTGAGACACCCTGTATAAAAGTCATTTTTCACTAGCACCTATTGGTAAGCAAATTGTGTCGCAAATCAACTCGGAACGCACAATGTGCAGTTGAATCTGAATCGATCTTCTGTACAAGATTTTGGAACCAAATTCTAGTGTATACAAAATTATATCCGAATCGTTAAAACCAATTTTTAGTAATTAAAAAAAAATCGAAATATTTTCAAGAACTTTGATGGTATGCTATAGTCTATAGCAACTTTTGGATAAATATAAGTTTGGTTAAATCATCTTATTTTGATATCAGGAGTATACAGGGTGACTGGTAAGTGGCCGTATTTCTTTCAGGTGATAGCCAAGCATGTTTGCAACAAATTTAATCATTACATGCATTATCCAAATCCTCATCGAATTTTGGAAATAATTGATGGCGCAGAGCAACTATAAATTGAATTGTTTTGAAACAGATGTGACTTTTATCTCGTGTAATTTTTTTTCCATAGAAGCAATATACGTCATTTTTGTTACATAACAGGTATTATTATTTAAACTGATAAGGTGAACCGAAATATTAGAAAAAAACTTTATACTTTTCTAAAAAATTGCAAAATAGGGATAGCAGGTAGTGAAGTTTAAAAAAAACTTAAATTCTGTAATATCTCGAAAACGATGAGGATTTGGATAATGCATGTAATGGTTAAATTTGTTGCAAATGCACCTCCTAAAGCAAATACGGCCATTTACCAGTCACCCTGTATGTTAGCATTTTGTACAAAACTTTTAGAGCACTCTGAATATTTTTTAATTCTGACAAAATTAAAAAATTACTGATAATTTTTTTAAAAGAAGTCGTTAGTTGCACAATTTATATTTCGGGTAGCTTATCTAAGTGAATCACGGTGATTAAATTCAGTAATATGTAAATGAAATAAATAAAATTTGCACTTCAAGCGGCGACAGTCGAGCGCCAGAATATACTGTAATCTTAAATATTAAAATAACAAACGATAAAGTTAGAAATTTTTACATCAAGCCGATTCAAGCTGCGCTCAAATTTTGCTTATTAATACGGAATTAACATTTTATTTAAATAATTTAATGTTGGGAAAGAAAATCCACCTAGGAGGTCACTTCAAAGGGAAAATTATAAATTACGTATGCAGATGTAAATTTTTTTGCAATCATTATCAGCTCCACCTACATCCATTGTTCACCAAACAATAAGTGATGATTTTAGTTTTTATCTCAAGGGCGAGAGATGGGAATTTATAACTCCACGTTCCAATTAGATTTGACTCATTTACTTACTGATTGAACTTTTAATTAGAAACAATTCAAACTAGTATTTTAATTAAATCTGTAGATTCTATCACTGAATGTGAGATACCAAGAAGTTTTCCTAGATTGGCGGAACTTCCAATTTTGGGAATTACATAAATGCTACATAAAAAAGAAATATTATTGTAGATTAATTTAAAAAATGCAGAAACTGTCACGGACTCATTTAATAAAATCCGCTCTCATCTGGGTAAGAAAAAAAATATAATCTGAGCCAAAAGAAAAATAAATCAATTATAATCACTGACATGATTTCTCAGAAGGCCCATATTTGCGTTATCATACTTTGTACGAAGTGTTTATTAATACCTCAAATTCTTTCATAGCAAGCAAGTTTTAATTATAAATATCACCTTAAATAAATAGAAGAGGCACGATGTAAAAATTTGAGAGTGAATGAAATCCTTATCAACAAAATGAATATATTTTAGTGCAGCGGATATTGTAAATGATAAATAAGCTAAATGTCACCAAGTCGATCGTTGACCGCAAAGGAGTCTGATCAGAGTCTATCTTGACCTTTTCACTGATTACACGCGACTTTTTTCTTATTTTGATTTATATTTACGCACGCATAAAATAAGGAATTAATAATTGCGTCCTTCAGCGGCATTTCACACGCAAATTCGTTTCTCATCGGCAACTAGAGTCAGTAAAGATGATAAATAAGTTTCGCATTAGCAAGATTAGAGCGGAAAAAATGTTCATACTTCAAACAGTTTGGACGCAGATTGATACCTCGTGTCTTTATCCTCCATGCTCCAATTTCACAGCAGATCGTTTAATTAAATACACATTGCGAATTTAGAGGCGAATATTTTATTTCTATTAGATCACTTTCATAATTTTATTTTTAAATATGACATATTTTTAAATACTTTAAAAATTCACTTTTTGATGACCGGAACTGTAGTATAGGAAAAATATTTTTTTAGAGCTGTTTTGAATAAAACTCCATACTTCTCATTAAGAATAGTATAAAAATGTATCTTTCGAATTTCTAGAAAATACTACAATAATTTGAAATGTCGGTTATATAAAATTTATAAATTTTCTACAAAAAGATTTTTTTTTAGATCTTATAGTCTTGTGTAAATAGGAGTTCACTGATCTATTTGCAAACAAATACTAGAATTTGAGTGACAAATTTGAGATACCCTTCTCCTGCAGTCTTTATCTTGATAGTTTTTAGTAAATGCAAATAAGCAAATCCAATAAAAACTACAAAAATGGTTAAAATAGGGAAATATTTCTGCGCTTTATCACCGAGACAATTTATTCAGGTGTGCTACTGAGAAATCTAAAGAAAATTAACAGAAATATTTGCTATTGTGCAAAGATAAACAGGCATTTCCTGTGGGGGACCTAATTTCTAATCTCAACGATCTTTAATAGGAATGTTTACAAAAAGGGTAAAGTTATCTTCAATTTTTATAGGGTGCTGAGCGACAATGAAAAGAAGCCATTCATAGCTGAGGCGGAGCGACTTAGAGTAATACACAAGAGGGAACATCCAGATTACAAGTATCAACCTAGACGGAGGAAACAGAATAAGGGTCATGGAAATGTGGATCAGGTGCATCAAATGGCCCAAAGTCAGCATGTTAATTTTAGCCGCGGGATGAAGCAAGAAGATTCCCCTTGTAGTGCTCGCAGTAATTCCACCTCACCTTCATCTTATGAACCCCAAAGCCCCCTCACTACTTCAACAGTTAGCAGGAATCCTGTAATTGAAACCCAAGCTACTGATATAAGGTACCTGAAATTAATTCATTGTTTCCTAATGTTTAATTAATTCTTTTATTTTTAATTAAGGTGGCTTATTAACGAAGATTTGGATAACAATGATTTAGACCGTTATTTGCATGATGTTCATCATCATTACACAAATTATCAACCAACTCATGGTACTAAACGCAAACTTGAACAAGAAGAAACTAATAATAATCAAAAGAGCAAGCGTGTATACGTGGAGAACCAAAATTATAACGACTCTTATAATTTACATCCAGTGACTTATCAGGACCCACAGGCGAGTTTAGTTAAGAACGAACGTTACCCTTCCCCCAATCCTGTTAATGTTTATCCGTACCCAAATGTACCAGCATTAACAGACTCTGGGTATTTTGAGATGAATAATGACCACCAGTATTATCCCCATCAGTATTTACCACAGGTCAGTCACTATCCGATCGAGACAGCTGTTTTGGAGAGTTCATGGAGTAATATGTAACGATTATTGTTCGTTAGGTTCAAAGGACCAAAACAATCTTAATTTAGTTCAATATTTTTTTGTACATTTCCATTAAAATAACTGCGAATATAATTAAGTTTTATTTTTATCGTTGCTTTGTAATATATTGAAAAGTACGTAATTTAAGGAATTATTATTTAGGTATATAAATATGTATATTTTTATTATTAATAAATATTATATAAATATTTTATTAACTTTATTATCCTTTAATCCTATTATCAAAATTCACAAATAACAGTAAGTATGACACCTTTATTTTTATAAAACTTTTAAGCAATTTAATTTGGTACTCAGATTTTCAAAATAGAAGTAAATACGAGTTTTGAGTTGTTTTCAATAATTTGAAATTTTTTGTATTTGTTGTTTAGAAAAAATAGAAACTTTATCTAATTATCTTTATTTGGTCGATCTTGAAAAAATTGGAAAGAAAATAAGGCTCCAAATTATTCTTCTGAATCGGTTTCTATTTTTTCTAGAGAATCTTTGAGGTTAGCAATTTAAAATTTTTACAGAAAGTTCTTAATTTATTTGCTCAAGTGTTACAGCACAATGTCAGATATATTTAAATTCAAGAATAGTACATAGTCTTCCATGGTGTATGGAGTATTAACTACTAGAATGTTCTAGTAGATTCTTCTTCACTGATTTCTTGAACTAGTTACTTGATAGATTTTTAAACTTTTCTGGTAGCTTGTTATAAATTTGAAGCCCAACATTTAGGTATTCGGATGATTTTGATTGCTTGGCAGCTCCTATGGTATTTTCTAAATTCTAAATCATATGCGTATTGTTATGTACAATCACGCACAAAGCTTGCGAAGCCTTGTTATTGGCTCAGAATTTATGTCCTCGATATCTTTGCGCGTAATTGTACTTGACGAAGAGCGAAGTATATAAAAACTACAGTATTTTTTGAGTGGAACATGGTGAAGTATGTGAGGCATGCAGGTGCTTTTCCAAAAATCTTACCAGTTCCCAATTCTTCTTATAACAAAAATTGGTAGTTGAATTTGTTCTCTAGTAGATCAACATGCAACTTCCATCTGAGTAGTGATAGTCATCTGTTATACCTAAGAATTTAGCTGTGATTTTTAATCGTTATCGTTCATGTTTGATGTGAACAGTATGTTTACGGTTTTATTCGGCTGCGGACCACGTTTCTGTTGAAGTATATTATGCTGATTTTGCTGCATCCTTATGGCTTTCCTTATTTTGGTGTTTATTTAGAAAGGAGGTTTCATCTGCATATTGGATTACTTTGCCTGGGATGTGGCATGGTAAATCATTTACATATATGTTGAAGAATGGTGATTTGATATGTTTGTTCTATTGCGCATGTACATTAATCGTAACAAAACACAGAACAGTTACGTAAATAAAACATAGATGGTAACATCGCAGAAACATTTGGGCGAAACGTAACAGAAACATTGCTGAAACATTTCTAGATAACTGTTTCCTTGAAGCATAAATGAGCAAGTTAGATGGTTTCTTGGTAACATGACAGAAACATATATGAAACAGTTCTGCAAACTGTTTCCGTGGAACCCCAAAGAAACACAGTATTTGCTGGGAAGGCACTTGAAATTTTCTGATGTTGATCAATAGCTGCTGCGTCTGAACTGTTGTTCCTCTCCTTAAATCCGTATTGGTTTGGCGTGAGAAATTAGATTTTTTTCATTTATTCAGTTATCCATGTTGCTGTCACATATTCGAATATTTTGGATAATTAAAAAAATATTAATTGGAAAAAGGTTTTACTAAAATATTGGTACAAATCCGAATTTTGAATCAAAAATATTTGTTAGCAGATTTATAAAGAGTGGAGTGGAGATAATAGTTTAGGGCGAAATCGAATTTTGGGAGTTAATTTGACCAAAACGTATCCAAAATAGAGTTTTTTTAGAGCAACCTTAAAAAATGATTTGGTTGTATTTGCGAAATTAAAAAACCCTATATTTGGTGGTATTTATGCTTAGAGAGAATATTTTATAGTTGAAAATTGAAAATTTTTTATTTCGACATAACTTTCCAAATCGTTTACAATAAAAATTTCCTACACCCTATTAAATGTAAAAATTATTCCTTCTAAGGAATTACTAAAAAAACTTAATTTTTTTCCATTGTGAGCCCCAAAGGTCATAGACTCACCCGATGAGTCGCGATTTTATAGATTTTTTAAGCTTTACGTGTAATTTTTTTAAAGGCCTTTTGTAAAATTTAGTTTCGTCTATTTTTTTACTTATTTACAAAAAACAGGAACTAAATAAAAACAATATTTGACGGTAGAAGGCGGTCTGGTTAAAAAATGTTTCGAAACCGTTAAAATTACAGAAAATATTGAGATATCAAAAAACACTCGTTTCCTGGATGAAGAAACGATGTACATTAGAAATACGGTTTTTTGCATCTGGGGATCGAAATCTCAAGAGATTTGAAATACTAAGTACTTTTGCCTCCCGAAAAAAAGATAAAATAGGTTTGCGTTGTAGCGTAGTGACCCCACTCCATTACGTCCAAAAGTCTAAAAAATTGTCAGGTCAATCCTCAGGATGTTAAACTAAAAGGCGCCATTTTTTGTCGCTTTTATATTAACCCGTCGGACTTGGAATGTTTCCAATTGACCAGCTTGGGTAGTTTTTTCTTCAAAGTGTTCCCGTGCTCCAAAATATTTAAAATTAATAAATATCTCCGTATAATTTTCAACTTGACTTTTTTAATTCGGATAAATATAACCACCCTTCTTCAGGTTTGGTGCAAAAAACGTTAGAATAAAAAGGGTTGTAACTGTATCCCCTTAACAGTTATTCTTTCATTCTGAAATTATGTCATCCATCCGCCTAACAAATTTCAACTCACTCCGCAAAAAACTTCTCTTTCGCCTTCCTTTCTCCTTTAGTATTGTTGATGATGAAGCTCTAATTATTTTATTCCAACTCTAAACTATACGACAACAGAACTGTTTACATGAGTTATGAGTTAAAAGGCAATATAATTTGTGTTCTTCAATGTTTATTGCTTAATGTCGGTATAATTGATGGTAATTTCAAATTACGTAATTCATATTGGATTTTGCAATCTATAAAAAAAATAATTGGATTTAAGCAACAATTTAAAGTTATACCTTTATTTTTTGACAATAATGAATAAGGAGGAATTATTAAAATTGTCAAAATATTTTAGATTTTTTCTGTTATTTGCTATCAAACCAAAAATGGAAATTATATTTATATTTAGATAGAATAAAGTGACCAAAAAATATAGCAAGAAATCTCGAGCGAAATTGATGAAGAAGCTATAGAATAATTCAAAATTGTTTTTTTTTGAAAAAATAAAAAAAAATTACGAATTCTAATTCGGTATAATTCTCTGCACTGGCTCGTACATCTTTATTTATTGTAATTATTTTAAATTTAACTAAAGAGTTTAGCAATTTATTTTTTAGATTTTTTTGATGATTATATGTAATTGTATTTTTTGAAAATGGCGATAGACTTCTAGAAGCCCTTATTCAATTGAACCTGCAAAATTAATATAAAATTTGTTTTTTACGAAAAAATAAGGGTGGTTATTGGTGTTCCAGTTTTTTTGGTGAGCTTGACTTATTTTCTTAAGAAAAATTTTATGAGACAATAAAAATTAATCTTTAATTTTATCGTGGTCCTACCTACACCACTTGACTGTATTTTAAGGAAAATTAATTCGTAATAGAGGCCCTCGAAATTTCCATTAATTCATAAAAAACTAATAAAATATAAAATTAAATAAAACAGATGGCCGTTGAGGTGGATTTTAAATATTTTCTCTCAACTTCTGCATATCATCGAGGGGTTGTTTGGGTAACGTTGCACACGCACATAAATGTCAATCAAAGGCGTCAAGCCACGTCAACCTTATTAAAATTTCTTTTTAAAGCCACTGATACTTTCATGATATTTTAAAGGCTGCAAGGCGATACTTTCTACACCAGTAGGAATAGGTTATTTCTCAACCACTTAAAGGTCTTAAATAACAACGCTGCTAAATACCAAATATAACATAATTTTCTAATTCATTAAATAAAATTATTTTATCTTAAAAAAAACACTGCTCCTGGAATAGATGGTCTAAGATGTATTTATTACTCCACTGTATTACATTTTTATTATTAGAAAATGATATATTTTATGAAATACAGTGAACATTCGATAGAGTCACCTTTGATAAAAGAAACTTTTGGTATAAGCAACCCCTGATATAGTAAACAATTTTAGTTATGTGTTATTCAATATAGTCACTTTTGAAAAAATAAGTTTTTTCATAAGCCATTGCGGTTATTTTTATTTAAATCTTTGCAATCCTAATTGATCCTAATAAAGATGCAAAAAAACAAGAGACATTCCATAATAATTGTACAAAAATTTAATATTTTACGTGAAATCGAAAAGGGGACGAAAATAAAAACGCTGTTTGTTGAATCTGATGTGGATAAATCAACAATTTCAAAAATTGTGAAAATAAAAGAAATCTTAGAATTTTTTTTTTTTAATTTTGACTACTCATCTTGATATAATCAACGTTTTATAAAGGCAACTTTTTTTAAATTTTGTTGTCAGTCAAGGTAACTATATCGAATGTTCACTGTACTAAAGTTTTCAAGAATAACTTCAACATATAAAAATTGTTCTAAATTAAATACTGAAAATTACAGAGCAATTTCTGAATTGAATATCTTTTTAAAAATATTAGAAGAAATAATTTATAGAAGAATTGTGAATTTCTTTAATAGAAATAAATGTATTTGATTTAAGATAGTTTGAAGAATTTGAAAAGTAGGATTCCATCAGAAACATAAATTAAGAAAAATCAGAAACATAAATATTTTAAACTTCATTTATGATCAACTTAACTCAAACAAATATGTAGCAGCAGTTCCTACTGATTTATCAAACGTATTTGATACAGTGGATTATAATTTAGTTCTGGAATTCTTTTAGATCTATCAGTCTATCAGGAATAAGAGGAATGGCTTGGAAATTAATTGCATCATATTTAACAAACTAATCTAATATAACAATCATAAATAAATTTTCTGCGGGTTCTCTTCTTGGGCCGCTTCTTTATTTAATTTATATTCAAAATCTTCAATTCATCTCAGGAATTAAAACAAACATTTTTACAAAATTATTACAATAATGAAGAGAGGATTGCTGAAACTTTTGGTATGTAGTTCTGAAAAATCACTTTTTTTATTCAGTTCAATAAAATATTTTTTTTTGAAAATATATGTAAGTTAACATCAAACTAGAATTGTATTATATGAATTTCACTTTTTTATTTTGATTATTTTTGCAACTTTGTTCATATAAAAAAATCAGTTCTTTTTTAATAATTTTTTTATTAATTTTTTAATATTTGAAGTAATAAAATTTTCATATATCTACATCTCAAAATGTCTCTATCAAAACACTTCATAAAGCATCTAAAAGTGATAGTAAACAAAAACACTGAAATTATTGATGTAGCTTCGTTATTTCTTATCAGATTTTAAAATTTTTTTCGTTTGAAAAAAATCATTAACAAAAGTAATCTAAACCGATTATACCAATATTTTTTTGAAATTAATTTTTTTAAATTTTCTTTTTCTTATTTTTTCTTATTATTATTATTTTTTTTAATTTAATTCAATTGTTTATGTTTATGTTTTGTTTTTTAATTTATTAATAATAAAACTCAAAAACAAAAAAAAAACAGTTGAATTAAATTTAAAAAAAGTTAATAATAATAAAAAAATAAAAAAAAAATAAGAAAAAGAAAATTTAAAAAAAATTGGTATAATTGGTTTAGACTATTTTTGTTAGTGTTTTTTGTCAATCGAAAAAAATGTTAAAATCGGATAAGAAATAACGAAACTACATCGTTGGTCGTTTTTTGTGCGCCACTCAGTATATTTACTAGGCATTATAAAGGGTGTCTCACTTTTTTCCCACAAAATTTTTTAAGATAGTAAATGTAATTCTGAATAAAAATTTTCCTATGAACTATTATGTTTTTTCGACTCCTTAAAATTGTCATTTAATTCAATTTTTTTTATTTAAATCCAGTATGCTTTGGATTTTGTATATTTTTAAGCCAATAAGATGCTAAATTTTACCGAGGAAAATTTAACCTCGTCGTCTACTTATTTAAAAAAAATCCAATAATGTGTAAAAAAACTCAATTTGGCAAAGAAAAAATCCAAATAATAATTGATTTAAATAAAAAAATATAATAAGAAAAAATATTATACAGGGTGTTCCACAAAAATCATGAAAATTTATCAATTTTAAAATTGCTGTAACTTTTTAAGGAGTGGAAAAAACATAATAGTTCATAGGAAATTTTTTCTTCAAAATGACATTTACTATCTAAAAAAATGTTGCTGGAATTTCGAGGTTATGGTTACTATATTGTTAAAATATTTTAACAGGTAGGTTGATAACTAATAACTTTTTACTATAATATGGTTGCATTTAATATTTAATATTTTTATAATAATTCAAACCTTGAACCTTCATCATTCTAAAATAAATTTTGTTAAATGCACTTCTATTTTGTGTGATTTTGAGCTTAAATTTCTGGAAAAATGGACAGTAGCTTTGCGTTTTTAAAATTTTTTATTTAAATGTGCATTATAATACATTTGGAAAATTTAATAAAAGTATTTAAGTCTATCTATGTATATTTTTCTTAGACAAAATGCCTAATTCTTATCATGCATTTCATAAAATGCCTAGGCACTTATACAGAGTGTCTCACTATTTTTCCAGCAAAAATTTTTTTTAGATAGTAAATGTCATTCTAAACAAAAAAATTCCTATGAACTATTATGTTTTTTCCACTCCTTAAAAAGTTACAGCAATTTTAAAATTGATAAATTTTCATGATTTTTGTGAAACACTCTGTATAATATTTTTTCTTATTATATTTTTTTTATTTAAATCAATTATTATTTGGAATTTTTCTTTGCCAAATTGGGTTATTGGCTTTTTTAAAATAAATAAAGGATGAGATTAAATTTCCCTCGGTAAAATTTAGCATCTTATTGGCTTAAAGATATACAAAATCCAAAGAATACTTGATTTAAATAAAAAAAAATTAAATTGTGTCCCACAAAAATCATAAACTTTATGAAATTTTAAAATTGCTGTAACTTTTTAAGGAGTCGAAAAAGCATAATAGTTCATAGGAAAATTTTTGTTCAGAATGATATTTACTATCTAAAAAAAATTTTGCTGGAAAAAAAGTGAGACACCCTGTACAATAAGTTTATTTTATAAACGGTCCAAATAGATACAGCAATATATAAAATGCCTAGGCATTTTATAAATTGCCTGAATTATACAAGCTGCCTGTAACATATGCATCAACAAGGAAGTTACTAATATAGTTTACTTTTTAGTAATTCTTTAAAAGACTGGAAGGAAGAAACCAAAACCATTTCTAGTAATTCAGGACAATGAATGTAACCATTTATTAATTTATTCAAAAACACTAATATCCCTAATTTATGTATACAGGGTGGAACAAAAAAAAAACCCCAAGGTGCAGCGGATTTATTTATCACCCGATTTTAATGATTCAAAACGTGTTTATTAATACAAAAATAGCGCTAAATTTGGTAATATTTTTGATAACAGGGTGTTCGTTAAAATTATCCAAATTACAATAACTTTGTTATTTCAAACCGAACGCCTTGTATTTTTTTTGCATACTTTGATAGTACAAATTTTTCGGAATACGCCAATAGCTGTTTGATACATTTATTTCTAACAGACAAAAAGATATCAATTTTAAAAAATGGTGGGTAAAATAAAAATCAAAGCAAGCCATGAATTTACAATTCATTAAGGGCGCGCGATACTAAAGTACCGTTGTCATTCTGAACCGCTAGATGGCGCTAAGATAAAATATTTAAAAGACTCGTAAATCATTTCGTTTTTCATCATTTTAATGTTGGAGAATAATAGGTTCATCATCTTGGGATTTTCCCCATGAAAATTGGAAGTAAAAATATAATGATAGGCAACCAAATCAACCGTGCTTAAGAATACCATGTGGTTACTTTTTTAAACAAACTTCCGAAACGACACAAAATTTTTGCAAACGTATAACCTTATGAAATAGCTTGAAGTTTCCTTTATACAATAAGACAAATTTGGTTTTACTAAATTGTCTACTACTATTATTTAGTTTGAAGTATTATTGTAAAATAAAAAAAATTCTATTTTCAACTTTTTTAAAATTTGTATATTTTTGTCTATTAGAGATAAAAGTATCAAACACGTATTGGCGTATTCAGAAAAATGTGTTCAAAATCAAAGTATGCAAAAATATATAGAGCGTTCCGTTTGAAATAACAAAGTTATTGTAATTAGGATAATTTAACGAACATCTTATATATCAAAAATATTACCAAATTCTAGCGCTATAATTTGGTAATATTTTTGAGCATTAGAATGCTAATTAACACGTTTGGAATCATTAAAATCGGGTGGTAAATAAATTATTTATTATAATAAAATATTTTTTTGTTCCACCCTGTATTTAATTGTTTCATAAGATCTGCATTGTTTATAGAGTCAATTTGATAGCCATGACACTAAGAAATTTATTCTGTGCTTTATCCAATTTTTTAATTAAATAACGTTGATAGGGGTACAATATTATCAACATATATTCCAAAATTGAGCTTCGAGTGAACAATAAAGCGAATAAAAAGAATTGTCAGATAATTCACTAGCTATTCTATAGATGAATCCAAAAGTTTTGTGGGCTTTAATGTTGAAAATATGGGTTTTAAATGACATATCTGCTGAAAAAATTACACCTAAGTCATTAATTTGATTTATATTCTCAATTTTGTTTGAATTAAGTGTATAACTAATCATTCTAACGTTATTTTTGCATTTTAAATATTTTGAGATCATCAGCATCAGTAAAAAATGAGTAACCTTGAAAATGTACTTAATGTCATTAATGAAGATATTAAATAAGATAGGCCCAATGTGAGTACCTTGCGGGACACCTGACAATACATTGATATTATGGGATGTTGGATGGGATTAAGATTTACTACTTGAGATCTTTTGTCAATAAATGTAGCAATCCATTGAACGATGCTATTATTAAAACCAACTGCGTATAATTTTTTAATTAGAATTTTAACGCTTACTCTTTTGGTGGTGAATTATTATCCAGTGTTAGAGGATTAAGCATAACATTTAAAATTTACAATTGTTGTTATTATTAAAGGCAAACCTTGTTTCCTTGTTAGAAGTTAGTAGTTTTTATCAATTAAATTTGCTCTAGTTTCTAACTCAGACGTTTGCAGAACCACGAATGGAACACTCTGTATATTATAAAGATTATTATGCATGTACATATTAATACAGGGTGATCGAGTCATGATTAAAATAGGTATTTCGATTATGTAATAATTTATTAATGGGCAAATTTTATAAAAATTTTAATTATAAAAAAATACATATACCTAAATGTTTATTTAATACCAAGCTTTATATGCAAATGCGATAAAACCATTTCTTTTTATAAATTCGTGAAAATAAATAAAATTTCAAAATACTATCTGGTATATTTTGTTTATTTATTTGGCAGGTGGTGGCAGCACGTGGTGTTATATCCAATATTATTATCACTTATGGCGCTAAGATCAGGAAATTAGTGTTTATTTAGTGATTAAAAGATTTTTGAACAAACGAACAGAGTAGTACAAAGGGAAGTACGGGTCTTGAAGAAACGAGAAACGTTATGATATTTTAGAAAAAAAAAAAATAATTTTGTTGTGAAGAAATAAATCCGTGACAGTTTACAAATCAACGCGAGGCAATTAGAGGAGTTATCATCAAAGAAGTGCAATTTGCATGGTGCATTGAACATAAACAGAAGCATCTCTGTGAGCGACGGGACGTACGTTGATACAGACGCTTTCCTGCCATCAACCATTATTTTTGTAGGCTAAAAATTTCCGCGCCTTAAATTACCACGAAACGCGCTCCCGTATTCAATTTTCAATCCAAATCTTATCGCGTTATTCCATTAACTCAGACCTAATTACTTAAAGCGACTGTAAAAATTTTAAGGCTGCTCGTAAATCTTGCCCTAAAGTATGCATACTGCCTAAAAACCTATAAAAACGTAAATAAAGTTATTAAGTATAAGTCATTAAATTAAACAGCCTCTCGTATTTAGGGGTTGTTCCCCAATACTCAGGTTAAATTTCATAACTAAATAAACTGCTGCAGTCACAATACAGTTTAAAATTTATTCTTTCATTAATTTTTACGATTTGGTTCGTTTAATTTTGGTGTTTTTGGGGTGTCAAGTGACCAGGCTGGAGTTTTAAGTGACCGGTTGAAGTTTTCACAATTACCATCGATAAGAGGCGTTAATTCTAACCGAGGCCAAGTCGATTCCAACAATCTTGGGCTCAATGGGTTACACTTGAGATGAGATATCTCGAGTGCTGCTGACGTACCAACAGCAGAGCCACAAGAAATTACATTCCTATTATTAATTAATTTAAACTTATTCAATATCACAAACTTAACTAGATCCTGAAATAGGAGACACGATGAAAGAAGAAAACACGTCTCACCGACAATACAAATATAGAAATATGTATCTCTAAGAATGGAACGTTTATTTTTAATAATAGGAGTAGCTTTCCTCTTCTACACTTTGCATTTAATACAGGGTGTTCATTTCGTGGTTTAGGTTCACCATACCATGGTTAGAAACTAGAGCAAATTTAATCGACCAAAAATGAATAAAGTATGTACTACAATCTTTGAATTTACCGTATTTTTTTTCAAATAAAAGAAAATCACTAATATAATAATTTAACCAGTATAAGAAGAGATTTGAAACCATCATAACTAACGAAGTAACTCCAGAAGGCTTTGGTAAGTAAAGGAAAAGTTTGTTGAAAAGTTGGAGGAAATATTCAAAATTGAAAAAAAAAACAATATACAGAGTCTTCCAATCTGAGTTGTATTGCATGGGTATCTTTGTTATTAATAAAGTTGCAAATTCAGTTAATAATGGACAATTTACTGCAGTATTTTTTTACTCATTTAAATGACATTTAAAATAATCAAAAATTTCGAAACATTCCGAAGATAAACGAAAAAACTGAAAAATGCATTTTTTTAAAAACTCGATTATTTTATTTATTAGAAAAGATACAAAAAAATGTTACCGGCGAGAAGTTAGCCATAAAATTTCCAGCCACAGTTTTTTACATGTATTTCTCCATAAGAACAAAACGCATTATAACTTCTTTAATTTACATTTTATAACAAAACTAATTATACCACTGGAAAGCTTGCCTCATAATAATAAATCCGCAATTTGCATTTAATCAGATGAATACCTTAAAATATCAAACTTACCCCCAATATTATCAACAGACATTTAATTTTAAATGAGGTTTAATTTGACATATATAGTCTATTTTGCAGCTAAATATCATTTAAACTATATTCAAACTTCATAAAAATACTATATATGTCAAATTAAACCTCGTTTAAAATTAAATGTCTGTTGATAATACTGGGGGTTAGTCTATTTTGCTGCTAAATGTCATTTAAACTATATTCAAACTTCATAAAAATACTATATATGTCTAATTAAACCTCGTTTAAAATTAAATGTCTGTTGATAATACCGGGGGTTAAATAGGTGTAACTTCTATTAAAATAAACTGATAAGTAAAATAAAATAATCAGTAGAATCTGCATTAAGTTCCGTACATTCTTATGTATAAAACAATGTTAGTCACTAATTATTGACTTTTTAATTAACCAAAAACACTAATTTTTGAATAATTTTTGGGTCTAATGGCTACCAAAAAGCGGCCATAAAAAAGTTATTGGTAACATTTTATAGAAAATTTAATATGCTTTCCAATTTCTAATACAGATTCCAAAAATGGTTTTAGTTTTTTTCTGCTATCATTTTCTCAAAAGTTAGAGCGCATAATGCATTATTTAGTTTTCGCGGCGAATTTAATTAAAAGTTTAAATATTTAATTATCGTGATGAGGCTAGTATTGAGTAATATACCGTTGGAAAGCTTATAAAATTTTCTATGAAATGGAACCAATAACTTTTTTATGGCGGGTTTTTGTTAGCCATTAGAATAAAAAAATACTCGGAAATTAGTGTCTTTGGTTAATTAATAAGTTAATAATTAGTGGCTGACATTGTTTTATACATGAGAATGTAGGGAATTTAATGCAGATTCTACTGATTATTTTATTTTAGTTGTCAGTTTATTTTAATAGAAGTTACACCCATTTAAGTGTTTTTGTTATTTTGAGGTAGTCATCTGATTAAATGCAAATTGAGGATTTATTATTATGAGGCAAGTATTAACAGTAGTACTGTTGTATAGATATTTCTTTGAGCTTTCCAGTGGCATAATTAGTTTTGTTATAAAATGTAAAATAAAGAAGTTATAATGCTTTTTCTTCTTATGGAGAAATACATGTAAAAAACTGTGGCTGGAAATTTTATGGCTAACTTCTCGCCGGTAAAAATGTTTCGGATTTGTTTCGCAAAGACAAATTTAAATATGTTTTTTACAAAACATCAAAAACTTGGCTTTCAAGATATCAATAGAAACTTTCTTATTTTAAATGGACACTTTATTGGATTTTCAAATTGCATATTTTCTACTTTCAACTTTTATGAAAATTGCATTTTTCGGTTTTTCCGTTTATCTTCGGAATGGCTCGGAATTTTTGATTATTTTAAATCGCACCTGAATAAGTATAAAAAACATTCGCGCTTTATTATTAACAATGATGCAACTCAAATTGGGACACCCTTTATATTTTAAGTTTTTTTTTATCTATTTTTCCATCAATTTATCAACACAACTTCGGCATTACTGTTGTTACCAAGTGAAAGACGATGGTTTTAGCTTTATAGTGATGTTTTTAAGTCTCTACATAATTAGGTTATGTCCTTGTTAGTGATTTTCCGATTTTTGACAAAAATCGGTGACCTAAAATTTAAAACACCGTACTTACAAAAAAGTTGGAAATTTTTATCAATTAACTTTGCTCTAGTTTCTAACTCAGACGTTTGCAGAACCACGAAATTGGAACACCCTGTATGTTATAGAGATTATTACGCATGTACATATTAATACAGGGTGATCGAGTCATGATTAAAATAGGTATTTCAGAATATAGCACATAGCATGTATTCAATGGTTTCAAAAATTTTGATAAATTTAGAATATGATGACACACTTCTGTTTTTTATGGTTATTGTATCCTGGTTTGGCATGCCACATATTGCACTTGCAGATGACTTGCAGTCACTTAAGAATGGTATTAGCCAAACCAAAAGAGGTCATCAATTAAATTCTCGGACTTAACACATAATTTCAGCATTCAATTCGTTAATAGCTTACAAATCTATAAATCATAATTAGATTAAATTCCTGACTTTTCGATTCTACTAAGACACCAACGTAAACCTTTCAAAATAAACAATTTTCAAAGTCACACTTGACCCTTGGACGTCCGTCACTCCATCAATTTAAGAAGGGCGAGCCGAAAGGAGAAAAAAATGAAACACAATTCCTTCTTGAATACTCAATCAAAACCAGCCGGGTGTGTTTGGGTTTGGGAGGGCAAGAGGGGTTGCTTTTTCGACCGCAATTAAAACGCCATTTATAAAAACCAAACGCGTGCGGCCGACAGAATACGCGGAATCTCACTACCCGAGCCTTCAGCGTAACGAGATGCAAGATAGTTTAATTAAAAACATACCACATTTTTTTTACCGCCAAAAAGTTACACTCTATATAAAATATACCATGCAAAATACTAAGGAAGGTCAGTTAATTATCGTGATAAGTCTTGCATACTTCACTAGAAGGTCGAAATTTATAAAGTAGGCAAAACTCTAAATCCAAGTCTAGTTTGAATCTAAAACATGTGCTTATTTAATAGATCAAAAACTAGAAAACTGCTCTTTTTTGGCAAAAAATTGTCAAAATTTGGTTCCTAAGCTAACCTAACCTAACCAAACCTAACCTAACCGAACCTAAAAACAGCCAATTGCTTTGCTAATAACTACAATACAATGAATCCTTTTTTACCTATATGAAAGTTTTCACAAATTTTACAGCAAAAAGAACATAATTTGGGAAATTTGATTGTGAAAGAAGAAACAACTTATAACTAAAAAATTTGGAAAAATTTAAAGTACTCCAACTTGCATTAAAATGATAAAAAATTATTACAGAAAAAGATTACTGAAATTAATCACTAAAGAGCAATTTATCATAAAATGGGGTAATTAAAAAAAAATAATAATTCAGGAATACTTAATTATCTAGGTTGTGTAAGGGTTTTGAGACTTGAAATGATACTAGTAAGTTCTGAGATATACAGGGCATCCCTTTTTATCAGCAGTTTTGTTTATAAAGTAAATGAAATTTTGAAAAACACGGTTCCTATGAACATATATTTTTTTCTACGATCGTGCAAAAAGTAGGCCATTTATGATCAGTTGTCAGTCCATAAAGTCATGCTTTTTTGCTCTAGTGCACAAAAACATCACTTTTTGTTCTAATAAGTAAATGCATTGTCCACTAGAGCAAAAAACATGATTTTATGTACTGACAATTGATCATTAATTACAACTCATATAGTTATGGAATTTTATTATCTTCAATGATTATACATTTTTCGCAGGTGTTGCATCCAATTTTTTTCCTACTTTTCCACAACTAAAAATAACGAAATAATTAATAGTTATTTTAAATGTCAATAAATCACAGAAGTATGGATTATGTGGAGCATGAACTGATATACAGGATGTCCCACTTTTATTCCAGCAAAAAAAAATTTAGATAGTAAATTCTGAACAAAAATTTTCTTATGAAGTATTACGTTTTCTCGACTCCTTAAAAAGTTACAACAATTTTAAAATTGATAAATTTTCATGATTTTTGTGGAACGCCCGGTCTAATATTCTTTCTTATTATTTTTTTTTTATTTAAATCAATTATTATTTGGATTTTTTTTTGCCAAATTGAATTTTTTGAACATAATTGGCTGTATTTAAAATAAGTGAACGACGAGGTTAAATTTCCCTCGGTAAAATTTAGCATCTTATTGGCTTAAAAATATACCACATCCAAAGCATACTTGATTTAAATAAAAAAATTAAAATCAAATAAAATTTATACAGGGTGCCAACAAAAATCATTAAATTTTTGAAATTTTAAAATTACTGTAACTTTTTAAGGAGTCGAAAAAACATAATAAATAGTTCATAGGAAAATTTTTGTTCAGAATGACATTTACTATCTAAAAAATTTTGCTGGAAAAAAAGTGGGACACCCTGTATATTCATTTTAGGTTGGCAGCACTTTTATATACAGGGTGTCCCAAAATTCAGTTTACAGCCCATATCTCCGTTAATTGAAGAGATAAAAAATAAATAAAAAAAGGGTTTTATTGAAATTAAATTGGCATTCGAATTCTATCCTTAAAATATTATTGGCCACAACCACCAACAAACAACTTTTGTTAACAGAATTTGGATCTCAACTTAATTTTGAATAATTTTTTATATCACCGTTTAACGTTGAAAATTTCTTTCAAAATCAAGTAGAAAATAGAAGTTCTCATTTAAAAAATTGATAATGACGTCATTACGAAGTCACGACTGACGTCATAAATATGTATTTCATACCAAAAGATGGCATTTTAAAAACTGAAGTTGATCTCTCCGAACGATTTCTCAAAAATGAATAAATTCGGAAGATATTAATTTTATTCCGAACTTTATCATCACCCTATATAAAACTGTAAATATGCAAATTATTAAATAGTAATTAAATGACTTTAATAGAATTTCTTATACCATTTTTTATATTAGACGCTTTTTTGTCGCTTTTAAATAAAATATTGTGGTTTTTAATTTTAGAACCTTTTCTGGAAGTTGGCAATTCTGATGTCAGTTTTGTCAAATCACCAAATAACCTATGTTGCGGGTTGTTCCGGAAAATAATAAATTCTCCAATGGATTTTTTAGGTTGTCTGAATCACTCTGTATATTTCAGTAAATCTTAAACATTAACTTTTAACACATCCAAGGACGTATCTAGGATTACATCTTGGGGAGGGCAAAATTTTTTGAAAAAAAAACCGGGTAACCTAACCTTAAACTTATCTAATTTTGCAAACGTATACAGGGTGTCTCGAAAATGGTGTGAAGAGCACTCCAGGACGTTGTATGAGACTGGAGACCCTTCGGGAGATGCTCAGAAAAATAGTTTAAAAAATCCTCTTCACCAATTGACCGAGATATGAAGAGACAAATTTGGGAATTCCACTTTCTTTAGCATGCATATTTAAAAAATTATAATTGTAAATTTAAAAACTTTAATTGAATTTTCAACGTTGTCTCTTCATATCTCGGTTAGATGAGAAGAATATCGTAAATTCATCTATAAGAAAAAACGATTTTCAGGGTCGGAACACCCCGGTTCCACAGAAAATGTTCTTAATTCAAAATTGTACCATAGTATAAAAAAAATGGAGAGCAAAGATAATTAATGCCACTTTGGCTTATGGTTATAAGACCACCATCAAATAATTATTTTGATGGATTTGGAGGGACTCTTTTCCACAGATAATGTCGTTACTTCAAAATTGTACCATAGTACATAAACAGTTAGGTCAATTTAAATGAAAAAGAAAATGGAGTGCAAAGCTAATTAATGCCACTTTGGCTTATGGTTATAAGACCACCATCAAATATTTATTTTAATGGATTTTTTTCAAAAAATAAACATCTTGATATTTTCGATCATATTTTTGAAATAAGCTCCATAAAGGTACTATTTTTTTAAGTCTATAAAAATTTACAGAAAACTACAATATATCAATTTAAAAAAGATTGAGTATTGGTACACTTATACGGTTTATTTCAAAGATTGAACGAAAACAAGCAAAAATGGAATTAATTTTTATAAAATAACGTCCCCAAAAATAATTGATATGAAAACAACGGGTTAATTAGTTTTCTGGAATTTTTAATAATTTTTTTCATTACTTCCCTCATATCTATGACCTTGGGGGGGGGGGCTATTGCCCCCTCAGCCACCTCGAAAAGTATGTTTTTGACTACCTTCATTTTGTGAAGCACCCCGTAGAAAATCATTTTGTTATCAGTTTTTTAATTTAAATGAACTATACATTGGATTTTATTTTTAAACCGATCAGATGCGTTTATTCTAAAGTAGGAAATTTTAATTCCTCTTAATTTAAAAACAGAAAAGTTTGGATGAAAATATAAAAGTAGATGTGATTTATTTATGGTTTACTTATAATAACTTTTCTAAAGCATTTTCACCTTTTGCAATACCAATTTATTGTTAGGGTGATTACATTATTTGAGATTTGATAGATTTTTAATTTTGGTTGCCTGCAATTGGTATTTTGTAATGGACAAATCAGAAATTTATGAATCAACGATTGGTGTGCCGCAAGGATCTACTCTGGGTCCAATACCGTTTGTACTGTTTCATTGATATATTTGTTCATATCGAGGTTTTCATGGAAGAGGGGTGTACGAGCCAATTTCAGAATTTTATAGGGATTCCAAAGAAAATCCTCTGAAAATATATTTAATAATATGAAATGGGTATAAGTAAAAAGATTTTCACAGATTGATTTTTAATTCCTAAACCTACATATAAACACTTTTACCAAGAGTTCAAATTTTTCAACAGAAAGTTTAAACAACTACTCTTCCATAAAACCTTCGATATTAGTACCCAAATATTATACAGGATGTTTTTAAATATATACGAAAAAATCATGACTGCGCTTCTCCAATGTATGCGATAAATTACCGTATACTTTTTCTTTTTTCTGTCAAAATTATATTTCTACATTTCTATAGGAAAAATAGGAACTGTTCATTTGTCCTAGATCTAATCACTTTTATTCAATATTTATCGCAATCGATGTCGCTTACGACAGCTGAGAATATAATTTTGACAAAGTAATAGAATTTTTACAGATAAAGTGTACGATTATTTGTCACATACATTCGAAAATCTCAATCCAGGAAACAATTCCTTGACCAATTTTAAGATAGAAGTAAGAAGTA
Organism: Stenus bimaculatus; assembly: GCA_963971135.1. NCBI lineage: Eukaryota > Metazoa > Arthropoda > Insecta > Coleoptera > Staphylinidae > Stenus > Stenus bimaculatus. The sequence continues at coordinate 4,830,877 of OZ020185.1, forward strand.
AAAATTTACACAAAAATGCTTCATTTTTTATTTACATGGTGTTTCTGTATTTTTTATTTTTTTTTATTTGATAATTTTGTATCTCATTACAACTGCAACAACTAGAATGTGTTCTAAATTTGATCAAATTATCAAAAAAATTAAGAAGTTATGTTAAAAAATGAAAAAAATATAAAAACTTTAACAACTTAAAAAAACATACACAGGGTGTCTCAGAACACTCGTATCACCCCTTTGAGAACGCTTTGTAGTATAGTAGTATATTGCTGGGAGAAAAACAACACGTTTTTCAATTTTTTTTTTTAATAATCACAATGATAATAATTAAAAGAAAAAACATGATATAAAAAAAGCTGTTTACTTGAATTAGCGACATTAAAATATAAAAATATAAACTTCCTTTTAAAAAATCATAGTTGCCTTTTGTCCTTGTATTGTTTTAATTCTTCCATAATTTAAAGACATATCAAAATTTGTGTATTGAAATGGTTTATATTTAAATATTGTTATTATATCTTGTAATAGGCCTATTAGTATTGTTGGACAATAAAAAGATTAACAATTAAAATTTGATTCGTTTTTGGGAAGGTGCATTAATAATTGTCTGCATTCTGCATAGTAATACTCTCAAATTATCAAACCGTAATAAAAATCTTGTATTTCAAATTTCAAAATTAGTATTAGTGTGTCAGGAAGAGAGATATAACATATAAGACCACCCCGTATAAACATTATAATTTTATAAAATGTAATGGTGAATGGATACCAAAGTGTAAACCAATTCCTAAGTCAATAAAAACTGAATTGTCCTACAAGTGAGTAAATAGAATATAATGTATACATCCCCAGCAGTAAAATCATCATTCACAAGTGGCACATTTTAATGATGAGCATTAAAATCCACATTTGTGGACTAGTTTTTTGGACGTCGCTGCTTCTTCAGCAGACTTCCGATAAACATCGTAAAATTTTTCAAGAGCGTAAAATCACGATTTTATGTATTATTTATTCAAATGTTGTTCAAGTGATTTACGTTTTATTATTTTACGCCGTCCTTTGGCGACAAATGACGATTTTTATAGTTCAACATGGCTAACCAACTAAATAAACAAAATAAAACACTAAAAATATTTAATAGCACTATTTAAAATAATACTCAAAATTTCCTGTCTTACATTTTAACAAATCCTCCAAATTTTTGGAAAAACAATTTTAATAATAATTTTGTTTTCATAAGTTTTTAACACATATTTTCTAAAATTTCGTTCGTAAGAAAAAATTATAAGTAAGTTTTAATTGCGCTTGAATGAAAGATAATTTTTTATCATACAACTTTGTCCTATTTACGTTTTGTTTTCATTCATAAAATGGCACATGTCTGCATCTAAAAATAAAAAAAGTGAAGTATGTAATTTAAACCAGAAGGGTGGGTCAGCGAATACCGCCGCCTAACCGCCTTCGACTTGACATTTCTGACCGGAAGTGCGTTTGAGATAAAACTTTCCGAGAAGACGTGCGCGCGCGCCTCATCGCATTTCACCGTTTATTTTCCTTCAGATTGCATTACACTGCAATCTTAATTAAAATCATACCATTTTATTGCGACTTTTTATCTTATTTACCATTTTAAATTATATCTACGTCCTAATCGCATTTACTACCCAGTAATCTTCCTTTCATTGCAACTATTAATATGAAAAATTCTAGATGATTTATCGTCACGACAATTTATCAAACCCAAAGTAAATAAAATAGTTTCTAGAAGGTACCTTAATTACACTCGATGCTTTTAAAATAATCGAGGTTAATTGTGTTATACTTATTAAGTGGAAGTATTTTTTGTGGACTATAATTAATGGCGTTTTGATATGTCCCAGATGTTAAAAGCTATTAAAAATGTCACATTACCTAATTCACTACACTCGCATTATTCTTTTATGAGTTTGTACCACCTAACTTAAACAATCATATAAAACCACCAAAAATTAGTACACCTGCAGTCGTATTTACGAATAGACTACAAATTCTGCCAAAATCTGTCATGCTTTTTGGGATGTTACCAGTAATAGAACAATTCGGGGATTTAATAACTAAAATAACAACTACATATTTTTATGCGAAAAAAAATATTTTTAAAATTAATTAAATAAAATACTTAATATAGGGTATAGGGTGACAAAAATTACTTCACATCCTTTCGGTGCAGATGTTGGAGACACTTTTTTCGCATCTTTTGCACTCCCTCATTAGCAAAAGGCCCTATTAAATGCAATGAAATAAAATAGCAATAAAATAAGTGTCACCTTCATTAGTGAAATATTTTTTTATATTTTGTATTCGTTTGACCTTAAAATTTTTTGGAATATCGTCGCGTCTGCTGGAAGGACGCTTTTTTCATGCCCCGACAACCGAAGAAAGGAAGCAGATGATGGATTTTTTTCATAAAGAACGGCCGAGAATTATATTTGTTTTATGTCAAAGGATTTGGGGTGTTAAGAAAATAAAATTGATAGTTTTTCAAGGAAATAACAATTATTCATTATTTTCACTAGTTAATAACTTAAAAGTGATTTTGGTTTTGGTATTTTTCTCGATTAGAGCTTTTGGAATCAATAAATAGAAAAATATTTAAAATAATCCATTCTCAATATTCTTTACCAAAAAATAAACATCCAATAATACCAGGCGCACAAACTAAACTAACACAGGCATTTTGGTGACGACGATTTTTTAACTATTTTCAGATAAATTTTGGGTGCAGAATTCGAAATAGCTATCAAATTTAGTTGCTCATACTACCATTTAGAAAACATCTACGACTTGTCGAGTGATTCAAGAATAACCCCCCAGGACAGTAGTCTTGCTGAAGACTCCAACTCTATATCCCTTTGATATCGATCTTCCATAAGTCATAATGGAATCTTTCGTCGTGTTTTTCACCAAAATCATCTAGGTTTTTTGAGAACCAACCTAAGTGGTTTTGGAGGTAGTAAAATGTTATGCTCATGTTACAATCGAGAACGTTAAAGTTGGAAAGCACATTTTCGTCTAATTCTATGCAATTATTTGTCTTATTTTTTCCAAAAATTACTTCACTAAGTACTAGAACAAATCATCACAGAGTATTAGATTCAATCTCGTTTATTGATGCGGTAAATTGTGGAATTGGAATTGACTATCAAAAACTCCGGCTTTCGTTTTTTTTGAGCCACTCGATTTAATACAATTAGGAACTGCTTCATAGTAGATCCCAACTTTATTAGCATAGGTGGAAGGTGGAAATAGGATTTTCTATATCGCAACCAAATTTTTTGTCTTCCTTGATTTCTTAAAGACCAATTTCTGTTAAAATATTGCCGATACTTAGCTGTACTGTCACAAAGCATAAAAAACAAGGATGTATTCAATATCCACTTTGATATGTAAGGAGGAACTTTTCTACCATTTTTAGAATAGAACTAAAATCAATTGGACTGCATCTCCAAAACTAGAGCTGCTACGAGAAAAAGCCAGGTATTTTTGGAATTAGTACATCAAAAAAATTCAAAAGCAGTTCTTACTTTTTTGGCATCAAAACAAAAATTTCAGTTTGTTGGACTGTGTAATTATCTTTAATTATGAAACCATAGTTACTTTCCTGTATTTTGATGGAGAATGCCAAGATCCTCACACGCCTTTGGAAAACCCAAGGAAATTCTACATACCGTGCGGACCTAAAGTAAATCCTCCCCTGCTAACTTTTTAACGGTTATTTTTTTGATTCTGAAAATTTGTCTACCTAGGAATCTAATTGCAATCTTTCTAATAAAGGTATTTTTGATTTTGTGGAACTTCCGGTTATACCGGAAGTGGTTGGCAATTTTCTTATTATAAATGGAACACCCAGTATATTTTTGCATTTTCGTGTTCTCCATAAAAATACCATTAAATTGACCTAGCATAGTGTGGTCTACGATAAATACTTTCGGAATTACGCCCATTTGAAAATTGAATTTTTAAGCAACTTCATTTACACCTGAAGTTGCACCCAACTTCGTTATTTTAAATGAAATATTTTGCAATTAAGTTTATAATATTAAATTTAAACAAAATTATGTATAACCGTAAGTTCGTTAATTTTCCAACTTCCGGTGTAAATGAAGTTGCATAAAAAATGCGATTTTCAAATAGGCGTAACTCCGAAAGTATTAATCGTAGATCACACTATGCTAGGTCAATTTAATGGAATTTTTATGGAGAACACGAAAATGCAAAAATATACTGGGTGTTCCATTTAAAATAAGAAAGTTGCCATCCACTTTCGGTATAACCGGAAGTTCCACAAAATCAAAAATACCGTTATTAGAAAGTTCGCAATTAGATTCCTCAGTAGACAAATTTTCAGAATCAAAAATATAACCGTTCAAAAGATAGCAGGGGGGGGTTTACTTTATGTCCGCACTGTATAGGCTGAACCCAATTTTAATTTTTTATTAGTTTACATAGTTTTTACACCAATTAAGTAAAAATGTATGGTTTTTATAATCCTGTGTGATTTTATACCGGGTCTTCAAAAATGAATAATAGTGGTGATTACTTCAGTGACGTTTAAAAAAAACAAAATGAGATGAATTGTAATATGACCAGGTATACAAACCTAGTAACAATAAAATCCCTAAAAATAACTACAAAGTATATTTGGTTGTCTATTTTTGTTTATTCACCAAATTAGGGAAACCCTGTATATACAAAATTTTTGTTCCCAAAAATATCGTTAAATTAGTTAAACATCAAACCTAAAATGGCACATTACAAAAATTACTGTTTAAGAGGGATTTACTCGTTACATGCAACTTTTTATTGAGAAAGGCCGCAATTTTCAGGAAGAGATGGGAACAGTAAGAAGCATCAAGAAACATATGTTTATATATCCAATGAAAGCGCATTTTGGACACTTTTGGTAGAAAAAGTAACCCTCTTCTGGACACAATATTTAACACGTTAACTGCCATACGACGCGCCGGTCGTCGTACGCATTTCTGACTGAATGCGCCATACGACGACCGGTCGTCGTAATAACGCTTGTAGTTTCAGCAACATAAAGTCAATCTTTCTCTACATTTATTAGTGTTATATGTGAGCAGTTGCCACATATGAATGTTTATGATGTGAAAAACATCGACTGCTCGTCCTAGAAACCTATTACATTTCGAAAGAAAATGATAATTGTTTGAATATGTTTTCAATAGTAGGTAAATGTAAGTGAATGTTCAAAATGACAAAAACTTTGTAGAAAACTATTTTATTTACATATAAGTAATTAAACAAGTAAATTCTAAATTAAATTAAATTTATGGACCTTTCAATGATTTTTTATAAAACAATTGGCACACATTGGAGGTTTTTCCGGGCATTGTGAGCAGTATGTAATAACTCGAGGTGTTACACTTCCTTTATCTGCTTCACGGCTTCCATATTTTCGACGATTTTTAGAATAACAGCTGACACAACGTCTTCTGATTTTTCTATTTCGTTCATCGACTTCTCCATTTTCTTCTAATTTATGTTTTCTTGAATTATTTGTTATATTTTCGTCATTATCGTCGTCGACGTCAAGTAAACTTTCGACTAAATACTCCCTGAATTCAGTAATGGATAATTTCTTTTGAGATATCTTTTTATAGATAATATACGCATTTACCACAGAAGTACCAAAAATAAGTTCCATTGCAACTTTGTGATACCACTTCACAGATTTTCGTATTGCATTGGAGTAACTGGAGAATTGATCAGATAAATCAATACCTGCTTTTCCTGCATTGTAGTCTTGAACTATTTTCGGTTTAAAAATTTCTTCTTTTTTTCTATTGTTTTTACCTGTGGAGGTTATTTCTGTTGCATGTCTTGTAGACAACATAAGAACATCTCGTTTATCTTTCCATTTAACTACAACTATTCCTTTTTCATTATGCATTCCAATAATTTCGTTTTTGGAGAGGTTTTTGTTTACCACCTGTTTCGGAATGCGTTTTCTATTTTTTCTAAGTGTCCCTGTAAGATGTGTATTTCTGTTTAATAAATATTCTGCAAGTTCTACTGACGTGTAATAATTATCCGTAATAAATAAACGGCCTTCGTCAAGATAATTTTCTCCTAGCTTGAGAACAATATCAGTTGATAGTGAAACGTTTATTTGATTTTTTTCTTGCTTCCCTTGATAAATTTCTATTCCGTAGGTGTATCCAGTAATATCACAAATTTTGAACAATTTAATTCCATACTTATGTCGTTTATTTGGAATGTATTGACGGAATAATAAACGTCCTCTAAATGGAACTACTGTCTCATCCACACATAGACATTCGCCGGGTACATTATAATGTTGATAAAGGTCTTGAAGTTTGTTCCTGAGAATATTTATTTTATGTAGTCGATCGCCATGAGCTTCTTTGTTATTTGAAAAATGCCACATGGTTAATAATATTTCAAATCTGTTACGCGGCATTGTTTTTGGGGCAATACTATTCTTATATATTCGCTTTGTACTCCAATAATCACATAATTTTGGATATCTAACCAATCCCATCCATAAAAGAAGCCCAAAAAATTTTTTCATTTCCTGTGGACTGGAATCTTTCCATTGATTCAATCGACTACTTCTACTGACTATTTTTGTTGACAATAATTGTGCAGCATAAAGGTTAGTTTGATCCGTTATGTGTTCCATAATGTCTTGAGTTATAAATATTTCGTAATATTTTATCGGTTGGTCACTTGCAGTTAAATTTATATTTTTGATTCCTTCCTTGAACGTTTGTATAAAAACCGGCTGTTGTACAGACGAGTTACTGCCTATAGTTTTCCATTCATCATTTGAAGAAGTACAAAAATTATTGTCATTCGTTTCAACTAATTCATCTTCGATATTTAATAGTTGTTGATAAATGGATTCACTTAATTCCGATTCACTTTCACTTTCATTTTCAGAATAATTTGGATCTCCTTTCATATCATCACTATCAAAATCGTCTTCACTAGAATTATCACTATATGAACGAGTTGTTGAATTCTTACTAAAATTTGCCATTTTCGAATCACTACAGACGATAAACTCCAACAACCACTTTCAAAAATACAACTGGCGCTTTATTTAGAAAGAAATTATTTTTATAAGGAAATATTATAATATTGTTAAATATACAATAAAATAACACAATAAAATAATACAATAAAATAATAAATAAATACATACGACGACTGGTCGTCGTACGGCCTCCTAATAAATACTATTCATTATCAGGCCATACGACGGCCGGTCGTCGTTTATATATTTTTACTTATTTTATCTAAATTAAGTACTATAAAAAAGTCTCTGCATTCAAAATTTTAATTAAATAAAAAATGCCCAAGATATTTACTTTGGCTCTCAGCGTTCCACGATATCAATATATGGGCGGCAGTTAACGTGTTAAATAATCAAATAACGAAATTTGAATTTTTTCTAAATTTAAAGAAGATGAATACGATAACATACTCTTTACACTGTCTTTATTTAAACTACTTAATTTTATAATATTTAATGAGGAATGAGCTTATTAAAAAAAATCTGGACGAATAAAGATATTAGCAATATTTTTCTTTTTAAATTAAAAAACTATTACAGTTTTACCTCTCTTTTGTAATATTATGTACGAATAATAAGATATTCTTCTATAATTTACTCATAGGCAACTATGTGATCAGAGAATAAAGTTGCCTACGTTGTTAAAATAATTCGAATATTTTAAACTGGTTGCATTTATGGTTGCATCCATGTTTAGCTATATGCAGCCCAACTTACTTTCAGATTTTCTTTTTGCAGTACTACAGCCAAGTTTGTAAAAAAAATCACATGCTTGATTTTTTTAATTGAAAATATTTTAATTTGAAATTAAGCAAGCAAAATGTGCTTCTATTGGTAATATAATAGACAATTTCAATTTAAAAAAATTAATTATAAACTTGAAAAAGCACGATTTAAATTTAATTTGTTATTAAACTATCAAAGTGACGTCGCGTTATTTTTCGCATATTTTACATAAATTACTATTCTTATGAGGACACCCAACATCGTAATGAAGAGCTTTTACGCCTTTTTTCGGACACACCGGATTTTTTAAATATACAGGGTGCTCGTAATTACTTGGCAAGATATTGGAAATATCGAGTACGTATAGAAGAATATTTTGACATTGGTAAAAAAAATGGAGAAGGTTTTATTGTGCTTTTAGTTTTTATTGGTTTTAGTAACTGCATCTTTGTTGACTAAAACATTGATTTATAAGTTCCCACACATAAAGTTTAGACAAATAGGTTTTTATTTGTACTCCCCTTCTAGCTTTTCAAATGACCACAAGAGGTCGTATCTGATCTCCGAAATCGCGAATCTCAAATAAAGTTTCTCCAACACTTTGCTGAAAAATGCTTTCCTACAAAGTTAAAGTTCACTGTAAGTATAAGAGTCTCTTTACAATTTGCTATCGTTTTTTCCCTTTGTTATTCTTTTGCTACCAGTTTACTTAAAATTTAGATTTCACCATAACTTTTTTTCAATTATTAGCTTATTTTTATCGTGGTATGCATTATACCTACAAATATCCTTTAAAATCTTATTTTAAACACTTTCTTTGCAAATTAATTGTTAGAGAAAAAAATTTCTTAGCCAATTTCTTGGCGTCAGAAGCTTAGATGTCAAAACAAGATTTTGAAACTCGGTCGCGGTGAAGCACAAGCCATACGAAACGTTTTTGAAGTTTGGGGCGAAAGAGTTGCGGACGTCTTTCTGTTGTTGACGATGATCCACTGAAGGCATAGACTGAAAGGAAAGGTCAAAGAGGGCAAAAATCCAATGCATGGATAGTAATGGCTCTAATTTTGATGAAATACCTATATTAAGTTTAAAAAACTTATAGGCCAGGTTGCACAGTTGAAGCTTAAGCTGTAAGCAACATTTAATCTAAAAAATGACAAATTTCGAAATTTCCCATTGTATTCCCGAATTTTTTTTAGATTTATATTTGCACCAACTTAATAAAACTGATATTCTCACAAAACAAATAATTCACCATGAAGAAGTAATAATACTTGTTTATAATTGGTAAATGCTAAATACAATAATTCTGGATATAAATTTCGAAATAAAAATGAGATTTTTCTTTTATTTTTAAATCGAGTAGACTAAATAATTATTTTTAAAGATGATTGGTAACACAAAAGCGCGAATCTTTCTGAATGATCAAATCGTAAAAATGTTTTAATGGTGCGCGGTCCAATCAAATTTTAAATTGTAATATGTCAGCCTACTTGATTTAACAGTTAAAATAAATTTTACTTTAATTTATTAAACTTTAATTGAGATTATTACAAAATCTGTTGATTTAACGATTATAAACAAGTATACCTACCTTTTTCATGGTAAATTGCTTTATGAGAAATAAGTTCAAATTGCAAGAAGGTGACAGAAAAAAAAGTTATGGTAAAACTTGGGAGTAATGTTTAAGTTTAGGTAATCTGGTAAACAAAGAATGAGAAGTTGCAAATAAACAATACCATATTGTAAAAAACTTAAAACTACACCTTATTTAGTTATATTTGAGAAATTATCAATTCAATTTCAGACACCATTAATTGTAATTCAAAAATGAGAATTGTATTTCAGAAAGCATCAATGGTTAATGGTATTAAAAAAAACATTTTAATTTCAGAAAATATCAATTGTATTTCAGAATCATCAATTGTATTTAAGAAGATACTCGGCGAAATGTTTGAAAAGCGTACTTTTCGGTAGTAAAAATTGATTTTTGGGCAATCAAAAATTTAACAAAAACGATGCCTAGCGCCATACAAATTGAATTTAGTTTTCATATAGAATTTTTGTTTTTCATGTAGACTCTATGATAGGGGCTTATTTTTTGAATAAAAATAAAAACGCATTTTTTTATCATTTTTCAAAAAGTACACCCCTATCATAGACTCTACATGAAAAACAAAAATTCTATATGAAAACTAAATATATGATAACTAAATTCAATTTGAATGGCACAAGGCATCGTTTTTGTTAAATTTTTGATTACAAATGCCCAAAAATCAATTTTTACTAGCGAAAAGTACGCTTTTAAACATTTCGCCGAGTATCTTCTTAAGAGAGCATTATTTGAAAATCAGATATCGTCATTTAATTTCAGAAAGTATAATATGTATTTCAGATTCAGAAGTAATCAATTGTATTTCTGAATGAATTATTTGGTTTTGCTGCAGATATTTATAATTATAATATTTTAGCCACCAACAACCATGTCTTCCATTGCTAAAGCAGCTGCATGATCGATTGTAGTGTGTTGTACTCCACGAGCATAATTGTATTTTTGGCTTCATCAATAATTGTTTCTAAGTAAACCAATATTAGAGCACATTATTTCATAAATGGACGGTGTTATGCAAAAGGAAACCAGCCACTGATAAGTTTTACTAGATTATTAACACTATGTACAAGAGTTCATAGGGTTGCTTGAACTTTGATAGATTGTTCCAAAATTTGGCTCGATTTTGCAAAAATTTAATTTGGCAATTTATATGCGTAATAAACTGAGTTTCTGCCAGTCTGTGGGTTGGTTCCTTTTTGCATAACACCCTCCAAATAAGGAATTTGATTTAAAACCAAATTAATAAACTGAAAAAAATTTAAATAAAAGCGTTTTGAAAGTGACAGCAGAAATGCTTTTCCCATCTATATTCTATGGTGAAAATTTTGATTCTCCTATCCTTATTTGCAGCAACAAAGTTCAAATAAGACCACAACCACGAACCACGCAATAACCATCATCCAGGGCATCATGGATATGGATACGTTCAAAAGTCGAAATCGGACAAAGAACGATATACCCGAGCAAAAATTTTTGCCCGTATCAATATACATTTAGGTTTGCCCAAAACTAATAGGCGTATCGTGATTTGCCCGGGATTCGGATATGCTCCTAAATTTCCTTATAAAAACATATTGCTTAAAAAATTTCTATTGTTTTTAACACTATCTATCTCTTAAAATAATACTTAGAACAAAGCAAAAAATCTCGACAAGATAATAATTGTATTGTTCAAATTTTGAATACTTTACTAGAGATTTTACTGAAATAAATGACCAAACCTCCCATTTGTCAACATATTTAAAGAACTACCTTAGGAAACGAACCCGGGCAATTGTTTATTCGAACTTTTTTTTATTGTTCTGATATCCTCTACCCACTAGCAAATTTTCTCTCACATATTATGATACACCCTGTAGACAATTTTTGGAAATTAACTTTTTGCCATAAAACGGGCCCGTATGTATAATACTCCTTTGCTGTTGTTATTATTTTAAATTCGTATCTTATATTGAAATTTATTTTATAATCGAAAATCTTAGTATATTGTTTATATAAAATTTAATCCTTATATTAAATTTTCTCGAAATTATCATTTTGGCACTTGGGCTCTTTGGAAGTACCACGCTTCAATTATAGCTCCCTTCACCCGGAAATATCATATAAATTTTGAGTTATTTTGTTGTCCGAAAATGAGGTATACATTTTTAATTTAGGCAATTAGAAAGATTTTTTTTATGATATGATATAATAAATCTGCAGTATAACAAATAATGGTAGAAGAAAGCTCTTACGAAGATTTGGATGATAATATTAAGAAAAACAACAGGGATTCCACACATCCAACTTAATTTTTTTTTATTTGTTTTTTTCTTTTTTTTTAAATTAAATTGGATGTGTAGAATCCCTGTTGTTTTTTTAATAACAAATAATAATACGCAACATACTGGAAAACATCTCAAAGTCCTAGATTTTCACCAATTTATCACATTATGAGAAAAAAAATTACCAAAATTTACTTTATGTTCTTTTGCAGTAATTATTACCAGATTATTAAAGGTTAGTTTATTCAATTTGGAACTTCTACTCATTTCAATACAATTTTCATCAAAATTCGGCATTTTCTGACAACAGCGGGTGTCATTATATTTTTCAACAATTTAAATTTAATTTAAATTTATGAATAAAATTTTAACGTATTGCAGAATATTTATCTTCAATTTATTTATTTGTAAATTTTATTCCGTAAATAAATAAAGATTATTATTATTTGTTGCCTCGCAGTCACATATTTAGAAATAAAAATAAGACCAGAACAATTTAATTTCTTTAACCCCAATCATTTTTCGAAATGTATATCATATTTTTGGACTGAGGGCATAAATAAAATTAATATTGTATAATAATTAGTATTGACATAAATATACAGGCTGAGTCGCGAGGAATAAACCAAAGTCCAGGTGTGTATATACTTGTTAATGTAAGGTCAAAATAAAAACATTATTTTATTAGTCAACTATTTGTTGAAGTTTGATTTTGTCAATGTCCACATTATTTTACACTTAAAAATGTGTACATAAAATTTATTACTAGGTATAGATATTATTATTTTTACCTGATGATGGAGCAAAATGCTCCGAAATCGATCGTTTATTAATGCCTAAGGCATATTAAATAAAGTTGGACACAAGAAGTTTTATCTCATATTAATTAACATTAGTCCAAATAATCTGAAAACCCCAATTAATCTGTCAGTTTCCTCTTAGAAACCGGAACAAACAACCGCTATCCATCCATATATTTTTGAAAAATGAAGCTCTACGTAGGAAATTTCTTGAAATGTCTTTTGTACCCCCTGCAATAACGTAATGTACTACCAGTGGTACTTACATGTACCACAGTTAAGAATATTTACTTACCTACATAAAAATAAAATTCTGATAATTACTTTTTTAAAATATTTTTTTCGACGGATGCTTCAGATCATTCTTTTGCTAAATGCAATATCCCAAAAGAAGATCACCTTCTACATATCGAACCATATACTTACCCTTACCCAAACTATTTTTGTAAAGGGAATTCAATTAGGAATAATACCAAAACTAGACAACCAAATATACTTTGTAGTAATTTTTAGGGATTTCAATGTTACTAGGTTTGTATACCTGTTAAAATCCAACTAAACTTTATTTCTGATCTTTTATTTTAACCTCTCAGTAGCTTTATTTTTGGGTATTACTAAAATAATAGAGAAGGAAAACTAATATTAATTTTATTTCACTGTAGTCGACTGCGACAAATTTACCTACCATGCAAATCACCAGTAGTATCCTTTTTTAAAGATCAAATTATTTTGAAATGTATCCCATAAATTGGACTCATCCTAAAACCAAAAAAGTTTGTCCTCAGCATCAAAGATTCGCCATGAGACATGATGGTTAACTATTGGACCAACTTATTAAAAATGGATCAGTTTATGTAAAAACGAATTTGAAGCAGTTTATGGTCCCCCTTATCTAGATGGTACTCTCTCATAACCTCATTTATTTCAACAAGACCCTAAACGAAAGATTATGTTGAAAATCTGAAAGCAAGGGTTTGTGATAATAATAATAATTGCGGACACAAGTGGATAAAGATGTCATGTCGCAAAATAATTATTTCAAGAAAAGTGACTTCAACATTTTTTGCTAATTTTTTGTTTTAAATTAAATTTATAATTTGCGTTTTATTATTCTGTTAGGTACTGTAAAGTAGATTTTTCTTTTATATTTAAAACTTTGGTAAAAATTACTTATACTTACACCAATAGAAGAACAAAATCAGTACATCTTTATACAAAAGAAATTTTTGGCCTAACAGTGTTTTGGAAGTATACCAAGCAATCAATCATTATACAGGGTGTCCTACTTTTTTCCAGCAAAAATTTTTTTAGATAGTAAAATTTTTTTAGATAGTAAATGTCATTCTGAACAAAAAATTTCCTATGAACTATTATGTTTTTTCGACTCCTTAAAAAGTAACAGCAAATTTAAAATTTAATGATTTTTGTGGGTAACCTGTATAAATTTAATTTAATTTTAATTTTTTTTATTTAAATCAAGTATGCTTTGGATTTTGTATATCTTTAAGCCAATAAGATGCTAAATTTTACCGAGGGAAATTTAACCACGTCGTTCACTTATTTTAAATACAGCCATTAATCTTCAAAAAAATTGGCAAAGAAAATATCCAAATAATAATAATTGATTTAAATAAAAAATATAATAAGAAAGAATATTATACAGGGTGTTCTCAATTTTAAAATTGCAGTAACTTTTTAAGGAGCCGAAAAAACATAATACAGAGTGAACTAAATTATTGTGGTCAATTCAAATTTCCCGCCTAAAAATCTGGGGAATTTGTTTGCTATAGTTATAGTAACACAAAATCATGTCAAAATCAAAACAAAGTAACTAGACTTCACAAAAGCAGAGGCGTAGCTATAATTTTTACCGTTGAGTAATAACTTCAGATTTTAGAATTTCGTTATTGTGCTTTCTATTTCTTAAACGTTAGTTTTTATCAAAATTAATTTGCGCAAATCTTTCTTTTGTTCTAGCATCTGCGTCGAAAATGAAGAAAAACATTTTCAATATTTGACATTTGGTGTGAATTTAGAGATTTTGGAAAAAAAATTTGTTACGCCATTGGATTACTAGGAGATTTTCTTTTTAAGATTTCAGTTGTACCAACCTGCGTATTTGGTTGCCTACATATCAAACCACAATCATTTTAGCTCACCCTGTAGTTCATAGGAAAATTTTTGTTCAGAATAACTTTCTAAAAAAAATTGCTGGAAAAAAAAGTGGGACATCCTGTAGAATACAAATATGGCATTGTGTCATTTTATAAAAAAAATCAATTTGAAAATAATGTGACACCTTTATCCACTTGTGTCTTCAAATATTCAAACATCACAATCTTCCGATATTAATCCATTTGTAACTCCAAAAAACTATTGAATAACATAAATGCCAGTTTTTGCTTTTTGCACATTTGACTTAGGTTTATTTCATATTTTAAAATTAAATGTTGCTCCATTTTATTTCAATATCGTATTTCATCATTTTTAATAATGTAATTCTAAAATTTAATGTTGAATTTTGTGGATATTTAATTGTTTAATTTAAACTAATTAATTGTTTTAATTATAAATAATAATGATAATTTATTCTTTATATAAAAAATACATATTTAAAACAAAGGAGGAAGGATTTTTGGGTTATTATAAGCTTGTATAAGTAATAAAAATGCTACATTTTCCTGTTTTAAACATTTTATTTGATAAAATTACTTATTTATTAGCGCAGAATATCTACCGGGTGGAAACGAAACACGAGTCACCTCTATAACTTCTTTATTTATGAAAATAAAAATTTTAAATTTGACTATGTTGTATAGTTCAAGAAAACACATTTTCGGCACTATAAAGTTCAATATCGAAAAAAAAAATGGGTGTTACATTTAAATAAAGAAAGTTGATGTCACTTTCGGTAAAACCAGAAATCATATTGAAAAAACTTTTAGTGGCTAAAATGTGTTTTCTTGAATCATACAACATAGTCAAATTTCAAATTTGTTTTTCATAAATAAAGGAGTTATAAAGGTGACCCGTGTTTCGTTTCCACCCGGTATATTTATAATAGTTTTTTTGTGCTTAAATTTAAAAGGTAATTTCTGAACCTTGGAAGTAAAAAAGGTAATGTCCATTTTATAAAATTTGTAGAAATGGCAAATTCTATTCGATTTATTTCTATAATTCAGTTTCTCCTGAAAAAAACATGAGATGGTGGCTCATTTTCGTAAAATTCAATTAAGTATTTTTAAATTAATTTGATATACAGGGTGTTACGTTCGTGGTTCATCAAAGTTGAAAGAAGAAACTAGTGCAAATTTAATCGACAAAAAATGAAAAAAGTATAGTTTATCTTTTTTTGTTATGCATTTGGAATCTGGTCACCAATTTTTGTAAAAACTCACAAAATCGCTAATTTTTTATTAACCAACGACGTAGAGTTAATAAAAATATCACTAGAATTCTGAAACCACCCTTTTTCAAATTGGTAACATCAGTAATACAGAAATAGTTGACAAAATGTTGAATAAAAAATCGCAAACGATGAAAAATATAAAAGAAAATTCTATTTCATTTTTTTCCAAGACCGATTAAAGTTGTTTTTTCAAGTTCTCTGAAGGTTCTTCACATTTACAACAGATTGGGAAAAATTTGAAACCATAGCTCTTTTCCTTCACTTACCTTCTGAAGTTACTCCCACCAGAAGTGTTCTGACCATAATCTGTCACCATCGGCGGGTGAATAGGTGTGAAACTGTTATAAAACATTACTTATAGCGTACTTGATAAACTATGTATCCATTTTGATATACCCTACATCCAATTGGACAAACTATAAATTCAAAATATTTCCTGGTTTCTTGAGAATATGAACAAGTTTTAGAAAATTAAAAAAAAACTCAATCGTAATGGGTCTAATCTTGGAGAAATTTTTCAAAAACTGAAAAGAAATAGAAGTGGAAAAAATTTCAGTACTAAGTCCATATATCCAAGTAATTTATTTATCGAATAATTTTTAAACTAAGCTAGACTTAATATTAGGACTTCTTTGTGATTTCTTTTCAACATATTAACGAATATTGTTGTATAACTGTTGTTACCAATTGAAAGAGTATATATAGTTTTAACTTTTTAATCATAAGTTTTCTTATTCTTGACAAAAATCGGTGACTAAAAATTTAAAAGGCTGCAACTCCAAAACTAAAAAAGATAGACGCTCACTTTATCTTTTGGTTTTTCTCGATTAAATTTGCTCTAGATTCTAACCCCGATCTTTGGTGAACCACGAACGGAACACCCTGTTCATACATATTTGATATATTTTACTGGATATTATTTATCTTTAATTGAAACTAAATAAAACTGCGGATTGAAATTAACCTTCGTAATCCATACAAATTATAGCGGGATAAAGGATAAATGTTGACATGACTCCAGTAAACTCAGATTAAATTCAATCCCATTTTAGTAACGCCAGATAAACATAGTCATTGAAATGATAGAAAAAAGCAAAAATAAAAATTACAAAACAAGTGATTTAAAAATATGCAACGTTAAGATAATGTCGACCATTTTAGTGATTTAAGTCGCTTTAAGTGGGCTTAAAATAAAAAAAAATACCAAAAAATATAATACCTAACTTTATTGATCCCAGGAACGATAACTCCAAATTTTAGCAAAACATTTTTTTATAAAGTCAAAATCTGAAAATTTTTGGAGATAACAACTAAAACTTGACGATTTGAGAATTAAAACTTGAAGAGTTAATAAAAAACTGAAATTAAAAAATTGTAAGCAAATTAAAGAATATCTTGTGTTAAGTAGTGAAAATAATTTAGTTGTTCACTCACCAATATTTTGGGATTTAGGTGGTATTCTTGTAGGTTGTCTTCAATCTTCTTTGTTTCTAAGTGGATTATCGAAACTCCTCCAATTGTTGCTAATGCCAACGAAATCAGCTTTCACAATGATCTCAGAAATCAAAACATCTGTCAAATCACTGTGAAAACCAGTCTCGTCTTTTCAATTCGTTGAACTGTCCCAAAAAATCCAAATGAAAATCCGAAAGCTCCTCCTCTTCCTCACAAAGAATTGTCGCTGAGCACGAACGAGTGGCGTGTAATAAACACACGAGCCGGACATGAATGGGGCCTGACCATGCTTGTGAATGAGAATTTTATCAAAAATTCAAAGGTTGCGCTGTCAGCTGATGAAGTCATCGCGCTATTTTCGTATAGAGGGAAATAATATTAATGCTCTGATTGAGCACGCTAGCCTTTATCACGATTTACAGTTGGGTCCTTATATTATTTTTCCTCAAAACATGCCCATAATTCAGATTAGTTATGTCTTGTTTACATTTCTTTGATTAGCAGTGCACGCAGGAAGTGTCCTCCAAAGTGTTTATCAAATATTTTTTTTGGATTACAAATTTATAAATAATGTATTTTTATTAATTCAACATACTAACAGATTTTGTTCCAAATATTATAAACATTATTCATTATCTAAATTTAGTCTAATCAACAGAAAACGCTAATTGCTAAACTACATAGTCATAAGGTTAACAAAAATACAACTTAATACAGTTTAATGAGTTAAGACCTTTACATCAGTTGTTTCAAGAATTGACTTATCATGAGAAATCCTCACCATGATTTGATTCTAAACATGGTGCACTGCAGAATATATTTTATTAGCAATATAAAATTTGATAAGTCGATTCCATTGACAAAAAGTACATTTTTAGGATTTTGAGAATAACGGTGCAATTCTGTCAAAAACTGTAAGTCCTTATAGGAAACCATGGAAACCGTCCACTACAACCCTTATAAAATTTTCCAGTAAGGACTTACAGATTTACACAGAATTGCACCATATATTTAAGATCACTTAAAAATAAAAATATTATTACAAACAATTTAGATACATTGGAAGTAAGATAAGTTTATATTTTGGGATTTCTAAGTACGGGGTCTTTCGAAAATCTTGTAATGAGAAGATACTAAGGAGGTAGAAATAAAATTCTGGATCTAGATTTAACATTTGGTATAATTAAATACTTGGTCATACCTTCGTGGATCTGTATAAAATTTAGGTCTGTGGTCCATTCATTTTAATATCTTTCAATATATTTATTTTATGCAAAGTAAAGGTGAGCTAGCGAAGACAATCACTTGCGTAATTTGTTTTTTGTTATCTAACTAGGTTATACACGATCCGCTTTATCATAATGTGGAATTTTAAAACCTCGCTTACGTAAAGTATGACACAAACACACTCACATGGATACAACCAAACGCTTATGTAAAATGAATTGCAATATTTTTACCGGCGCCATTCCGCCAGATTTTTTTACTCAAAAACCTTTAATTGCTTGAATTTACTGGAACAATTATATTTCATGATAACCCGACGGTGATAATTAATTCATTTTAATTAGAAATTGTCCCAGGAAATAATTTCCTCAATTTATTTATAACATTTTTCGATTTAATCGCATTTTTAATTGTTAGAAGTAATTTGATGAATATTAGTGCCACATCAATTAACCAAATTTTAGAATAATCCAGTAAATGTAACTATAAAAGCTAAAATGGACAAAACTTACCCAACATTTATTCAAAATCAGCAAGCACCAAAATTATTTTAACAACAGTTTTTTTGAAATATTATGAATATAAAATTTTGTCCTCTTACACTTCCTAATCCACTTTTGGGAACGACATTAAGATTACTAAATATTGGAGATGTTTCTGATTTTGCGTACTGAAAAGAGCTATCCCATTCTCATGATTATACCACGAAAGGTACCTAACTTAAAGGAAAGTTGCTACCATCAAAATTGATGGTTTAATCTAGTCTAGGAAAAAACTTTTCAAAGGTGGATTGGAAATTATTAAGCAATTTTGGTGGTATTCTTGTAGATTATCTTCAATCTTCTCTGTATCTAAGTGGATTATCGAAGCTCCCATTACTGCAATGTACTGAATCTTCCTAATCCACTATGGTAAACCATATTAAGATCCCTGACTACTAAATACTGGGGATGTTTCAGATTTCGCGGTTCAATTTTTGTTTATTGAAAAGATCTATCTTATGATTGTACCACGAAAGGTACTTAACCCAAAGGAAAGTTGGTACCAGAAAAGTAACATCTCTAATCCCAAGTGGTCTAATATAATTTAATGAAATAATGATGTGATCACCTTTTGACACCAAATTTTAGTAAAAAAATATAGTGGTTACATTTTCCCAAAATGTAAATTAAAAAATATCTGGAAGTAACTTAGTTGTTTACTCACCAATATTTTGGGATTTTGATGGTATTCTTGTAGCACATCTTCTTTATTTCTAAGTGAAATAATAAATTTTTTTTCTTGTCCCACGTCCCACCACTATTGCAAAGAACTGAATCTTCCTAATCCACTTTGAGGAACCATATTAAGATTCCTTATTACTAAATATTGGAGATTCCTCGGATCTAGATACCTAACTTAAAGGAAAGTTGGTACCATCAAAATTGATGTACAGGAAAACTGACTATGAACATCTCTAATCTCAATAAAAAACTTTTCAAAGGTGGATATTACTAAGGAACTCATAATGCAGTGATGTGATCATCTTTTGAAAAATGGAATTTAAGTGATGAATCAATAAAGAATGCATTTTTCTAGAAACGATTGGTAATAAAAGCTGAATGCTTCATCTGATTAGAAGACTTGAATCATGCAAGTGGGTAATAGCAAGAATGATAATCGGTTCGTTGGAAGAAGATGATTCACCAGCGACAAGAAAAAGGAGCATTTTGCATTTGTATAAATAAAATGTGAGCATATCGCGCCGTAATAATCGCGTCTATAAATAAAGTGCAATTACATAAGATGCGCTCGTCCGTTCAAAGTGCACAATGGAGAAGATGAAAAAGGACAAGTATAGTTACAGATGAAAGCTATTTAGTCGGGAAGAAGAGGATGAAGAACTCGTTTGCTCTGCGTGCCGACCGCTTGTGCACACATAAAAGTAAACGAATGAAGAATGCATGGAATGCGGTACAAAACTTGAACACAAATATTTACCTTTTCAAACTGTAATCGCATACTCAGGGTAAAAAGAGAATTTAGATTCAAATTACATTTCCACTTGTTAGGTTTGTTACTTTTAAACATAACACGTTTCACATTTTTTCAAGTTACTTTTGATGAGTTGTTTGTAATTGTAAACTTCAAATTGAATGTGCTAACAAGAAAAATACATCCAGATTTACTGGTTCTTGCATTCATGTCATGAAATTCAATTTCATCTTCATTTTAACCAACTTAATAAATTGTTTTTAACATCTCAAGTAATCATAACAGAAAAGATTATACAACAATTTCTAGTAATTTTTTAAATTACCATTACCCACATATTACACAAAGGTAATCATTTGTTATAAAATTGTTTTATTATGAAGGATTTTTCCTTCATCACATGCGATTTTTAAAAAATATCCATTCAAATGATAGACAGCGCCATCTATGTATTGGAAGGGTACTAAAAAGTGTGTAATAAGAATCAATGCAGCTTTCCGATTGGTCCAAAGTGTGTGTTAATAGATTTTGCTTTGATTTCCTAACAAATGCAGTATTGAAAGTAGCAGGATGTAAGTTATGAATTCTAAGCATAATTATAGTGATATTTTAATTAAGTTTGAAGTTATGGCCGTGGCCCACTAAGGTTTGAATAATAAGAAAATTATGTTGAAGAATGTAGGATGTAAGAGGTTTAGCGAAAAGATTGTTTGTTGCTAGATTGAACAATCCATTATTGATACATGTGATTAATTTCGCGAATGTGCTGTGTTGAGGGAGCACGTTGAAGAAGCAGGAGAAGAAAGAAAACAGCTGACCGTGGGACAGGCGCCTGTGAAAAAGTCGCACGGTCGTTGCGCCTGCGCACCGCCAAATATCTTCGTGTCCATTGACGTCTTGAGGCGAGCACCGTCCGCGCCGATCTGATCTGGAGGAATGCCGCGCCCGAGAGCGAAACCAGATCCTTTTTGTTGACCCGCTCGCGATCCGAACTCCTTCTTGATAATGCCATTCATAACAGAACAGGAACCAGGTAGAAAGAAGAGAGCGCAGAAATTTAATTGCACGCCCGAGAGAAGAGGACAAAAACGAGTACTAAGAACGAACGCGTTACTTCCATGTAAAGCCATTGGAATTTAGGACCAATAAAAAGTACCCATCAACTCATGTAATTTTCACCAACACATTTTCAATTCCCACCATGGTATCAAACAAGAAAAGATTTAAACACTCTAGAGAGTTCTGCAAAATGACAAAAAAACTGGATACACTAGGAATAGTGGTGGAAAAAATAATCAGTGATTATAACCTCCCTCCACCACTTCGTTCCAAACTGCGCAAGTGCGACTTATTGGTGAAAATATTTCTTCTGTGTAATAGTTGATCTTGAACATGATTGTACTTTAGAATTTATCTTCTTGACCACAAAAATTGGATGAATAATCAATAAATTCCATTGGCACAGAGCCTAGGTACATTTTGTTCCATAAACGTTTGAAAGAATTATGTTCTTCTGTATTTTTTGTGATTTTTCTCAAATTAAATTCAGACTATAGTAAATCATGTATATAATTTACTTTCCCTGTCTCTCATCATTTAAAAACCATGGTAATTCGTATGCAAATGCGCTGCTGATATCACGGGAGGTCTCAAATATCCCGAGGCCCTGTCAATATCGCTAAAGAATCGTAGTGAACTATTAATTTTAAATATTCACGCTAGCGTAAAGCATGAAGACCACAGTGCTAGGTACGCATTTATAATTGAAAATGGTAACCGCCCCCTCACCATTGTTTGTGAATCTCTAATATTTAGAAGTTTGTGTATCGTGGTAATAGTTTCAAATAATGAAAAGTGATTTACTGTAATTTTATCTCCCGAATATTGGCGATTCGAATTATTTTTTACTACCAAAAAAGAAGTCAGAAGTAGGTGACCTACTTTTGACGTCATCCTAGTAGTTTCGCATTCGGTCGCAAGAAGGATTACTTAGCTTGAAATGCCAATTTAACTTGAGACTATCTGAGTACCTAAAAGCTTTAGAGAAAAGAGTTTTGAATAAAAGTTCATTGGCTTAAAAGGAAAAAAGGTCATCTTTGTGTTAATTTCTATGATAGTATGAGTTTTTTAAAAATAAATTTTTTGCTGTTTCAAAATCTACTTAAAAAATAGAAAACCTTTGTCGTCATTTTAATATTTGACAGATTTTAAATTTCTAAAAGTTCTATGAACAATATTTAGTTGTCTCAAGTTAAATGATTCAGCCTGTTTATGGGGTATGTTTCCTAAATATACAGGGTGTCCCAATTTGAGTTGCACACATACTCGGTTTCCAAAATATCAATAGCAACCTTCTTATTTTAAATAGACATTGGAAATTTCAACAAATAAAATGCAGTTCTTTTCTGCTTTCAAGCAATGCATTACATTCTATGTTTGAATTAATACTATGAAATATTTGACATTATTTTAATTATATTAAATATGCCATGACTTTTTGAAAGGTCTTCTTCTTATTCAAGTTGTCACTCTAAAGTATTATATCAGTTTATTGTACACCAAGTTAGAATTAATATGTTTTAGGACTTATATCCTATACAATAATCTAAAATGACAGCACGAATCGTCATTTAGTTAAAGAAGTCCTGTCAAAAAGTCATTGCTTACTTAATTTCATTCAAACAATATCAAATATTTCGTAGTGTTTTAATTCAAACAGGGATTGTAATACATCGTTGAAATCACAAAAAAATGGAATCAAACTGCTGAAAAATTCAATATGGCTTCTATTTAATTCCATTCCTGTGGAAAATCGAATTTGTCATATTCTTCTTTAAATCACATTCAAGTTCCTCTTAACAAAACACGAAACATTTTTTTTGTAAGTTTTCTAGTTGACGAAATAATCGACTTTTTAGAAAATTGCATTTTTCGGTTTTATTCATTTATCTTCGGAATGGCTCGGAATTTTTCATTATTTTAGATGACACCTGAATAATAGGTAGATTCTGGTCAAAATTAAAGGCCTTTAATTAGAAACAAATATGGTAACCATGGGAATTGTTCATTACAACCCATATAACAAATTTAAATTTAAAGGCCTTTAAACTTAAATGATTTGACCAGAATCTGCCTATAAGTATAAAAACTGCAATATATTGCCCTCTGCTAAAACTTGCATACCTACTTTCTTCTTTTGGCTAATTTTTGGTCAACTAATCAATAGACTGAACATGATTTTTTGATTATAAAGAATTGAATGGAGTTGAAAAACGCTGAGCTTTTAATAGGTGATATAAACATTTCTTTAATCTATCTTAGCCCGTTCACACACCAAGTGGCTTATTTAAAGAAAACGATATGCATACGAATGCGAGGTGTGAAGAAGTTTTTGTTGTGTTATGATTCAAGTTAAGTGATGCGGTTATTTAGTGGTTTGAATTCACTGAGGTCACATGTGTCAAATTTCCGGTTGTAAAACCACAGGGTAAAGAGATTTAAGAATCTTATTTCCTATTAAATCTTTCCTCGGATGACGATGACATGACGTGATTTAGTTTGTGTGGTTTGATCATGAGACTGTTAACTGAGTTAACTCTATTTCAGGAGGATATACGCTATCAATCTTTGAAATGTATAGCCCAATATTACGTGAGAGAAAAAAACAGCATTGAAAGTTAAAAAATTGCATTTATGTCTGCTTAAACCAAAACACAAAAAATTATTTCGCAACTCGAAATAGATGAACATGAGAGTACCCCATTTTTAAGGTACAAAAACACCAACTACAGCAATTTTTAGGTTTAACAATATAAAATTTAGTTTTTTAAAGAAAATTGTTGAAACTATAATAATGGTCTCCAACGTGTTTAAAAACCACAAAGTAATTTAAGAGAATAGCCAGTGTATTCGGTTAAGACTTGCGTTTTTGATCATAAATATTTTTTTTTCCAAATATGTTTTTTGCCTGTAAAATCTTCTGACTATATTTTTTTCCAATATGTATTAGTCTTTATGGAGTAAAAATTGCTTTAACAGCTTTCTTTAAAAACAAACCCTAAAAAACTACTTATTTTCGTTTTTTTTTTAAGTTTATTTAAAAAAAGTTAACATAGGTCATGTTTTGCATTTAGTTTAAGAGTGATTTTCTAGACGCCCGCTATAAATTTTCCGCCGCAGATAATAACAGGGAATTTAAAATCCATCCTACTTTTCTGATGTCGTCCATAAATCGTTACAACGATAATGTGATAGATCGAAAAATGTTAGATGTTAGAACTGAAAATTGTTCGAATCGAAAAATTGTTAGAATCTAAATGTAATAAAACGTAAAGTGTTCGAAAGAAATGTGGCACAACGAAAACTGTTAGAACGGAACGCGGCAGAACGAAAATTGTTATTTTTTTCTAGAACGAAGATTGATAGAACCATCGTAGCGCCCTCTATTAACAGGAAGCGCAAGCTTGCTTTTAAAAAAATCTTTATAGAGACACACATCGCATGTTTTTTTTATACTTTTTTTAAATAGGAAATCATTAGTTTGGTGACTCATACTAAAATTCCTTTCCTCACTTGACTTCGTATTTTTGTATAATGTTTTTACAATCTCTGTTGAGGTGAGAGATGTTTGGAGTAAATGCCGATTAACCAAATAAAAATAAATGGGTGCAAAAAGTGTGGAAATCTTTTCTTGAAATATTTTTGCCTGTTTGGAAACACTCCCATAAATCTTATCAGTACGTCAAAATTTTCTCTGTTGAAAACTTGATCTCATGTCAAAATGAAGCGTTCTGATTGGTTTACATTTCAATAGGTGAATTTTATTTGCCACTTCTATCATCAACGATCAGCTAATTTTGGACATATCACTTTTTTCGTAATCGTAGCCAGTGGCGGATTCAGAATAATCGAGGCCCCTGGCGGTAACAAAATGAGGCTCCTCAGCCTAAAAGCTGTGGCGTAGCTATCGAACGCCAACTCTTTTATTTTTTTTTTATTTTTGTTTCATTACTTTTACCATTAAAAGATATAAAAAAAATTTACCATATCTGACATTTTAATGTTTTTTATAACCAAAAATATTTTAACACAGTCGGATGAGGAAACATTGAAATCGGCGCAAAATTCGGTAGAAAAATGAAAATTATTTATTCCCCCATTATAAATGTAAAATATTTTATTAAAAATGACGAGAATAAAGACACTTCGATGCAAGAATTAGCTAAATTTACTAATTATTAAATACATAATTTTATGGAAAGTCACTAAAGCAGTATTTTTATTGTTAATACTTCCAGTGATGCAACAAAGATTGTTGAATGATTTATCATCATTGGCAATTGAAAGCAATAGTTGTATTTTTTACATCGTTTTGCTCAGTTAAGATAATTTTACAGCAAGTGAGCAACTAATTTCCTCAGATTTGTTCGAGCAAAGTATGTAAAAAAACACAACTCATGTTCCTAAAAATTGATCTGAAAGAATAAATTAGCGACTTAAATAAATATGACAAAAAAATTATGACATTTACATTTTTTCTGTGATTTTTATTTGTGCATATGAAGTTTATTTTTATTAAATAATATTTTTCTACAAACGTATTCGTGATTTCGGAATTCCGCTCGCCCTCTGGTGGAATTTTTTAAACTACTGAAGTGAGGTATCGTCAAAAAAAATTACGTTTAAATTATACATTAACGCTTATAAAAAGCGAAAATTACCTGTATTATTAGTTTCATGAGCTAAAATCATTAAATCATGGGGTTTTATTTTTACCTCACTTGGATCAGCTGTTTCTGTCGAAACAGCGCCCCCTACAGGTAATCGAAATCGCGAATTAAAAGTGTCACTTTTTCGCACTAGTGTTAAAAGTAAATTTTTATTGAAACTAACAAAATTATGGATAAGAAAATAACTACTAATATTTTCATAAATTTAATTAATATTTTTCGTAAAACTCTCGTTTGTACATTCATAGGCGTGTCATAATAATGCATTTTTAACACTTAGATGATAATTACCTAGTTTTTTTCTTACATTTTAGTTTGTTGGAGACAAATTGTGTTTCGTGTTTGTTAAACATACGGAGTTTATACGGAAATTCATTGCATTTTTTAAAATATTGGTGTTTTTTGTATGTTTTTGAGACCCCACCCCCATAACAACAGCTGCATTTTGTATCTGACATTTTGTAAAAGTAAATAAAACACAGCTAATGAGTTATATTGTCAGTTCAAAATTTGATCACGTGTCAAAATTAAGCGTTCTGATTGGCTTAGAATTCAATGAGGTATATTGGCTATAAAAAAAACATTTAAAAATATATTTTCCACTGGCGTATCTGGTTGTATCCAAGAATATTTGCTATTTGGGAAATCACTTTTAAAACATAAATAATACATTTTGACAGCGTGGTGAACAACAGAAATTTATCAAATTTATGGCATTCAATGATTAAGATGATAGGGAGTCAAATGTTGAAAACCCGACGTTTTTATCTTTTATGATTTTTTTCAAAGTCTTTCGAATTGGAAAGTCAAAAGATCAAAAAATAACAAACTAAAGTAAGAATTTTACTTTCATTTATAATTTTTGTTATTTATGTATCTACAATTACATTTGTGTAATTTTGCAAGAAAAACTTCTATATTTATATTTTTATTTTTGCAAAACTACGCTCATATAAATATAAATAAATGAAAAATAAAAATTGCCTATAAAAGTACAATTTTTACTGAAGTTTGGTATTTAATTATTTTTTTAATTTCTAATTTGAAACACTTTAAAAAAATTCAGGAAAGATAAAAACATCGGTTTTTCAACATTTGACACATTGTCACCTTTTAAAAATCACCATATATAAATTGGATAGACAAAAAAATACCTCGAAATTTTCTTAAATTTTTAGAAAAGATAAGTGAAAACCTATTTTGGGTTTTTTTCAACAAATATACATATAAATCGCTTATAACCAAAATTTTTCGTTTTTAGTGATATGTATAGACACATGAGGTATTATAAAATTGGGTTCAAAAAGATTCCATTTTCCTGAGACGAATAAGGTGCCTTTGTGTCATATTTTTGTAACTGTTTATGAAAAATAAAAATAAATTAAATTACGTGAATGATTTAATTTTGGTAGCAATTTGAGTTGTTTTTCATTTTTAATGGGTATTGTAGCTAAATATAAATCCGCTATTGTATAGAATGGTTCCGTAATAACACCATTTACAGCCACTTTAATCGCATGCACAATTTTATTATCTCACTATTCCAGAAGGGTAATTCGATTGCACAATTTGAAAAGAAGCGCAACTCACGCAAGTGTCGCGTTTAGCGCCAACGCCATCTGCAGGTGGAAAACACACTCAGTAAAAATGGTATTAAAACTTACCGTGATTATCAGAATTGAACAAGGCGCGTCACATAATGGCGGTGCCATTTTCACGTCTGACGCCGACGGGGCCGTCGGAGTGACGCACAACGCGCAGCGGCACCTAGGCTCTTCTAGATAACAGCAAACAGCACCAGCACAGCACCACTTCCATTTCCACAGCGTCTGGAAAATAAATAAAACAAATAATTACCAGATAGGAACGTGACGTATTATAAAGTTCGGCATATGCGTGCCTTGCACGCCCGCTTACTAAAACAATTGATAATCTAGATAAAACAAATGTTAAACGCGTTTTTATTAAAATTTTTAATTAAGTCGCTTAATTGTGGCCGCTGTTATTATTTTAATCGCCATTAAAGATTCTTTATACATTCCCACCAGCCTAAATTTGTATAAAAACCCGCCATTAACATCGAAACTATTTTTATTACTTCCTCCTGAGGAAAATAAAAACTGAATTCAAATGTGCCTAAATCAATGAAAACAGAAAACAGTACCGTAACGAAAGGATCTTCAAAGCCTACCAAAAACCACCACAACATTTAATTTAGAACATTAAAAATAATTACACCAGCTTTTTTATTCAAATTACCGATTGATAAGATTTTAACTTATTTTTTAATAATCCCAATTGTTTAATATTGCATGGTAAATAACTCAACGGAATTTTTAGCAAAACTTATCTTCGGGCGAAAAATTAATGTTCCTAAACTTTAGTATATTTTATTGAAAGATTAAATTCAATTTTAAAGATTGCAAAATATTATGGAAGTATGCTAAAAACTGATCTTGATCTTTTCAGGAAGAATTTTTAATCATTTTGGGTAAATATCAAAACTCCTTAGCGTTGGGATGATATGAGTAAATCCTCCTCTTTGATTAAAAGAAGAGGAATATTTTAGATCAGGAGTAGGATCTTCTGTAACCCTTTAGAATTAAATGATGACTTAATGAATATTCGAATGATAAAAACTATGTATATTTGGGTCATGGAGCATGAGGAATATTTTGTCAATTAATTAAGACGTAATGGCTTGCAAATAAATTTAGTTATATACGTCTTTAATTGGGCATTTAAAATAATGAAGAGGAAACCGTTGCGTCATCTTCCTCCTTCCTCTTTCTAGCGCTTCCTGCTTGAACGAAATTAGTAGCTTCGTGGACGAAAGCATGAATTAAACGCCTTGGGCTTTTGGTGAGAGAGGAGCAAAGGGGAAAAGGAGGCGGCGATTCTAGAGAAAGATAAAGACAAAAGACAATCGTTCCAATTGTTTATGTATTTATGATAAGGTCGAAAGTTTAAGTGCATTCCAAGGGAAAGCACGGGCTCGTATCGGCTTAATCTATTTCGTTTCGAAAGTCAGTATATTATTTATAGTGGGTTTTAACGGGAAAACGTTTACGATTTCATTTAAAAGCGAAATGATCCCTTCGGGCGTGTTAATTATCATAATTACACACGTGTTAATATATTTAGTTCGTTTGCCATTTTTTCTGTGATACTGCCTGATATATTTATTTAATTCATTATATTAATTGCTACTAATTTTTTTGCACGAGAAATTATTTATGGATTAAGTAATCACTTCTCAAGCTTTAAGCATAATTATCATCTATTTTAGCAATTTTCTGCTTTTGAATAGCTCCAATTATAAACAGATAGCAATGAACTATTAATTAATACTTGTGTCTTAATTTTCATTTTGGGATACCCAGTTGTTTTAGGTTTACAGGACGAAAATCTTGTACGAATTTGAGATGGTAAAATTTAGTTATCATGGGAGGTTAAAATTACACCATTACTGGTTTTAAAGTTTTAAAATTAGTGATAGGCATGAATTAAAGCTCAAATTTCGTGAGTTTCCTTAGTTTTTCAATCTCTGATATTAGTTTTAAATTATAGACCCAACCCCATTGAGGTCCGAAACCATTCGGAGAAAACGATGATTAGTGTGAACCAACAACTGTTATGGAAAATGCAAAAATTCCAAAATTTTCTTCGTTTTTTTCTTCTGCTGCAGCTTTCATAGTTTTTAGAAGATCTCTGTGAACAGAACAAACCTCTCTCCGTTCTGTTAGATGTTCGGTTCGTTGTTCAGGTCTTTATGAAGCTTTGGATATGTATTATTGCTTTTTGGTGCAGATTATATGGAACCCAACATTGCTTGCAAGTCGATACGAGGTTTTGGATCATCTCTTCAAGATTTCAAGTTTCTGTGTGATATTTGTACTATCATATGCAGAGTATATTGTTACACAATAGGAATATGATAGCGAAAATAGCTTTTGAGGGGTTTGGAACGTTTCTTAATATTACTCCCAACACTATTGGTGATTGTGGTTACGATGACGTCAGTAGTAGGTCAGCGACAAGCAGCATAACCTCTTAAACACTTGAGAGACAAATAGCGACTAACCTACTTATGACGTCAGTGTATTAGTTCCGGTCGCAAGAGTCTTAGCGAAGCACACCCATAGATTTTTAAATAATTATGACCGTATCATTGCAGGTATACCAGTATACAATTGGAGCACTCTGTTTTTTTTCCTTTTGACGTGTGATAAATTGAATTGCTTTTAACCAGACGATGTAACTTTCATGCAATACTCGAGAAAATATTCATAAAATAATTAAAAAAAATTTATAAATTATGCAAATTAATTATAATTATTGTTCATTAATTGCATAATTTATTTTGTTTTTATAATTAAGTAGGTACTTTATAAAACACATATTCGTTTTGAATCTTAAGATAATTATTTCTTTTAATTGACTTATTTTAATTTCATACATTTGTGAACTTCTATCAATGGATTACCTACCGAGTCTTCAAAAAGGATGATATTGGTGATTTGCATGGTAGGAAACCTAAATTTGGCCATAGTGAATTAAACAATATGAGATGAATTTTAATATCAGTTTTTCTTTACTATTATTTAAGTAATACCCAAAAATAAAGCTACTGAGAGGTTAAAATGAAAGATCAGAGATGAAGTTTGGTTGGATTTCAACAGGTATACAAACCTAGTAACATTAAATCCCTAAAACTTACTAGGAAGTAGCAAATTGGTTGTTAATTTTAAGTCTCAGTCTCAATTGAATTCTCTGTATATACATACTTATTTTAGAAGATTCATAACAATTAAATCGTTCATTTTAAAAACCACCTGTCATTTTTCTTTTCCAAATTTGAGATTTTATTATGAACCGCATCTACAGGGTTATTTACATCTTCTGTGTAAAAACCGCACAAGTCTTGTAATACATTAATTGTGACTTGCATTGTTTTTGGGTGAATCATTAAGGCGATCAAGACATCGAAGTTATGAAAAAGGAATATGTGCAAGAATAATACCATACCATGAAATCAAGCAAGCTTTAATTTTGAAGTCTTTATCTTATTAACAAATCAAATTTTAGATTTTGCTAAATGGTGGACCAAATTTTATAAAAAAAAATGTCAGATGAGAGTTTTGGTAAGGATTTTTCAAAAGAACTGAAACAGCCATTCTCATTATTCTGCTATATGGGATTCCAGTATGAGAAGATATGAAAGGAGTAAGTAGTGGTTGTTCAAGAGGTTGGAGTAGATTTGGACGCCAAATCTACTGCAATCTTTCAAGTGTTTATACATTAGGTATACATTTGACTTGAGTAGAAACAAAGCTAGTGCAATTGTACTACCAATAGAAAATGTACATATATCCAGTCTGTAGTATTCCCATAAACCCCAAAACGATAGAAAATATGAAAAGTATATAATATAAAAAATGGCGTCATGCAAGAACATATTCCATTCTTTGAAGGAATTTTCAACTAGCCAACTGGAGAGTACCTTAATATTTTTCTACATATTTTTCAAATTAAGATTTAAAGTAGCATTCCACACAGTTGTTTTATAATAAAAAAAAAATTACCAAAAAAACATTAATATTTTTAACGCAATTTTCTTGACATTTATTGTAGTCACAGTTTATATTAAACACATCCGTATATTAAAAAATAGTATGCTAAATTTTGGATTCTAAAAAATTGGGTGTCTGTACTGAAGATCAATGAAACGAAATGGTTGCATGAAATCGCTTTGAATCAATCTATTCCAAAATAAAACCAACTCATATTTATCTGATAACATCTAACTTATTGCAAACAGTTGCTTAGTTAATCATATTAAAACTAAATGTTTACTTCTAGATTAGTAAATGTTTGCTAGGGATATATAATAAGTACATACGGTTAAAAATATCAATTGGCTTTTACGATTTGGAATTTGTAGTAAATAGTTTTCATCAAAACAATTGATTACCTTGGTGTCTTAAAAATAATTAGAAGCATTTAGTTTTCCTGTAGACTCACGTTTAGTCACTCTACACATCAAATCTTAAATCTTAAAATAGAACCACGAAGCACAAGATAAACTGAAACGTGAGATAAGAGGTGCGTGGTATGAAAAACGAGCCACTAATTTTCAGCAACGATCTTGTTATGTCTACATGAAGCGCGCACGTGCGAGTCATTGCTTTTCACCTAGTAATATATTTGATTACGCACTGATAAATTATCAGCCGGAAATCAAGCGCCAGGGTGCCCAGACGTATGAAAATAGGCCAAGGGAGTTTAAATAAGGAACATTTATCAAAATACAACAGGAGAGTTGGGAATCGCGAACGAAACTAACAAACTCTAACCGAGGCGTTAAGAATTTCAGGTCTAGGGTTGGACTCAAGAAAGCAAGTTGATACACAATGAGGGCACTGTTGCGGGACATGGCAGGTGAGCATGCTTCTCGTTTAATAAATGAAGCAGATGTTGCAAAAGATTGAGGAAGGAAGCCGAACGTTCAACTTAGCTTGCAAATTTTAATTTAGAACCACTGGTGCTTCATAAAAAACGTTCCAAATTAAAATGATTTGTTGCAGGGTTATTAAACTTCAAAATCACGAATTAAAATCTAAACCACCAAAGGGTTAAATTAACCATGTAGATGAAGTAAGTAATTATTCACTACACGTTACACTATTTTACTAAGAAATTTTGTTTATAAGGCTTGTCCATTTTGCAAACAGGATTTTCTATTGCACTCTTACACACTACAGGATACAACTAGTTCATGAGTGCAAGTGAGAGAAAAACCCTGTTTTCAAAACGGACAGATTTAGAACTTTCAATAAAAATGTTTTTTTAAAGAAGACTGGATGGTCGAATACTAGTAAACAAGTATATTAATGATATCATTGGTGAGGCAGTAATATTTCCTTAACTAAAATATGTGCAAATATTCAGAACGTTATAATGTATAAATATAAAGTTCTGTGGATGTACAGTTGCTCCCAGCTGGAAGTAGGACAAAAGTAATCACGATCGCGTATTCTTTGTCCTACTTCCAGCTGGGAGCAACTTTACAATTACTCTCAAATATATGAAGAACAGCGTTCGCAAACACGAGATCACCCGAAATTTGAAAGGACCCCGCCCGCATTTAAAATCGTGTTCATTATTTTCAAATTTCGTGTGATCTCGTGTGTGCGAATGCTTGTTATTGGGTCAGAATATTTCTTTTGTGTCCTCGATATCATTGAGAGTGATTGTACAATACAAAAGAAAAAGCTGTATTTTTAGGAATGTTAGCATTAAAACTTAAACAAATCATATATTAAGGTCAGATATTGAAGACCATTAAAATACTCATCCTCACCCTCATTCCTTGACTTTTGTAGAGAACATAATATATTATTTATACACATTGAGCTTTCCTTTCGCAATCATCATTAATCAAAGCGTACATTTCAACAATACATCCTCATTTATTCGGCGAGTAGAGTTCATAAGAAGCGAAACTTGGAATTTAAGTGGTCGCGCCGAAATATGAATTCTTACTCGTTGGAGTTAATTTGGAAATTCGCATCGTACCGTTAAATTCGCGATGAACTAATTTAAACTCGTTCAGACGAACGTTTGTCTCACTGTCGGACTAGACTAAACTAAATAGAAGCGGATTAAAATTAGAGATGCCTTGCGTTCCATGTTCGTCGCATCATTTCCCTCGGCCAGACAATACGAAAATAGAAAATGCGGAAAAATATGCCAAACAACACAAAAATAAAACACCAAAGTATTAGGAAAATTGTAGGAATTTACAGAAGACGAGGAACTATCTTTAATCTTCACTTCACTTGGAAACTTTTAACTAGAAACTAAATTCATAAAAATATTTCCTTAAAAAACTTTATTTTCTAACATAACATAATGAGGAAACTCATTCCTCCAATGGCAATTTTTATGGTAAATATTTTTTTTATTTCTTATCCTTTATACTCATCAGCAACTACATTTCTGATTTTTTTTTAATAAATATTTTTACCCTTAAATGTGAAAAATTGTGTGGGCATAAATGCATGTAATTACGCAATTTTATAATCTGAAAAGTTTCCTATACAAATAACATGAATTTCATGCGCTATTTTTCGGCCTAATTATAGGATATCCTTTCAGGCTCGTGCCCAAAAACGATTTCAATTTTATAGCTTCCTTTCGGACTTGAAAATAATTAATAAGCTTGCGTTTTGTTCTTGCATTTGTAAACAACCGAACCAAACTCAGCTGGAAACGACATCCTAAGCGCATAAACACGTTTAATTACTTCGTTTGAAGAAAAGTCAAGAGGAAGTAATCACGAATAATAGCATTTGTACCAACTGACCCTATAATTTCATTGTCAATAATCCTAGTATTTTTTAGGAATTACTTTTTACCAATATTTTGACATATATTTAGATTCAGTGCTAAAATGATAAGTCATATAAAATATCTGTACTTAAACCTCCTCGAAAATAGGTCTGAACAACTCTTAGCTGGACTTATTGAGGATACATCTGATAATACACTTCTGTGCTAAGAAGACTTTTTCCAGATTTGATGAACAACCCCATAACAGTATACCATAAATCAATCTGGATTGGAACTCGACAAAAGATATTTACTTTAAGGATTCCATATGTAAACAGATTTTTAGAATACGAAATTTATAGCAAATCGAATGAGGTTTGTAATGAGACTATCCTCTCATTTGAGGATATTAGTCGTTTTGAGTCCTAAAAATTTTACGGATTTAGAAATGTTAACCGGATGATTTCCTGTAGTGAGGACTGGTGTGTATAAATTATTAAACATCTGAGCATGTATGCGAACGAGGCAAGGCGAGGCAATGCTTTTTCTCCTATTTGTTGGGTACGACGCAAAAAGCATTGCCTCGCCTTGCCTCGTTCGCTTACATGCTCAGATGTCGACTTGCCTCAGTTTGAGGTATTCATGCAGACGAGTCACATAACAGTTTTGAAGATAAAATACAAGGTTATTGATAGATTAAGTAATGAATAGGACCTAGAATTGAATCCTGTTGTACACCAGCATTAAGTGGTAGGGCCTCTGACTTATGTACTTCATTTCCTTTTCATCTTCTGCCGAACTGAGTTATCCCAATAAACTGAGATCTATCTGTTAAAAAATAGAATTGGAATAATTTTAAAGAATATCTACGAATGCCATAGAAACTTTTCAAGAAGTCTAAATTGAGGAACACAATCAAAAGCCATACTCAGATCACAAAAAATCCCGATTGGAAATTTGCCCTTATTTACTGATAACTTCCTTATAGAAGAAACTGCTAAGAGCTGTTTGAGTTGATATTTTAGCTGTAAAACCATGTTGACAGTTGTTTAAGGTTGCGAAGGTTGTCATCTATGGTTGTCATAAACCAGTGGCGTTACTATAAGTTTACGCCCTGAAATAAAAGCACTTTTTTCTTTTAAGAGTTTATTCTTCAAAAAACATTTCAAAAAATCACTGTAAATTACAAAAATCACTCAAAATTAAAAAAAAAATCACAGGAAAACAAAGTAAAATAAACACTTTAAACATATTATTGAAATTATCAGAAAATATGAAAAAAATTAAAATTTTATTAGTTTATATTTTATTTTTCAATTTTTCAATTTTTTTGCTATTGGCATATTTGTCCAATATTTACCATGTCGCAACTTCCAAAACCAAAAGGAATTCTGGAAGGACCCGAAAGGGCAAGAGTTGAAGTTCAGAATTAGCGTGTAGAGTTACAGTTTAGTTTTGGAGTTTAGAGTAACAGTTTAGTTTTAGAGTTCCGAGTTGGATTTCACGATAGTCCATGAGAGTTCCAGTTTGGCATTGGTTCTTACCAGTATTTTGTATTTTGTAAGTAATGAATAAAGGAGTAAATTGGAAATCTTCGCCATCTCTTATTTAAGTAAGTAATGTAGGGGAAACAGTACGTGTTTTGCTTCAAGTTTTTATGCGGTCACAACAGCAGTGGTTGGCAAATTTTTTTATCCAAACTCGATTTCTGCTTCTACAGACAATATACTTCAGCAATAACTTCGGGTAGTCCTGCTATATCTTCACAAAATTGTGTATGTGAAAATTTTGTTTTAAAGCACAAAAAGGTATTTATAGACACTTCATAAGTTATAAACCTTTTAGTTAATGATGTAATGAAATAGTCAATATAGGAAACGAATATTGATCTTCAAGTCTATCAATTGGAACATTATTTCTGTTTTCTGCACACAGGTGGAACTGACTATTCGATGAACATTTTTCTGCGACCAGTTTGACTCCATAAATAAATATTTTTGAATTCAATTCCTGCATTTTCTCTCACGTCTTTCAAAATTTTTATAATCAGACCAATTTCTTTTGTTTTTAACACTTTGGAGAGATTACAAGTTAGTGAGAGCAATTTACTTGCAATGAAAATAGCTACTAGGAAAGAAAACGTTCTCAAGCTATTTAATAATAAATCTGCTTTCTTCGATGATTCATTCTAATAGATTCAATCGTTTCAATAGAAGAAAAATCGACTCAATGAATTTTGTGAATAATATTAAACGGAAGTTTTTTTGAAAAGCCTAGCAGTCTACCTCCTGACTTGACCTAACCTAATCTACCCTCAGATGCTACTACACATTGCGCATTTCTACTGCGCAATGTGCAGTAGCATCTGAGTTGATCTTGTACAAGATTTATGTGCACGTCTAAACAGGCCTTTAGGATTTCCTTTCTTTACATAAGAACCTTTTTGGATTTTAGAGCTCTGGGAAAAAGATTGATTAATCGGGTAAGCTAGTAAAGGCATTTCGGCGTTCTATCAGTAACTTTTTTTCTAACGATATATTTTTTAATTTAAGTTCTATACAAGGAAATAAAGCAAGTATTCAATATTGAAAGTTGTATAAATTTAGAGATGTAGGAATGAGGAATTCTCAATATTTATTCAGGAAGCAGCACAAGTTGCTAAACGTGTAAAGTAAACAAATTTCTATTTGAAAAGTTTTTTAAACAAAAGTATTATATTCCGCGGCCAGGAAGCGATGAAGCGCCAGGATTACGTAACGGACGTCGCGACGCATTCTATTCTAAGCGCTGCGACGCCTTTCGCAAGGCGAACAACACCAAATAACCTCGCCAAACTGGCGCAACGGAAGAAAAAACGTTTCGCCCTCGCACACACCCATCAGTCTCCTCCGTCGCGCGTCGTTTACATCCATTTCCGGTTGCATTTATAAATTGCAATTGCAACTTCATTTGCACATAATCCAATTAAAACTATTAACCAAATTAAATTTCATGCCTTTTCTCAAATTTCTCAATAAATAGTAAAGAAGACTTTAGTCATGATTTTAGTTTAACTAAAAATGGACAGAAGGAATTTAGCAAAATTGTCCTTGACTAAGATTTGAAATTCCGAAAATGGGTCCTAGGTAGTGTAGTGGTTAACACACACCAAACATACGATTTGGAGATCCCAGGTTCGAATCCTGGACATGTTTTTGCATGGGCCTTATCAAATAGTCTGTGGTCTATTCTTTTCTGGAGGAGGGATTAATACCAAGTCATCTGTCTGAATTAAAGGTTGTAAAACGGGCGCAAACCCGACGTGTCCCTTTAAAACAGAATATTGAGATTGATACACGCTTTAATTGCTTGCGCATAATTATGGCAATTAAGCGTTAATTAGCGCTCGTATTTTACCCATATTAACTCTGCAACTCCATAAAATCCGTTACGCAAGAGACGACGAAGACGAAATAAATTGGTATGCTCATTTCCCAATTAAAAAGTTTTGCTCTACCCAAACCAACCAATCAATTATTAATAAATATTGTAGAAATTAATCAAAAACACCCAATTTATTACCATAATTAAAATAACGCCCTGGAAATGATATAGGGTAAATCAAAAGTTTAAGAGAAAATATTTATATTTAGACCTTCACACAGTTCACCGAAAGTGCACATCTGTCAATTTTTTTGAATAATCTCTTAAAACCTTATCACTTTTCAAAGAAAGGACGATGTTAGGTAATATTCTTTTATCATAGATACTTCTCGGAAGGTTTTGATATTTTTGAGTAGACCACCCACAAAAATTTGCATTCATATTCAAATACTTTTGTCATGTACATACTTTCGAAAATATATTTTATGGACGTCAGGTGATGGCTTACTAATTTACGATGATGATAAATCGGAAGCAGCATGATGAATAAGTAAGGAATCTTAAAATAAGGAGAGGAAGGCAGCAATTAAAAGGCACGTGCTGACGTAGCGGATACGAACAGGTGTTTCTTGTAAATGAAAGGCAGGTGGCATTTGACAAGGATTCTAACCTTCTTCAATCATACTAAAAAACTAGTTACAACATGCTTTTTTATCATCACATTTTCTTAAATAAGTTTATTTAATTCCTATAATAAGGTGTCTAATTTGCTGGTTTCATTTATTAACGGGATTTCTTTTATTAAATTACGATTTTTCAACACTAACCGCATTCTTCAGAAGATAATACCCCAACACGAACTTTTGAAAATTTTACCTACTAAACAAATTTCACAAGACGAATATTTCTAGACTACTTCCAAACCTGCACCTGCATAAAATTAATGCGAAACTTCCGGGAAGTCCGTGAAAATTCCGGAAAGCCTCAAAGAAGTCCGAGGAAGTTCCAAGGAAATTTCGGAAGACGATGAAGTACCAGGAAGCCCTGGAAAGTCTGAGGAAGTACTTTAGAAAAGGAAGTCCTTGTACAAAAAAATGGCATGTAGTACCTTTAGACTGAAACTTGACAATATTTGTTTTTATCTTGTCAAGAATCTTTCCTATTTTTAAATACAAATTTCTGCATTTATAGTGTAACACCCTGTAGGAATAGGCAGTAATAAAATTTCCATGAAATCGATTAGAAAATAGGCGTAAAGGATGGAAACTCGTGTTTTTATAATTTGAAATCGTTCGGTTCATTTAATGCAATTAGCATCGCACGATTAATCATCTCAGCGGGTAATTAATCCAAACAAGGAAGCGACTAGTGCTAATATTTCGAAATTATTTAATTTATAGCCGTATTGAGAGATTGTTAATTATAATGTGACGCGACGCGTTCAGGATATCTTAATTATTAATTACTTTAACTGCCCGATGAGAGTTCTCCGAATTAAAGGTGAAAGTTCACTCAGGTAGGTGAAGGGATGTTAAGACCCGTTTAAAGAAAATTAAGGTTGATGATTATAATTATTAAAATATTAACTTACATTTAGAGGTCTTCATCTTAATATAGAAACGATGAAAAGGATCAAGTAGGTGGATAAATCTGCAAAAAAAAATATAATTAATATAAAAATACCAAACTATTAATCTTCCTGTTTCACATTAATTTTTATTCAACAAATTTATTAAAAAAAATAGGATTTAAAGAAAGTGGATAAATTTCAAGGATTAAATAAAGTACCTTCGATATCGCGTGTTTTGTGTATCAGAAAATTTTACCTTCAATTTACCTCACCATCTAGATTTTTCGATATTTTCACCCAATCTACCAGAAAACATTTTCATAAAATATTTTACACAAAAATTTAATAGTTGACGTGTCATCAGGAATACCTTTGATTAATAAAAAGATAGTATTCACATTTTAATACAGGTGATATATCTTCTAGTTTTTGATGATTCACTTTTTGAGGTGATATTTTTATTTAATCCAGTCAATCTGTAATGTTGATGCAAGGAATCGGATTTATATGGTAAACGCCAAATGAAAAATCAAAGTGTTAGTATCTCAAATCCAAAAATAAAGGAGAAATTTTCTGCCTTGCAACGGTTTTAACACTGAAGGATTGGTTTTTTAGTCAAGAACGGCTGGAATACCTTTTTGAACATTGTAAATTTGCGATACCAAAACCTAATAATTTTCTGGATATGACTCTTCAATTTACAAATGTTTTTAACTTTTTACCATTTTCATCTAATTCAGTTTTTAGGAAAGGTTGTGGTAGAACAAAAAATATGTTAAGCAAAAGTTTTTAGTTTTTGGGGTATTGAAAAATTGTTGGGATTTAAGTACTAACTGACCATCAAAATTTCATCCATGTTTTATTAACTCTTATTTGTTGGGCGGATTTTGGAAAAAATTTTTTTTTTTTTTGGAGAAAATACACACTTTTATTAAACGCATTTTAAAAAATATTTGATTAAAATCTGTTAATTAGATTTTTCGGAAAAAAACAACAAATCAAAATATATTTCAAACAACTGTACAACTTTTTATACGGAGTGTCCCCAAATTGGCGCCCAAGCTCTCCTTTACGTTGTTGGTGACCTTTAGGTATTGGAAAATTTAAAAAAATCTATTCACCATGGATTTATTAACTTAATAAAATGTGAGTTTGGCAACTCTTAATTGCACCTGAATCAACCTGCACTAGATGCAGAGTAATCAAAGAAAAAAAAAGCGTTATAAATTACTCATGGTTTTATTATTCATAAAAACAATTTAAAAAAATTATTTTAATAAAAAACAAACTCAGATAAAAATAAAATTGTTCTAAAAAAGGAAAAAAAATCTTATTTTTTTAATCAATTGACACTTTTTGCTATACACAGGATGTATCAAAAGTAACACATAATAGCTGTAACTTTATAATTTAAAAATTCTTCAGTTAATTTCAGTGCATATCTTAACATATTTAGTGTTTGTATCTCACTCTGTTTTGTTGCTAGAGCAACCAATTATTGTTTTTTAAAAGAGCCCATTTAGTAATAAAAAAAATGTAATTTTGAAAAAAATAAGGGTGTCCCTATTATTAACTCTCAAAAAATTTTTTGGATAGTAAATATCATTCCAATGAAAAAGTTTACCATGAGCCACTATTTTTTGATTTCTCAAAAAGTTGCAATCATTTAATAATTTTATTAATTTTTATGTCATATTGCCATAACTTCTTATAGAGTCGAAGAGAGTCATAAGGAATGATAATTACAACCCAAATAAATTTTTACGGATTAATAAATGAGACACTTAATTTTTCTCCAAAATTTTTATTTTTTTAGTTCTTTTATTTAACAAAAATAGCATTGGCGAATATAGAAAAATGCACTCTTTTAAAATGTACAAACAAAAGATGCTATTGAAAAAACAATATTTGGTTGCTATAGCAACAAAATAGAGGCAGATATGCAAAAACTAAAAATGTCAAAATACGTACTAAAATTTAGTGAAACACTAGAGTATTTAAATAAATCTTTAAATTAAAAAGTTACAGCAATTATTATGTGTTACTTTTGTTACACCCTGTATTTTAATTAATAATAATATAAGTTGCATATTTCTTTAATTATACTGTTTTAAAATGGTATTATTTGAGAGATTTATAATTTCAAAAATATTAACAAATTTTTTCAGTACTCTATGAAGGTTCCGAATTTGGGGACACCCTGTATACAAAAACTAGTCAATAAGCATTTGATTTCTATTATTGAATTAGTTTCATACATATTTTATGTGGTAGTATAGAGATTTATTTAATTAAAAAACTCGAAATACTCTTCCAAAGTGTGGGGTTCTATTTATATCAGTAAGTTTTTCTATGTTGTCTTTAAATATATTTAAAGAGTTCATTTTAAGGCAAGCATAATAAAGTCCTTTCTCATAAAAGGTGGTAGAATGTTACATGACATTTATTATTTGTAGCAGATATTTTCTTTGTCCGCAAAAAGGAAACTCAGGCTCCCCATAATATGAAGACCATAAAATGTTAGTATCTTATTTGCCTTCAAAATACCTATGTAAGTGTCCCTTGATCGATTGCCCAAAAGTGTTCTTAGTTGACAAATTGTTGCATCCAGTTAAAGTTTTCATCTAGTAGTATGTTTAGGTATTTTGTAGTTGTTACTACATTAAAGTTGTGTTTACCAAAAACCAAAACGTATCTGTTTTTATCAAACAATGAAACCAGAGTTAATAGTTGATATCAGATGAGATCCTAGCCTTAAAATATCTTATAATTATGCGTGTATCGTCTACATAGTTTATGATGCTATGTGTACCATCATTCAGTTGATCATACATGTCATTGGCATACAAGGCGAAAAAAGTGAACCCCTGAAGCACCACCATCATTTCTATTTGAAAATAGTTTGTGGTATAGATTTTCCCTGTCTTATGTATTCGTATACATACTATTTGTGGGATATAATGACCCATATCCTATGGAAACCTATCTTTCATATACAAGATATCGTAATTAATAGTTTCGAAGGTATCAAAAAATCTAGGAAGATACCATAGAGTACTCCAATTTATTCCAGATTTTCAGTTAATAAGACAATTAGTGCTCATTTCTGGTACGAAACCGTGTTGGCTTTGGTTTATTACTTGATACTTCTTACAGAAGGCTTTGATTCAAATGCTTAGTAATTTTTCTAAAATGTGCTGGTAAAGAAGGTAGTTCTGTAAAGAATTTTAAAAATTTAAGGAATGTCTGCTTGTTTAAGGGGATTAGGGAATTTACCCTGAAAGATTTATTAAATATTGCTAACGGTACGATCACATCCTTAAGAAAGCAATCGGAAAGTTTTGGGAAAATTTTAGTACTAATTTTAAATCTAAAACTATTTTTAGCGGATTTATGTAGAGGAGCTGTCGTTATAAATTTTAAATTATCCAACGTCTCAGTAAAAATAATGGTTTTAAAGATTTTGTTTGGTCCAAGGTGAAAATTTTAGAGCAAAACATTGCCAACAGAGTTTTTGATTATTTAAACGACATTTTTCGAAAACGAAAACAAATATCAACGTGACATTCTTTGTAATAAAAAAGACCTCTTTAGAAAGGTGCAATTTGTGGGAATGATACCAAGACTGATGAGTTTCCGCAAATCTAAAAAGATTAGCAAAAGATCGACGTTTATTAGTTGGATGGCATTAGAAACATCATTTTCATCAAAGCCTAGATAAATGTATGTATCGCCGGATATTTGCAAGATTCTATTGCAGATATAAGATGAGATGTGTGAATTGCGAATAAGAGCGTACCAAGTATTGACCCTTGCGGTACATAACTATTAAGAGACGATACGTTACATTAGATAGGGACTCTTTAATTTTCAGTATTTGGAGCCTGTTCCATAAGTAGGAGGGTCGAAACAAAAGATCAAAAAATTGGAAATTCCTCGAGTCCTTTGTTCTGAAGCTTGAATTTATCATTAGGTCCCCACTATACAAAAACCAGAACTCCCCATTTTTACAACAGATTGACTATTCTTCAATAAATTTTTGGTAAAAACGAAATGGTGTTTTTTCGAAAGAGATGAGAGAAGAGAAAGAAATGGAGCATCATCGAGGAATTCGAATCACGTGATTGTAATTTAGCAGTGAGCTAACGCAACTATTTTTAAATATAGAGCGGACGCGTTCATTTCGTCATGTTGGTGTCATTCATGAAACTATGCAGTAACGTCACGACTTCCGATACGTTCCCAGCGAAATGGACGTGAAAAATCCACTTCCTACACATTCCAATTTTACGCCCAACTTGAACTGATGAATGCGTCAATTAATACCCATTTGAATCTTTGATTGAAACGTTGGAATTAGTTTTTTTCGTGGTGTCGACGGAAAGAATTTGATCGCACGCGGTTGTTTCACACGCGATACGCTTTAGGCCGGACGTGAAGGAATGCCGAATGCCTAGGAAAGAGGAGACCCTGTGTATATGCAAATGCACGATCGGTAATGTGTAATGTTACTTCAATTGCGTAAGCGTTTGCACCTATAAATGTGCGCCGGTATGCGCCTCAAATTCTTGGAAGCGCGCATAAAAATTCAATTCCGTTCTGTTGTTGCAAGTTTTATATTTCATTCTGTAATAAAGAAACGGCACTTATCTTTTCAAGATATTACTTGTTACTAACCGGCAAAATTACCTCTTGTAATAATGCTTATATAAATTCACCGAAACATTAATACAGGATTCCAGAATTTATCACTTTAATTTATTACCTATTAAAGGAAATATTATGATGGGTTTAAGCAAAATTAATCAATGAAAAATACTTGAGGAATAGCAGTACTCCATACATTTACATTCTTACTCGACCATCTCAATTTATTTTAACCACAAATTAAAATTCTCTAAAGTTTATAAACGTTCATAAAAAACACTTGGTTAGTCATTTACTTCATCTTCGTTAAAACATTTTTTACAGCGTCTTCCAAAAATTTTCGAAAGTCCCAGTTCGGGATTATGAGGTGTCCATCAGATTCAAATTTTTCAAAGTTTATAAAAGTTCATTAAAAACAGTTGATTAGTCATTTACTTCGTCCTCGTTAAAGCATTTTTTACAGCGTTTTCCAAAAAGTTTCCAAAGTTAGAGTTCGGGATTTTGAG
Organism: Stenus bimaculatus; assembly: GCA_963971135.1. Classification (NCBI taxonomy): domain Eukaryota; kingdom Metazoa; phylum Arthropoda; class Insecta; order Coleoptera; family Staphylinidae; genus Stenus; species Stenus bimaculatus. The sequence goes on from OZ020185.1 coordinate 4,875,595, forward strand.
GTCCCCATCAAAGTCAAATTCTCTAAAGTTTATAAAAGTTCATTAAAAAACAGTTGCCTAGTCATTTACTTCATCTTCGCTGATACATTTTATACAACGTCTTCCAAAAATCTCGAAAGTTCGAGTTCAGGATTTTGAGGTGTCCATCAGATTCAAATTTTCCAAAGTTTATAAAAATTCATAAAAAACAGTTGGCTAGTCATTTACTTCATCTTCGTTAATACATTTTATACAGCGTCTTCCAAAATTTTCGAAAGTTCGAGTTCAGGATTTTGAGGTGTCCACCAGATTCAAACTTTCTAAAGTTTATAAAAATTCCTAAAAAACAGTTGAGTAGTCATTTACTTCATCTTCGCTGATACATTTTATACAGCGTCTTCCAAAAATCTCGAAAGTTCGAGTTCAGGATTTTGAGGTGTCCATCAGATTCAAATTTTCCAAAGTTTATAAAAATTCATAAAAAACAGTTGGCTAGTCATTTACTTCATCTTCGTTAATACATTTTATACAGCGTCTTCCAAAATTTTCGAAAGTTCGAGTTCAGGATTTTGAGGTGTCCACCAGATTCAAACTTTCTAAAGTTTATAAAAATTCCTAAAAAACAGTTGAGTAGTCATTTACTTCATCTTCGCTGATACATTTTATACAGCGTCTTCCAAAAATCTCGAAAGTTCGAGTTCAGCATTTTGAGGTGTCCATCAGATTCAAATTTTCCAAAGTTTATAAAAATTCATAAAAAACAGTTGGCTAGTCATTTACTTCATCTTCGCTAATACATTTTATACAGCGTCTTCCAAAAATTTTCGAAAGTTGATTTCAGGATTTTGAAATGTCCATCAGATTCAAATTTTCCAAAGTTTATAAAAGTTCATTAAAAAACAGTTGCCTAGTCATTTACTTCATCTTTGCTAATACATTTTATACAGCGTCTTCCAAAAATCTCGTAAGTTCGAGTTTAGGATTTTGAGGTGTCCATCAGATTCAAATTTTCCAAAGTTTATAAAAGCTCATAAAAAACAGTTGGCTAGTCATTTACTTCATCTTTGCTGATACATTTTATACAGCGTCTTCCAAAAATCTCGAAAGTTCGAGTTCAGGATTTTGAGGTGTCCATCAGATTCAAATTTTCCAAAGTTTATAAAAGTTCATTAAAAAACAGTTGCCTAGTCATTTACTTCATCTTTGCTGATACATTTTATACAGCGTCTTCCAAAAATCTCGAAAGTTCGAGTTCAGGATTTTGAGGTGTCCATCAGATTCAAATTTTCCAAAGTTTATAAAAAATCATAAAAAACAATTGACTAGTCATTTGCTTCATCTTCGCTAATACATTTTATACAGCGTCTTCCAAAATTTTCGAAAGTTCGAGTTCAGAATTTTGAGGTGCCCACCAGAGTTTGCTCTATAAAGATTTAGAACTTCTCTGTGCTATTTTTATTTAATTATATTTTTTATAACAAAACTGTTTGAGAAACTTTTCAAAAAATTAAATTAATAATTGTGGTATAACCATGTATTTTTTGTAAAATAACGCATGAGCGATGAAACACCCAAAGCCATAAAAGTTAAATATTTATTGATTTTTGTGCAAATTCTAATGTGTTGCATAAGCAAAATGGGCTTAAGACATATTATAGTAGTATGCTCTATTAGTTATGCCTCTCTTGTGTCATTAGTCTCGTAAATATCATGTTCCACATAATAAGATTGATGTTTAATAAATTTGAATTAGTGTAAATTTTATTCTATACAGGGTGGTGATAAAGTTTGGAACAAAATTCGTAACTGCCGTATTTAATTTTTTTGAGAAAATCGCTCGAACAGGTCAATTTTTGTTTTTAAAAACCATCTTTTGATATAAAAAATATTAATGACGTCACTGGTGATTTAGCAATGATTTAGCATCGATGTTTTTAAATGAAAACCCCCACTTTTTGTACTCAAAATGATTAAATACTTTTATCAATCTTCAACCCGAAAAGTTCACATCTTACCACCTTGGACATAAGACTTTCTTCAAGTATCTTTTTTTGGAGACGTTGTAAATTGTAGAGTTTAGTTTATAGATTAATTTGTTAATATTTATATTTTCCACGAATCTAATGAATGTATTTTGATAAGTATTTTGAACTATAAGTCTATGGTTATTTTAAATTGTAAGTTATATTAGTTAATTAGGTTAGAGTATTATGTTATTGTGAAGGTAAAGATTGTAAAACAAGGTAAGAACAAGTTATCAGTACACAACGATTAAATTTTTTGTAAGGAGCTTACTAGGTACGGTTTGATGATTATGTTGGCGCTGCAAGTGCATTATATTTGGTTTCATTGTAAGTTCATACATGGCAAAAGGTTGAACGACCCTTTTCTAGCGACCAGACACGTGTACATGTATGGAGGCACGTTCGTGAGTGTGTTTCATTCATAAGTCTCATCAGTTTCCTCTTGGCAACTCATCTAAACAAATTTATTGCATTACCATCCCAGCGCTCGAAAATGAGATTTTCCTCCCGTTCTACACCAAACCCATAATATAAAGAAATTCCATCTGTGTGGCGCCGCTTCCCACGGTCAATTCTCACCGAACGCGAGTTCCCTCAGGAACTTTTTCGCCTTCCCAGAACAGAGGTCCACACTTTGTAATCAGGAACTCGTTTACTTAGAGCCTTCCTTTTGTCCGAACTTTATGCTCGAATAAATCACGCGCGAAGGGCGCGAGTTCTCTTCACAACACACAACAGTACTGACTAGCGGAAAGTTGTAAACCAAAAAGACCGAAAGGAGCTATGGTCGGAAAAGAGGACGAATATGGCAGCGAGTGCGATTGATATGAAATGAGTAGGAAACAGGTGTAGGGGGCTTGTTAGGCTATTAAACATGGGCGTTCATTCATTATGAACTAATCGTAGGATTGTGACCAGTACAACCTTTGTCGGCTTTAGCTTATTAAATAGGAAATTTAAATGCACCATCTAGAAATATTATAATTTTGCATTTTGTTGTAACCAAATTGGAAGAAGGTAAATTTTTAGGAATTCTACAATACTTGTGAATTTTGGAGAGAACCTACTAAATTTTTGATTGCGTTACCCAACTTCATTTGTATTTCATTAGCGTCTTCCATGAACCAAATTATATTTAAAACGAAATTAAAAAGTTCTCGGAAATGTGCTTTGATAGAGGAATTTGAATTAATAAACGCACACGCGCACACGCACGTATCAAGAGTAATCCCACGCTACGGAGGTGGTATTGTGTCATCCGGTTGGATTGGATGTAGGCTAGTTTAGCGTTGGTATGCGGTCTGTGGGTGCTCTGCTCTGACGGGTCCCGACCCTAAAGGCCGAATGAATCACTACAAGAACGACCCATAAATGGTCTAGCGCCGGACGGCGCTAAATGCTTCTTTTTATCTTCAAATACTCTCACTTTGCTTCGACTCCCACAACATCACGATATTCACGATTCCCTTACAAAAATAACAACGCGATTCACATCTGCACCGTTTTATTGTCTAATATTCACGTGAGAAGCGATAATTAGTCTTTCCTCAGTGTTTCCTACGTTTTTTACCGGATTTTCATCTTAATTAACTATTTTCTCACGTTTACTTTTGTCAAATACCTTCAACTTAAAACCACTTTTTTTTAAACAAAAACAGTTCACTATCGACTGATATCACTTAAATTAATCGATGTTTTTACAACTGCTTACATATTTGTGTGGGTTAATAAAAAAACCAACTTCATAAAGAATATCCCCAGTAGTTTCGTCATGTCTCATTTTTTACCAGCATTTTTTTTTAGATAATAAATGTCATTCTGAACACCAAAATACTATGACTAATATTTTGAGAGTATTCTCAAATTATTTTTGGTACGCACAACTATTGCCATTTACCATCAGTAAAATTAGTACAAAATTTTTCTTTATGTATCACGATGACTTCATCGCGAAGGACCAGCTCTATTAATCCGAAGTTTTTGATTTATTTGTGGTGAATATGGGTATGTTCAAAGAATGCCTACATGGACTGCTTTGGATTGCATTATAAAGAATTGCCACTAAGAAGAGTACCAATCTCCAATTATTTGGGGTGAATAATGAAATCATCACAATGATTATTATTTTTGACATTTGTTCTGTTCTGGTCATGTTCTAATGATAGATGTTCCTGATCCAAATGAACTTGATGACTTGGTTTACCTAAAACTGCATCATGACTATTAGTTTGAAAAAAAAAACAATCTCAAAAGAAACGAGAATCTCATATTGTCGCACCAGGGACAAAAATTTTCTTCCTTTCTTTTCTGAAAAGGATGATTTTGTATTTTGTAATAATATTTTTGAACTAATTGCTGCAATAGGCTTACATGAATACTCAAACGAATGGTATCTATAGACTCATCAAAAACAGGATTCCTTTCCTATTGCACATTCTACCAAAGTGAAGGAAGAATATCCGACAATATTCTAAGTGATAAAATAAAGTACGACGAACATACGCGGTTTATTTGCGTGGATCTGAAAATGGTCAATTTCTTTTGGGTGAACAAAGTGGGTACACGAAATATCTCTGTTTCTACTGTTTATGGGACAGTAGAGTAAAAGCTCTCAGCATTGGAAAAAGCAAGACTATCCTTCAAGAAATGATCTGCTTCCAAATATAGTACTTGTGCCCAAAAACCGTAAAATATTACCTCCTCCAAACATCAAACTATAGATTTAACCAAACAATATGAAAAGGCTTTAAAGAAATAAGGTGAGTTATTCCTACACTTTTATAAAAATTTTCGAATTTGAGTAAATTGAATGCACTAATTTTTCCAAATTTCACCAGTTTTATTACAGACGTTGAGAAAAATGCGTTATATACATTTGTTTAGATTGTGAAAAACTTTTTGGGAAATAAAAAAATTGACGGCTATTCCCAGCACATTGAGAAGATGTTTTACATTTTCTACATGATCATTTAGACCTGGAAATTTTGGCCATTTATGATAGGAACAAAGTGAATGATTCCACCATAATCTTCACACTATGGAACAGAGGTACCAAGCTCGCTACGATAAACACATGATGGCTGACTAGTGTTGGAGCATTAAGAATGATACTCGAGGTTCTACTTACACAAGAATATCTTACAAGAGGAATTCTGTTCAGATTAAGTGTACTAAATTAAATGTTCAGTGATTAAAAAACGATATAGGCAAAGGTATCTTGCAAGAAGACATCCAACTTTTAATGTTTTTCGAAGGGTTGATGGGAAAAGTGGAGAAACTAGAATAATAGGAGCTGGAGCAGCCGTTGGTCCAGAACATGGTTGTCCACAACACGTTTTGACTATCAACATGCGGGAACAAATTCTAAATGTATTGGAAGCAGATCCCAGAAGTAGCACCAGAATTATTTCCAAAGAATTGGGAGTATAAAAAGTACTGTTAGTAGGTTCCTTACAAGTAAATGTCCACTCACCAAATGACTTCTCACTTAGGTCAAATTACTGCAACTGGTTATTGGGTCAAATATGACGAAGCAAATTTTTCGTAAAATGGCTTTTCCAACCAACACAATAATCATTTCTACGCAAGCGAAAACTTGGATAAAAAATCATCAAGTTCATTGTATTGTAAACGTGTGGGCAGGTATACTAGTGAATCCTTTGGTCGGCCCAATAATATTACCGCCTCGATTAAATGGATAAAACATTTTGGACTTATTGATCAATGACCTAGAAGATCGTCTTCATGATCTTCTTCTAGCTGCAATTTGAAATATATGGATTCAAGTAGATTGTGCTGAGAAAATGTCAGTAACAGAATGGTTGGACGAGTAATCTCCTGGAAGTTTAGTAGGTCGCAATGGACTTTTATCTTGGCCGACAAGAAGTTTAAATCTCACAACCCTGGACTTTTTTTTATAGAGTCATATCAAATCATTTGTATACCGCACTCTCGTCCTTAATGGAGAAGATTTGAGTAACACTAACTGTAACACCTCAAATGTTACAAAGTTTAACATGATATTAGAAACCACAGAAAAAATAATCCTTTAAAAATTTTGGGTTCAAATTTCACATTAAATATCCAATAACATTAAATAGTAATTATTATAAAATTATTAACCAAATTATTGCTAAATAATAAGACTCGTTAATAAAATTTCATATTTAATATGGAAAAGCAGCTATTTTTGTTATTAACAAGCACTTAAAGCTTAAGTGCGTCTGGTGCAAACGGATGTAAAATGAATATTTTCAAAACAAAGGTTTGAGTAGGTTGAGCTTTGAGATGTAATTCACCACCAAGTAAAGAAGTACAACCTACAAGCATGTTCATTAATATTTCTAAAATAAAACGGAAACGAATCGAGTATTATTTCAAAACTTTATATTACCAACCTAAGTACAATAAAATTACATAAAACAATAAATTTTATAACACCAAACGAAGTTCAATGAAATTATTGCAGGATGTAGTCATATTTGGTCGCTTTGAGCTTGATGACAATTTAGTGTAAGATTAAATCGCGTGCTAATGATATTACGATGCTAATGGAGACATTTTAATGCGGTGCAACTAAGTTATAGTAATTAAAAGAGGCTCGAGATATTCGTGATTAATTTCACTGTTTTGAATATTGCAATATATTATTATTTGCTGATGCTTTTTAAGATAATAAAAAGATTGACTATTAGTAAAATAATTATGGATTAAATTATATTTATATAGCCCTATAAATTAATTATAAATTAAGAACATTGTTCTTGACGCAGATAAATTAATTTAAAATATAATTACGAATGTTATTATTAATAAGAAAACTGTAGGAAATTTCTTTCATAATTTTAAGTAAAACTTACCCTAATTGAAAGTGGTTCAAACGAGTAATAAACTTGTTGCTCGCATTCCTGAAACAAAAGAACTGGATTAAACCGGAGGTTAAAGATAAAAGTTTAGTATAAATTACAGTTTAGCATCGTCATATTTGTTTGCTTTTATTAAAAATTCCGCGAAACAATGGCGTTACACTTAAGACCTGGAATTTAAATCGCGTCATAATTGTTATTTTCCAAAAAATGTGACCGATTACAATTCATACGTGATTTACTCGTTTTTGCTAAGCAATTGTTTAAATACGTGCATAGGATATTTACAAATGATTATAAAAAATTGCCTGACTACAGTTCCAAATAAATAGTTATAAGGTAAATCAAATAAAAAAAAAATAATTTTATACTACATTTTGAGCGATAAAAACTAAAAATTGTTTAAGTTATTTTTTGGATATGTTTTTTTATCAATATCAATGTTTACTAAAAATCATATCATGTTGGTTATGTATGTAGTTTATAGTCCATACCCTATATCAATGGACACAATGATTAATATGAGGTAGTAATTGGGTATGTCTGATTGATTACTGCTCTTTCAAGCGTTTCCTCCACTTTATTATCTTTTTTAATATCGCCACTCGTCCATTACAATATTATAAAGTACTTGCCAACATCTAAAATTTAGTTTTATGAACCAAAAGAGAAGAGCATAACTTAGGGTTGATTGTACCATTGCTCTATAAAAGTTTACTAAGAGAAACTTAAAATTAAGTCATGTATATTTTCAGTGTACCATTCACTTTTAAGTTATATTGAAATTAAGGAAAATATACAGGGTGTCCTAAAAATGGCACAAGAGCTCTCCAATATGATGCTGAGTCCAGGGGCTGTAAGGGTATGTCAATTAAAAATAACAAATTTAAACCTCTGGATTAACTTTGTCCTGAAGTGGTTTGATATTATTACAATTTTTTATTAATGATTTTAATCTAATCAAAATCTCAATAAGTAAAGTTTGTTCTTCAATATTTTGAATTTTTTTCGATAATTGTTTCTTATATTATACCATGGGCTTCATTACATCCTTGTTTGTAAGGACCCGAATAAGGTCCTTTATAGTTAAAGTTGATTAAAACACTATATGATTAAAACGGTCACCTTCTTCAATTTAGTATTTTCAAGTATACTTTTTCTTCAAAAAAAAATTAAATTTTGCACAATTTTTTCTGTTGTGCTTTGGGATCCAATTTTTGGTAGGCTAAATGTTCCAAGGGCAAAATTAATCAGAAAATTTGAGGAGATTGGACCGATTACTAATGTCAAACCACCGACACGTGTTCGTCCATGTGGTTCAGAAGAAGAGATCGTTCACCAAACAATTTGACATCTATTCGGTATCGTGATCAAGAATTGAACATTTTAAGAAACACTATTTTCATTAATAACTCAAGCCTACATACCATACGAAGAGAATTCGTCAATTAGATCATTGAACAACAAGTGAACGATGAGTTTTTCAACAAAATTATCTTCAGCATTTGTAGTGACGAAAACCAACATGACAAGTGTTTTGTAAGAAAAAAATTCATCCCAAACGTGTTTAGTGTGGATTTTAGACTGGGTTTTGGACAGGAATGCAGGAACACTATCGGGGCATGATAATAACCCAGTTTTTTGTGCCTCAAATAGATGGTATGGATCTCGAAGAAATGTGGTTCCAACAGGACGGTACCACTTGCCACACATCGCGTGAAACAATGGTATTATTGCACGAGACATTGCCTCTCATTTGCGTGACCAGAATTTAACGCCTTTGTTGTTTTTTTAAGACAAAAGTTTATGTCAACAAGGCTATTACCACCCAAGACTTGGAAGAGTAGTTTAGACACGATATCACTGAAATTCAGCTACAGTTATGGCAAACCATGATTGAAAATTTCAAAAATTTCGTCAAGCTGAGGAGAGCATTGATCAAATAATATCTGGTATGTAAGTAAATATAGTTCCCACATGTCTAGTTTATGATTAAATAAAAAAATCGATATTTTTTTTTTAAATTCAAATTGTCGACCCTTATTGAGAGTTGGGATACCCTTTCCGTATAGCGAGAAACGGCCGTTCTAGGGTACACGTTGAGAAAATTTGGGGAGTTTAGTAACTTCCTGTGGCATAACAAATAGTTTGATTGAAGGTGAATTTTTTGGAAGAAGATCTGCCAAAAAGCGACCTCTTTCAAAGAAATATAGAAATGGTTGACTGGTTTTTGCTAAAGATCTATTGAACTGGACTGTACATGACTAAAAAAAATAATTATTAGAAATATGTTTGTCGGTCAGTAGGCAAAAGACTAAACCCAAAATACATACCTATAGAAAATCTACTGTTAAGCATGATGTAGATTCTGTGATAATATGAAGCCCTTTCTCTATATTTGGAATGGATCATCATAGAAGTAAAACTGGATAGATTTATGTCGAGATTTATGCATATGTCAAATAATATAGTGTCCTATTCAGATGAAAAAAATGCTTCTACTGCTCTGTTGTCAACAGGACAATGACTCTTAACCTAAATCCAAGTTTATGTTGTCGGTTTAAAGGTAAAAATTTAGTACTAATTTTATATTTGTGAGAAAACAAGGATTTCTGAAAAAAGGCAAATCTATACATTGTCAGAATTTTTCAGTAAACTAAAATATTATTGGTTTTCACAATGTACAGCTTTTTGTTTTTTTTTCAGGGATGCTCATTGTTAAAATCCTTGTTTTTTCCCAAATGTAAAATTAGTACTTTCGCCTGACTTAAACCCCATGGAAAATCTATAGAAGCATGTCGACTGCTCGTACAAAAACCAGGAGATAACACAACTAACAATTGCTCTATTGTTTTCCAAAACATTTCACACTTTTTATAAATCCTTAATGCATGCTACAACGCCTAAATAAATTCGTGATAGTTTTTAAACTAGGTATGTATTTTGAAAGATTTTGTTCTGAGTTTTTCCACTACTATATCTGATCGTCCCTCAATTGAATCAATAAGTCCAAGAATACCAAAAATTGTGTTTTGAGTTAAAGTCTAAAGTAAATAAAATTCGTTTCTCCATAAAATGAGCTTAAGAACGATACAATAGGGACCATCAGAAAGACAAACACCCACTCACATTTCCTAGATGAGTGGAAGTCATGCAATATATTATAGTCGAGTTCCTGGATCCCGGAAGACTATAGAGTAATCTTGAGGAGGGCTAATAAAAGTGAAAAAGTAACATAAAGTTGTGCAACATTGTATTGTACATGAATAAAACGTAATTTGAGTCGAACAACAGTATTATTCCATAATATGTGTTTGCATATTACTCAATATACTATGTTTATTTTTCCTATAAATGTTGGCATTACAAAAATCGTAGTTCAAGTATTCTGTACATACAAAATAAAAATGTATTCAATTTAAACTGATTATTTCAAAATTAACTTTTTGGATTCATACTATTCTTGGACTCGATTTAAATATGTTAAAAAATATTAAAAATTCACCTCAAATTGGGAGATATTTTAACAATGACCCAAACAATGAGAAAACGATCTGAGCAATTATTTTATCTTCGACTTGAATTTGAAAATTTATTACTAGAATTTAAATTACTTACCCACAATATATTTAACTTATGCAAGTTGTTTCTTTCACATCTTGATCACAAATAAAGGTTTTATCAACCTCTACACTACTTCTAGCGTAGGAAAAGTATGGGGAGGTAAATCAGTGTCATTTATTTCTTCAACAATACAATTTGCGAATGTAAACACTAATGAGCGTGCAAATGCATTAAATTTTTTCCTCAATTTAACAAAACTAAATGAATTTTCTTGCATTTGATTGCAAGTGGTTTGTGACAGCACAATGCAATTTTAAGTTCGTTAAAGTTAAGTGTTTGTTGCCTTAATTAGTTAATATGATATAAAGAAAAAACAAACATGGGAGAAACACCTTTTTAAATATTTATAAAATTTTTAAAGAAATTCTTTTCTAAATTTATTGTAGCAATTATATTTGCATTAAATTTTGATCAGAAGAAACTCTAAATACCTACACGATTTAAGCAACACACAATGTGGGTTTTATGATTTTAAAATCTTAAATGAAATTTAAAGTTTCAACGTTAAAAACTTAATTATGTTGTAACTAAGTGTTTGAAATGTAATAACTTGTTATTCATGATGAAAAATCTGATATCTTCCACGATTTCTGTGCTTGTTTTTGAAGTAAAGTAATAATTATTTTGTATGTGTGAGCATTGACGTAAGAATACCAGTTTTTCACAAACCACACGTGAAACGAAATCGTAATGTGATAGCCAATGAAAATGCAAATCTAACAATTACTTTTCTGGCGAACAAGGCGACACCCATTAATGGTGATGTCAACGGCGGAATCACAAGTTCCCACCTTTTTTTGCTAAGCTAATTAAATTATAAACTATAAATAATAAAATGCCAATAGTAGATCTGCAATTCTAATAAAATGGGTAATATAAAGTCTTTTTATTGTTTGGTTGTGTAAGTTTATAATTAGCTTTTTTTCGATTATTTCGTCTATTTAAATTAAGGAAAGGTCGGTAACCTTACCAAATAATGTCTTTCCCATGGGTTTATAATGCCGACATACATACTAATGTCCCCACAATCTAATAACGAAAACAATATCGACAATTAAATTAGGCGCGAACTCCCTAGGCTATGCGCTATGAAGAGATATAATAAAATTAATTTGCAATTCTCTTACTTCCCTTATGGTTTGGTTTAACTACTCAATAGAAGAAGGAAGATTTTATCGGCACCGTATTTATTACCTCGCCGATTATTTGCTCCTTGTTCAGCTAGCCTTCCAAAATTAACATAATTACCTACATTGCGATTACCGTGCCTAATTAAATTATTTAATTAATTACGAGGGAACGATGCGTGAATGAGCATGCCTTTTCATGTCCTAATGGAGAAAAGTTGTTCGGCATTTCGCTAAATATTTACTTTTTGTAATTGTTTGCCAAGTCTTTTTACCAAATTATCCCATAAACATGGACTTTGTTTTCTAGTTTTGTGTACCTACTGATTTTTGGAAAAATCCCACTGATTGGTGGTTACATTAATAATAAATATATTTACAATCAATATACAGGGTGTTTCGAAACACGTGTCAAAACTTTAGAATTTTTTATAAAATACAAGATAAATAGGCAAATTCTGGTCAAAATTAAAGGCCTTTAAACTTAAATGATTTGACCAGAATCTGGGTAAAAGGGTAAGAAAGAAAAAATGATCAACTTTAACACCCTGAATTTATAAAATGGAGCTTTTTAGCGAATTGTTATTTTTAACTTTAAAATTGGCCAAAAAAACAATTCCGGAAGTTACTAGCTTTTTTGGTTAAAAACTCATTTAAAGCCCTTTCCAAAAACATATAAAACATTTTTTTAATTTATTGTTTAAATATTTTACAAGTTTACGATTTCAATAATTTTCTTTAAAACTACTAAAGTTATCAACACCAAAAAAAAATTTACAGAAACATACAGCACCCAGATGTATTTTTAAAAATATTTGGTGAAAATCGTAAAATATTTGGGCACAAATCCGACCCTGGAGATTTTATTTGAAGACTATCAAATATTTTATTAGAATATTCCGAAAAACCAATTAATTCCTTAAATTTTGAGTTCTTGGGCGTTTTTGTACCTCGAATAGTTTTCGAGAAATCAACTTTATTCTGAAAAATCTAAATTTGACCTGGTAGTGGGATTTTAGATATTTTTGTTCAGAACTCAAAAACGAAAAGTGATAATTAAACTTATTTTTTGGTTGAAAACTCATCTAAAGTCCTTTCCAAAAACATATAAAACTTTAATTATTGTTTTTAAAGTTCTTTTAAGATTTTATTATTTAAATATATATGTTCAAGTTTTAGTTTTTAATCATTTTCTAGAAAACTACAAAAGTTATCCACAGCAAAATGCTATACCAGTTAAATGTACTGTAGTACTTTGATGTATTTTAAAAAATATTTGCTGAACATCAGTTATTCCATAATAAAATCGAAAAATGTTTGCTAAAATTTGGGCACAAATCCGTTTCTTAAATTTTAAGTTCTTGACTTTCTTGTTTCTTGTATAGTTTTCGAGAAATCAACTTTATTCTGAAAAATCTAAATTTTACCTGGTAGTGGGATTTTAGATATTTTTGTTCAGAACTAAAAAACGAAAAGTGATAACAAAACTTCTTTTTTGGTTGAAAACTCATCTAAAGTCATTTCCAAAAACATATAAAACTTTAATTATTGATTTTAAAGTTCTTTTAAGATTTTATTATTTAAATATGTATGTTCAAGTTTTTGTTTTTAATTATTTTCTAGAAAACTACAAAAGTTATCCACAGCAAAATTTTATACCAGTAACATGTACTATAGCACTTTGATGTATTTTAAAAAATATTTGCTAAACATCAGTCGATCCATAATAAAATAGAAAAATGTTTGTTAAAATTTGGGTACAAATCCGTTTTTTTAAATTTTTAGTTCTTGACCTTTTTTGTATAGTTTTCAAGAAATCAACTTTTTTCTGGAAAAATCCAAAATTTCTGGACTAAATTTTACTTGAAAGTGAGATTTTACACATTTTTGTTCCGAGCTAAAAAACCAAAAATGATAATAAAATTGTCCTTTTTTGGCTGAAAACTTATTTAAAGGCAAAATATATAAAACTTTGGTTTAATTAGTAATTTTTTAAATTTTTTTTAAGATTTCATAATTTAAATACTTTCCAAAAAAATGTTGCTCATGGGAGATCCTGAAATCACCAATTTATGAAACTAATTTTGATTTAACCAATCGTCAAAAACGGTACTAGGAAATAAAAGGCACCAAAAGGTGTGCATTATTAGCTTGTAACGCACTTTAATTTATTACAAGTTGATAACTAAGGATAAATTTAATGAAATTCAAATGGAACTAAAAATTACTTTTATCTACAACACATGGAATTAAAACAAAAGAATGAAAACCGCTATGATTAAATTTAAACAAAGAAGTTAATTTGATAACTGTTCAAAATAAGTACTATTGCCATCAATACAATAGTCCATTCACAAATTAGGAATTTGCATTAATAAATATCTTTGAAAATAACTTTGGTATCAATATTTACATTCACATTTTGCAAATATGTGGGAAAATTACTCTTAAACATGTTTTTTTCGAAAAAAAAAACAGAAAAAATGGAAATATTGATAGTTACTTATTCCTTGCGACTTAATTATTTCACAATAAGTTCTTTTCCACCTTTTTATGTCGAGAACGTTTCGGCGAATGTGACTGGGATAAAAAAATGTTTCTTTGGAAAGACCACATTTGACCAATGTTGCCATTTAAAATTTCAAAGTTACTTTCAGTTTTGGGCACTTCTGCTGTGGGACGCCCTGTATACATAAATGGATTTCCTAGCACCTCTGAGATTTTCCTGTGGTGATTAATTATATCTCTAAGGAAGGATTTTAAAATTTCATGAGGTAGTTTGAAATAAATAAATTTGATAACCAGTACACTACCTAGAACCCAGTTTCGAATTACGAAAGAAATATTAATGTACTTATTGGACAGGATTCAATCGTGGGACCTCCAAATCGCATGTTTCGTGTAATACCGAAAATTGTGGTAATTTTGATCTAAATTTTGTAAAAAGATAGTTTGATCTACTGTTAGTTACCAATTTTCATTAAACATATAAGTATTTTAAATGTGTCAGTTAATATCAGAATACTAGTTGGTAACTACCAGTAGATCAAACTATATTTTCCAAAGTATTTGGGCCAAAATTACTCTTAAGAACCAAAGTTACCCCAGTTTACGGTAACCACTGCACTATGCTACCGAGGACCCATTTTTGAATTTTCGACTGTTGTTCAATTTTGCCTAAATTTGGAAAATCAATAATGGTTACTATCATCATTCATCAGGAAGGCAATTGAACACCACTGTTCGTGTCTTTCGGACAAAAGAGTATTAATATACTTATTGGGCAGGATTCGAACCAGAGATCTCGAAATTCCACGTTTGATGTGATAACCACTACACTAAACTACCTGGGACCAATTTTTTAATATTGCTCAAATTTGCCTTAAACTGGTAGAATCGATAATCTAACATCAAAATTATGTTTAGATCCCATGATTTCCATTTTCGATGAGTTTACAAAGATTCGCAATGGTTTTGTATGATATCTGATATTCTACAAAAGCGTACAACAAATATTCGGTTTGTGTTCGCTCTAATCAATATTTCAGATTTAGATTTTAGATACGAACGATCTTCTTTAGGCCAAACAAGGATACAATAGCTGCAAGAAATACCGGATCCTGCAACTATTGTATCCTCGGTTTTGTTCAAAATTTTATAGTTACTAAGCTTTAGATCGAAGGTTTGCTGTTTGACGTTCAGTATAAGCACGATGCGCCCCAAACTTTCGCGAATGTTTTCAAACTCATTGGAGATGAGAATTATCTATAAAGATCCTGTAAACATTAGTGGAAATACGCATGGTTTCTATGGTGGATTTTTGGTTTTCTTTTGATATGATATCTTTAGTACCTCTAGGGATCTATAATATTGACTAATATCGACCTCTTTTTTCTAAATTTAGGAAAAACACCTTCAAAGGTCCTCTTGTAATCGTTAATCAAAATTTCTAGTGTTCTGAAAAATGATTGTCAATCGTATACTAATATCATGAGGAAATTGGAAATATTTTTGCAAAATATTTTTGAAGAATTTTGGTGAAAAAATGATGAATATAAAAAAAATTTGGACTTTGATGGTTTATTTTAATGGAAGCATAGGTTTTTTCCGCTCAACTGGAAATTTGAAATGCAAAAATGAGCGGATAAGATGAAACGTTGTGCGAATTGGGGCCGTTTGACACGTCGTCGGGCAGGGGATCGTAAACCAGGAGGAGGAGGAGAAGGCGAGAGCCAAAAAAGCAACTCCTAAATCGAGCCCCCGTCTAGCCTAGACGCATTAGCTCCCACATCTAATTGAATAAAGTAATCTACGAAAGGTCCTAGACCCCTGCCGAAAATCGCCGGCTCGCCTCTTTTTTCGCCCAGAGCGAATTTCCACGCTCCAAATATCAATTTGGAAAAATAAAATCGCAACTAAATCTAAAATAAATACCTGTTAGGAAAATCGCGAGCAAAACGAGCGAAGAGGAACACGAGAAATAGACGCACGACGAGCAGAGCACCAAACTAACTAAACTAATCAGTTTGCAAAGTTTGTACCGAGTCCGACCTAGCAACCATTTCACTTCCTTCTCTACATCGGGTTAAACGACAGCGTGTCGAAAAGAGACGAAATTCAAAGCTGCGCGAAACGCAATCAAATGACAGGACAAGCGAACTTTTTGGGGAAGGGGAACTGGGCCGCGACTACTCGGAAAAGCGGGGGAAATTACTTCGCGAAAATATTTGGAAAATGGAAACTTGTATAGTGCGCTTAACTAAACAATAACGCCCCCGAAACAATTATTCGCGAAACGCCGGGATAAATTAGCGCGTGATTAGCGCGAAACAATAGTTGCTCGCCGAACAAAATGGCTGCGGAAAACTTGCGCAACCACGGGCGGGATTTAGGGAAAATTGCGCCTTTTTAAATTAGATTTAAAACGCAGTACGTCCTTAAAACTTAAGTCGCAGTAATTATTTTTAATGTTCGACGGAATCGATGGAAAATTTCATTTCTACATACTTAACTACACTGTCAATCAACATCAATACTTTTTTTAAGCTAGTAATTAATTACTATTTTTTAAATTATCATTGAAAATAAAATTAATCAAATCTCATGCGCAATAAATTTCATATTAACTCACTAAATATTTATAATGTGTTATAACATTCCTTAAAATTTAGACGAAAGGGTCGTTTTATTTGAAAAGCTTGAAGGGGAGTAGTATCTATCAATCTTGGGTCACCAAAATTGCTATAAATCGTTATTAATAAAATCAATTAAAAGTTTAAGCACAACAAAACCCTTTACTCGTCTTCCTGCATTTTGTTACAAAATTTATGTCAAACTCAAAATAGCGCCTATACGTAGTCGAAATTCCTAATTTTAAAATTATTTAATAATTGAGATATTGTCCATAAAAAAAATCTGCCTGAATTTTTTGAAATTTTATTTTCGATCAATTGCAACATTTTGCGATTCTCAATTTTGGAAAAGTTTGTGTTTCTTAAGTATAAAAATAATTACTGTAAACGAAACATGGTTTACTTCTATAGTTTCTTTATATATGAAAAATAAAATTTTGAAATTTGACTATAATATGCACTTTTCAATAACACTTCCGGTTTGTAATGACATTAACTTATTTTTTTTAAACGTAACAAATCATTCTATTGTTCATATTTTAAAAGAAGTTTAGAAAATAAGTATGTGATATAGGTACATATTTTTTGAAAATTAAAAAATTCAAAAAATGTTTTTCTTTATACTAACTTGATAAAAACTACCAAAACTCATTCTAAATAACTAAACAGAATTACATTTTGTAAAATTATTCAACAGTTTTTGACATATTAATTTTTGAGTAACAATCATGCCTCGATTTTTACAAAAAAAGTATATTTTATAAAGATTATTTTAGTTCCCCATATGAACCTTAAATGTGCCTGTTTTTTTCATACTTCCTACAAAAATATAAAAAACGGGAACATGTAAAATGATTTCATCCTATAAATATGGGACACCAAAATAATTATTATACTTAAAATCTACTTTTTAAAAAAACGAGTAATAGTAATCCGGTTTTTTGCACTTAAAAGAGTTATTAGCAAAATTCTTCTTCAAAAAAGTTCAAAAAGTAAAATCTCAAAACTGTCCACTGTCAAAATTAGTTTTTTTGTCTTTAACTTAAACAAAAGGAATCTATACATTATAAATAAAAAAATATATTTGAAGAGTATACTTAAGACGATAGTCGGCGAAATTTTGTGAGCGTAAAATGTGACTCTACGGAATACCATTTTTTAGACAAACCAGTAAATGAAATTCTGTTTTTTTTTGTAGTAGTAGTTCATTAATACTTGGCATAACATGTCTATTATTTTGTTTTTGTATTTTTTATTGAATTTTTAGATTTATAGACAATCAAATCTGACCTAAAAATGAGCAAATTTTGCTTGCTGTTTTAAACCTTATACTCGATATAATCGGAAAAACAGAATAACACTTTTGTGAAGTTGTGTATTTAGATAAGAGAAAATTTTACAAATCTCAATTTGAAGGTCCCTTGTTAAAGAAAAATGGTATTTTCTAGGACCAGGTTTTTTTAAAAGTGCCAATTTTACTACTGCCGTATGAGTATTTGGTGTGACTTACAAAAACAAAACCAGAAGAAATTGGTAGCCACAAGACTCTTCTGTGTACCAAAAAAAGAAATTTTAAAAAAGCTTCAATAGAAAAAAAAGTATGAGCAAAACCCCAAATATCAAGCGAATTTCAAAATCAAGCGCTCGCATTTGCCGACTATCGCCTTAAATGATGTAACTAGAATCTGGACATTAAGGACTATTTATTCTATAAACCAGTAGGCTAGACATATAGATGCTTTGGTGCATTTAGTAATGATGTAAAGTTGAAAATTGAGAATCAAGGATTCATACTTTGGAAATGGTGTCAAGTGATCAATCCTGCTTCAGTTTTTTCTGAAACCACAATTGTTCAATTTTAGACGACAAGTCAGAACGTCCCTAGGAGTCTTAAAAGTCCGATTAAGTTCAAAGCAATTTTCGGAAGATGAACTTTTATGAAATATGCATGCTCGTCCTAAATAATTCGGAACTTGGGCGTCCGACGAAGTCACAAGCAAATTTCAGAAGACAATGATTTTCGAATATCCACGAAACATGCACGTGGATTATAATGCGGAAGATCGAGGAAATCCTGGGAAGTCAGAGGCAGTTTTCAGGAAGTTGAAAGCAATTTTCGGAAGACGAACTTGTATGAAATATGGACGCGCATAAAAATTAATTCGGCAGTCCAAGTCCGGGGAAGTTCGAGAAAGTCCCAAGCAATGTCGGATACAACTATTTCCGAACTTTTATAAAACATGCATGTACATCAAAAATAGTGCATGGAAATCCCGCGAAGTCCGGGGATGTACTAAAAAAGAGATCGATCTTGAAATTTTGATAACTATAGAAATGGGGAATTTAATAATGTTTCTGTATATATCTTATAATGAAATAGTCAAAATAACCTAAAGTTCCTGAAAAAATCTGTTTGGTTATTTTTCTAGTAACTTTTATAGTGGACAACTTGTCCTTCTCTGTCACTCCTCCTAGTTAAAAAATAAAGTATAGGTCCTATAATCGTCGAAGAGAGAACGAATGTTGCACCAGTAGTGCTGAGAATTTTAAAATCAGTTGTTCCATTTAAACACTTTCGAAAATCTGTGGAAATTAAGCTGATTATCGATTATCCCCGTACAAGTTCTTATATATACAACAAGAACGTCGAATTTTTACCAATTTACTCCAGGGAAAAAATGGCGGATAATTCTCGGAAGTTTGGTAAAAGGAGCTTAATCAAGATTAATGGGCTTTGCTGATTCTTTTATTTTTATTTTGAAAAAAAAAAGAGTGTTAACTTAACTTTAAAAAAGTAAAGATGTTATTTCCAGTAAAATTGTAAACGATACATATTGAAAAGATTTTTAGTGCCTAAACTGTGTTATCTTGGACCATATAATATAGTATATAGTCGAATTTAATCCAGTTTTTTGTACTTACCATAAAATAGAGTTATTTGCAAAAATGCTCCTCAAAAAAGTTCAAAAATTAAGATCTCAAAACTGCTTGAATAATTTTAGAAATTTTATTTTGGTATTGTTTTATTTAGAGTTTATGTAGTTTTTATCAACTTCAGATGAAGAAATAATTATTTTATCTTATTTTTAATTTTCAAAAAAACAGAAAAAAATACAAACATACTTTCTGAAATTCTTTTAAACTGCCAACAAAAAATAGAGTGTTACCTTTACTTTAAAAAAATAAAGATGTTATTTCTTGTAAAACTGTAAATGTTATTGAAAAATTTTTGAATGCCTAACATGTGTAATCTTGGACCATATAATACAGTCCAATTGTTTCGAGTTTTTTATTAAAAAAATAGCCATAACGAAAAAAATAACAAAAATGCTTAGAATAAAAAACGAAAGAAGAAAATATGAATTATTTCATCTCTTGTCTGGTTGTATTGATTAGAAATGATAACCACAAGACTTTATAATCTACAAAAAAAATTTAAAAAGTTTTAATAATATAATTTTTATGAACCGATTGGAAAATCAAGATTTGCTAAAGTTTTTTCATTAAAGATAATCTTAAGGCTATTTTAGATTCGTATATTTTAGGAAGCAGAATGTGTCGCAAATCGACTATGAACGTGTCTGCGCAATTCGTAGTTACATCTGACTCGATCTTGTTGTACAAGATTTGGGACAAAAAAAGGTTCTCGTCTTAAATGAACTGTAGATAGCTTATATTTTGTATAAGAATTTTGTTTCAGATTCGATTCAGATGAAACTGAACATTGCGCGTAAACCAACCCAGTCGATTCTGACTGATTCTGACATAAAATTCTAATACAAAATTATTTTGTCAAAAATGAGGAAACGTCGTCGTAGCGCTTTTTTGTCACCATAAAGATCCATTTTGGCCTTCTCAGATTATAAAATTTTATTTTCTCCATAAAACACAAAACTCCTAGTAGATATTAGGTTGATGCGTAATTCTCTGAAGTCAGGTAAAAAGGACTTAAAGTATGTCAAAATCAACGATTTTTAGAAATTGAATTGAAAATTCGAAATTGTGCCAAAAATCAAGTAATCATCTTTTGTCTTATGTGATTAAAATGTGATTGAAAAAAAAAACAAAAATATGTAATAAAATAAAAAAATCAGCAAAGCCCATTATTCCTAACTTAAGTTGCTTTTACCAAAGTTCAGAGATTTATCCGCCATTTTTTCACTGGAGCAAATTGGTAAAAATTCGACCTTTATGTTGTATTTTGTATAAGAACTTGTGCGGGACCGGATTGCTCAATTTCTACAGATTTCCGAAATTGTTTCACTGGAAAATTTGATTTTAAAGTTCTCAGCACTACTGGTGCAACTTTCGTTCTCTCTTCGACAGATGATTATAGGATCTAGTTATCAAAATTCGAAGATCGATCTCTGTTTCAGTACAACCTCGGACACTATTTTTGATGCACGTGCATGTTCGGAACTTTCTCGAACTTTCCCGGACTTGGACTTCCAAATTAATGTTTCTGCTCGTGCATATTTCATAAAAGTTCGTCTTCCGAAAATTGCTTTGGACTTCCTTGAACTTCTTGAGAACTGCATCTGACTTTTCCGGATTTCCTCGATCTTCCGCATTATTTTTGATGCACGTGCATGTTTCGTGAAAATTCGGAAATCATTGTCTTCTGAAATTTGCTTGGGACTTCCTCGGACTTAGACTTCTGAATTATTTAGGACGAGCGTGCATATTTCATAAAAGTTCTTCTTCCGAAAATTGCTTTAGACATTTGGACTTAATCGAACTTGTGACACTCCCATGGACGTCCTGACGTCTAAAATTGAACAATTGTGGTTTCAAATCACTTGACACCATTTCTTATTTCTTTCTTTAGGTCCAAAATATGAATCCTTGATTCTCAATTTCCTACTTTACATCGTTCCTAAATGTACCAAAGCATCTATATGTCCAACCTATTGGTTTATAGAAAAAAATAGTACTTAATTTCCAGATTCTAGTTACATCATTTAGGTTTACTCTTCAAATATAAATTTGTATTTATAATGTATAGATTCCATTTGGTTAAGTTAAAGACAAAAAAAAACTAATTTTACAGTGGACATATTAGTCCTTAAAAGTAGTCTTTTAAAGAATATCTGCATCTTTAGTAAATAAATTATGAAAGAATAGGTGCATATTTATTTTATTGTTTTAATGGTGTAGAAATATTCAATTACAGTAATACATATCCAAATAATTATTATCCAACAATTAATCACAATAAGACCAAGCTTTATCCAGTCATACCCTCAGGCCATTAATCAATTTTTATCACGTGCTAGAAACAGGTGCTAGAATTAGTCCCGTAATGGCGTGAAAATTTCTGATAAACCAGGAAGTGCCAACCATGTATGCGGGTGAGGGATACTTACTTCTAATCTTTATGTTCTTAACAGTAACCACCAGGGAAAACACGCGTCTCTCTAATCAACACACAAATGCGCATAATTTACATAACTCTGTGAATTGTTTTATTTAAAAAAAAAATATTGAAGAAGTCAAGCTTTATGAATACCTAAATGTTTGGTAGGAAACAGAAACCTGTAAAAACTCTAAAAATACGAGAATTAGGTTATAGACAATCTAAAATTCCTTGACCACAAAATTTAGACTTTAATCAAGTAATGACACTCATTCTTCTGTTCTTCATATTCACGCAGATTATGTCATCAATTTACCACCAAATTAGTTTTTGGAAGATTAGGTTATAAGCAAACTTTTTAAATCCAAACTAAGCTATTTTTAGAAATACTTCGCAAACATTCAGATTTAGACATTGGATTTTTGTAAGTCTGCTGATATTATATCATAAGATTAATGAGTTTGGCTAGGTTTAATCCGTTATGTCTGCCTCTAATAATTATAATCAGTGCTTTCATCAATGAGGAAAACAGGGTGTTAAAGTCGACGCATCCTTCCAACGGTTAATTTAGTTCTCTTGGCGAAATGTCAACATTGCTTAGTCCACAGTCTGGGCATCTCTGGGTCACACCAATCTATTTTCAAACGTTCTCAAAATGTCACACTGGAACCGAACATTTTCCAATTCAGAAATTAAATGATTTATAATAATTGCGGTTGAAAATGATTTAACACCGTTCAGGGTAATTACACTTTAAATTATTATTTATCTGACCTAATATTTACAGAATTAAACAAGATATTTAGTATCAAAATATTTCTATGATGTCCAAACATCAAAAAAAATATTAATAGTAAAAAACCTATCTCGATAAAAAAATCCTTAAAACGATCAAAATTCTAAAGCTCTTTCCATTGAACACTACTAAAGTGAACAGTTTTAAGGGTAATAAATAGGGATATTATAATCCAGTTGAATAAAGTGGAGTATGAAATATTCAAATATTGTCATTATTTCTTATTTTTTTAAAGTATTATTGGCAATAAATATTTTTTTAAAACTTTTCCATTGACTAAATAAATAAAAACGTAAGTGTGACAAAATTGATAAGGACATGTTTTGATAATGTTAGTGGCGCCTGAATAAATTCCGTTTAAGCAAACAAAGTATTGAAACTATACCCTGCCACAGCTAATGTACTAAAGTTATCAGACGATAGTAAATAAACAATAATTATTGGAATTTGTAATTATAACTTAGCAACAGGAGAATTTTTTCGTCATAGTTTTCCAGGAAAATTATGCTTGCGCACTTTTTATTCTTAAAACCACGATAATTATTTAAATTCTTTCAAAAATTTCATGATTACATACCTTAAATTATAAAAATCCAAAACTTAGAGAAAGATTTTTTTATTATTCTAAATTAATAAAAATACTTTCGAATACTTCAATTTAAAAAAATATGTTAAATTTATAATATTTATAAATTTTTTATTTAGCCTGTAAAGTCATTTTTAGCTCAAATATTATCAATAGTTTGCTTTATCCTCTTCGTCCTTGTTCCCATTATTTGATTGCTACAGTATTTTTTATTGGGGTAAAAAATATAGCCATTCAACATTTAAATATTCAAGATATTGAAATAATCATTATTTTTTGAATATAATTTCTTTTATACCAAGTATTAAGATTTAAGTTTATTGAAAAGCTCTACTGGTAAAAACATGAAGTTTAGTTTTTCTTTTGGGTGATTTTTCTTTAATATATACTTATAAGAAGTGAATCAGTTTTATAATTCCACTTTTGCATAAGTTTTAAGTGATTCCCCGAAGTATTTTTACATAGAATAATAAAGATAAGAAGGTTGTAATAAAAGTATTTTTTTATTATATTTTATCATTTTGAACAATAAAAAATAGATATACAACCTGTGATGACGATTGGCGCAATACTTTATTATTTATTATTTTAATATGTTTTTTCTTGCCCTTGTGAATTTTTTTTCTAATAAGTACTTATTTATATCAATGTTTTTTTTAAGTCTATAGCTACAATGAGAATATAAGCTCCTTTTAAGTTAAAGCTCTGAGCGTTACTCCTAATTTTCCTGGGGGGTTATTCTCGAATCACCAGTCACATATCGTGTACGACATGACAAAGATAGGCTCTTATTTTTGCATTTGAATGACAAGGATAGAATAATCGTAGTCGTATCTAGTCCAATATTATCAAAATATTGTAGGTATTTTTCCAAAACTTTGGTTACGAATTTTCTGAAAATTAAAAAAAAAAAAAGGTGTCGATTCTTGAGACCACGATAATATTCCTATCAAAACTTATTATAAATTCAGAAATGTGAAGTCTACCTGTAATACCTTACTTTAATAGGTAATGTATGCTTCAATGTCACGTATAACATAATTTAATACAAATAATATCGCTATTTATAATACGTGATTCATTTTTTAATTAATGTATGCTAATTATGGTAGTGTGAGTATACGCAATGATACATAACTAGTCTATTTATTAAAATTAACTGCACTTGATGTGCAAAGATGATGGTTGGTCGGGGACGAAATATCAGGCTTAAATATGGTTGGTTGGCCAAGCGGACACACCACGGTAACGACCCTACTACAAAAAACCTTTATACCATAATCTAACTTATATCGATTATTGGGGTCATACCTCATGACTGTATTTTAATCGATCAAAAATAACACTATACCTTTTCCAATTCGTAGGACTTATGAAGAACTATCCTAAGTCAAATTTTACATAAAATGGGATAAAACCAATTTACAATAATTCAAAATATCAATCTGGATAATCTCCTCAGAAACCCAAACATTAATATATGAGTCAATTTATCATATAAAAATGTCTCTCCGTGAAAAAGTGTTTTTTGACTTAAGATTAGACCAACGAACTGTATTTCAGAAAGCATCAATTGTATATCAGAATCATTAATTGTATTTCAGAAAAGATGAATTGTATTTCAAAAAGCATCGTTTTATTTCAGAAAAATCAATACAATTTCAAAAAGGACCAATTATAAAAAATGAAGAAGCCTTGAAATTTGTTCTAAAATTAATGGAGCATTGATATAAGACATCTTCCGATTCTTCCTGTTATGGTTCGTGGTGACATTGAGCAAAGTTGATTTACTTAGACACAATTATCAAAAAAGCCAAAAATAAAATTGTTGGTCATCCAGTTTCTTCAGTAATGGAAGAAATAGCTGTTGGTAACCAAAATATTTATTTAGATAATCCAAAATTTGTGTATTAATAAAAAACAAGAATTCCTTGTATCCAACTTTATTATAACTTTACACAACTAGTTTCGGGCTAACCCATCATCATGTATAAATAATTATCTCATAAAATAATCAATATTCAACCATCATTGTTGAGTTAAATTGATTCATATTTTTTTTTATTAATATAATTAACGATCCAAATATTTAACATCAATCTTCAAATTTGTTTTCAAAATTTATGTAGCAAAATTTACTGTAAATGAAGCACAGTGATTTTCTGAAATTAAAGTGACGAATTCTGATTTTCAGATAATACTTTCTGAAATTAAATTGGATTTTCTAAATTACAATTGATGATCTCTGATATACAATTCACATTTCTTGATTAAACTTGAATTGATCTTTTCTGAAATGTTTCGACATTCGGCGTACAAAAAGAAATATCAGTTTATTATTGTTTCTTTTATCACTTTTCATAGATTTATATAAGGCCTTAAAAAGAAAACGTACCCAAAAAGTGTTATAAGAGCGAATGAAGAAATTTCGGAATCTTGTCATAAAAAATAAATTCTGAGATCGTTAAGGGTTTTTCTATAACCTGGTGAGTTTTAATTAAAGGCCTTGGTGCAATAACCAGTTCATTTTTTTGTAATTTCGCTTTTTTTTGGTAAAATTTTGAGTACTGCCGATCGATTGGTGTAATACATTATTACAAGACCTATGTATTACAGATATTTTCTAGAGACTTTTTATTGTTTTTCCAAGACTTTTATTGCACCAAGATCTTAATTCAAGTCTCTATCTTATAATTTTGTAAAAATAATAACGGTTTAATTTGATAATCCCGGCGCATACATTATTTTTTTGTTTCTAAAATGTGATCTTTCCTGATCTTACGTATGAGGCGACATCGAAGAAAACAATATTATGATTGAACCCTACTATTGACCTCATCTTCTAACAATTTAGGAAGAAAATGGATTGAAACAATAAACGGTAATTTTTCACTACGAAATTTCGTGTACTTGAGTAGCTTTTGATAAGAAAATTTGTAAAAATGTTACATTTAATGATTTAAATCTTACATTAAATGTATCAATTACCACCAGATTATGAAAATAGCCCATTGTTACTTGAAAGTGCAAAAATAATTTACAATATAAACCTTTTAATTCGACAGAACCTGGAGACCTCGAAGTCAATGCAAACTTTCTATTTACATTATACCATACCAATATTATTAAATCCAGAATGTACACTATCGTAAAATGTGGAAACTAAAAATTAACCCAACTGTAAATTTTGGAGTTTAAACAAAATTTATGGATACAGTAATTTTAGTTTGTTATTTTTTATTGTTTAGTTGAAAACAATGCAAATTAACCATCAGTAAAAATCTGTTATAAAAATTAAAAAGGAGTGTTCCGGTGCCGGGCTGTGTAGTTTTTTATTTTTAGCCGAATTTTAAGCGTTTCTCTTGAATTTAATAAAATTAAAAGTGATTTCCAAGACCCCCTCGATAAATTTTCCGTCAGAGTTAATTTTTAAGTTGACAGGCAAAATCAGTGGCGTAGCCAGGGATGGGGTCAGAAGATGATTGTGACGCCCAAATCCAGTCAAAAGTGCCTCTTTGATATTAAATGGTTGTTCCAATTTTTTTCCAGCAAAATTGAATAGTAAATGAGGTTCTGAAATTGAAATTTAAAGTTCGAAATTGTGCCATAAATCGTGTAACAAACAAATAAATCCATTTTTGTCTTTTTTGATTGAAATGGTTGAATAAAAAACAAAAATATGCAATAAAATAAAAAACTAAAAAAATTAAAAATGTTATAACTTTTTAAATAGTTCATAGGAAATTTCACTGCAATATTTTTTTTAAATCTACTTTAGGGGTGCATTTTCTGATATTGATAACTAGGTTTCTACTTCTTTTCTTTTGCAAAAAAAAATAAATATTTATTAAAATCTCAATTTTTTTAGAAATGACGTTTTAAATTCTAAAAAATTTTGGTGTTTTTAAAAAAACACTAATGTTTTTTTAAAAACACCCTAAGTACTAACTTAGTACATTTGGATATATTATATATTCAGCAGCTATTGTGAATTTTAAATCTCAAAAAAATCTTGACCTTCAAAATATCGACGAAAGAGGGCTCGTCACCCCCTTCTCGACTTGGGCGCCTTTTTAGACTCAGTACCCTGCTGACCAAAATTCCTGGCAACGCTACTGGGCAAAATATTTTGTATATAAAAGTCTCCATATTAAAAAGTACAGTGTAGGTGCGCGTCTTAACTAAAATGTTCAAAATTGGAAAAATTATTATTATTTTCCTGATTTTTTTTAACTTAATTTTTTGTAATGTTTTTTTTCTTTTATACCTAGAAAAACGTGAACAAATATTTTGCCTATCAACTTAAAAACCTATAACAAGGAATAGAAAATCCATCTGGAGCATCGTTGCAAATTATCAGGGAATCACATTAATACAGACCGTTAGAGGGCGAGCGAGTTTGGGAGAAAAAATGAAGTTAAATCATGAAATCGAACAACAGGATATATCAATTTTCCTCTGACAGATTTTAATTTATTTTTTCTGATTTATAAATTAAATTAATTAAGCTACCATTTAACAGATTTTTGTGTTTTTCAACTTGATGCAGAAATAATTGGGTGGGTCCAAAGTTGAGGTACTTTTTTCCAGTTGTCAGAATGACTGAAATCTTCTAAAAAAAAGATATCTAAAATATGCACTAAAGCACATCTGATGGTGCCAGTGAAATACAATATTTTCCGTTTAGGAAATCACTCTTAAGATTTTTATAAATCAGACCTTTAAATTGGACCATTTTTTCCTAAATTTGGAAAAAGGTCTTCTCGCTGAAATCTATGTAGAAATGTTGGTAACAACAATTTTTCTGTAGGAAAATACTTACAATTCCTGAAGTATGGTGTGATAAAAAGTCCAAAAATGGTAGGAAGATGGTACACTGTGAACACAAGGGGAAGAAGTAAAATTTGAAGTCACGTCAATTAAAGTAATAGTTTATTAATGAATTGAACAATGTTTTTAAACACCAATCAATCACACGATTAAAGTCCGCATTTGGATGTGAGAGCTCGGTGGCCAATTAAGAAAGCGAGCTTCCAATTAAATGTCTTGTCAGTTTATTATTTATTACGCAAGCTGGGGTGATTTAAATTTGGTCGATTGGCGCACAGTTCACAGAGCAAACCTCACTGGCAGACTGCTGACTGCTGGCAGTTCTGGCGATTAGGCGCTTCACTCGAACAATCCATTGAGGAATGCAAGTTGTTGCACTCCCTCCTTAGCGGCGTACGCGCGGTGGGAAAGCAAATATGAGAAGTGACGTTTTTGCCCTGGAAACTTCCTTCTTTGCGACTTGCGACCCAAGACCAAAGAAAAACACAATCGCGAGCGAGCGCGACGAACACTGGTTTTTTTCCAGCCTAACGCGCCTGAATTAACAAGCCTCGTTTTCAAAAGAAAAACTACAACCTTACATAATCTTTTTTACACATGCAAATTTTGCTGCAAGGAATTTGAAAGCTATTAAGCCTTTTTCCGATTATAAACTACGGATAAACAAAGGGAAACGCTAAACTTAAGATGAATAAAAAACTTTCAACAAAAATTATTTAGAAATCTTAATATTTATTTTCTACTCTCGTTCCCGGATGTGTATTCATATACTCTCTACAACAACTTTAATTTCGAAATTCTTGATATACTACTGTTCTATTTTTATAGTTATGCAGTTTCATCTTAAGTTTCCAACTTTTATTTTAACATTCTTTTCTAAAACTCTTTGTACAATTCCGGATACAAGATACAAGGTATTAGACCATCCCATTAGTTAAGTTCTTTCCAGGCATCATTTTTTCCACCATTTTTTTAGATAGTAAATGACATTCTGTATCCTTCGGTATCCCGACTCCTGAGGTGGACGTCTGTAAAGCTAGTTCCACACCAAAATCGAGTACTCGCCAGCTAATCGTGAGCTGTTCGCAAACTGTTTGCGATCAGCTCGCTAACTTCACCTCCATACCAATTCTTTAATCACGAGCTCAGAAGTCGGTTTCAGTTCGGCAGTAGTTCTCGTTATGAGTGTATGCGTTCGTCATTTCGAAATTTGGATATCGATTATATTGATCAATTAGATTTACTATTTGTTCCTCACTCCACTCCATTTCGCGAAATACAATTGTAGTTCGCCTAGTGTTTGTCAAAAAAGTCCACCTATACAGGGTGTCCCGTAATAACGTGGAGTGACATTGTAAAACGTGTTTATCACCTAAAATTAAGATGACAAGTTTCTTTAACACTTTGCCCACAAATGCTTCCTTCCAAAGTTAGTTACACCCAGTTAAAGTTCACCTTTCAAAAAATAAAAATCCACGTAACTGTTCTTCCTATCTCAATAAAAACCGCCATGGGGGGCTAATTTTTAGTACTTTATGCTGTGCTATACTAGTTTTGCAATTTCTCATTCACTTACTACCAGTTTACCTAAACTTATAATCTAAGATTTACCATAGGTTTTTCTGTTGTCACTTTTTTTGCAATTTTAACTGATTTTCTTATAAAATAAATAATTTACTATGAAAAAGGTATACTTGGTTACTATCGCTAAATCCAATCGTTTTCGAGTTAATCTCAATTAAAATTTCGAAATAATAATGTGCTTTTATTGTTAAATTCCCTAAATACCATTATTAAAAGAATGTATGATTTAATATTAATTTACAAGATGATGGAAAAATATAAAAGTGTGGCTAATAAAAAAAAATAAATTTTACAATAAATTATAAAACTTTAGTTGAGATTATCTTTAAAACTATTAGATTTATCGATTTCGAACAGGTACACCTCTTTCATAGTAAATTATCTGTCTTATGAGAAAATAAGTTGAAATGTCAAAAAAACTAACACCAAAAAAAGTTATGGTAAAAATTAAATTCTAAGTATAGGTTAACTGGTAGTAAATAAATGCGAAATGGCAAAACTACAATACCAAATTATCCTATGGCGATTTTTATCGAGTTACCTTCATAGAGAAAAGAGTTACGTGGGTTTTTATTTTTTGAAAAGTGAACTTTAACTGGCTGTAACTTTGCAGGGAAGCATTTTTGGACAAAGTGTTACAGGAACTTGTCATCTTAATTTGAGGTGATAAACTCGTTCTACTATGTCTGTCCACGTTATTATGTGACACCCTGTATAGCGAACTCTACCCGAGCTCCGAACTCGAATCGAACTGTTCGCGAACTCTAGTACACACCAAGTTCTTCAGCAGTTAGCGAACAGCTCGGGAGCTGTTCCCGTGCTTGGTGTGGACCTAACTTAAAAGATACACGATTTTTTTCTGACTTTACATACTCCTCGTCATAGCCTTCACCACAAGGTATCGTTCAAAGTTACAAACATAAGATCTCTCGACAATTTTTACAAAATATCTTGGTTTTCTATTTTTCTTTCATCCGCAATCATTGCATCTTCCCGATTGTCAATTTTCAATACTTGTAGATGCTTTCTCAGTTTCCATATTAGATACAAATCTTTAGGATATGTGTTGGATATGTCTTGGGATTTGATTTGTCGATGCTCGAACCTTCATCTGTTCAACTAAAAGATCCAATGACAAAGTTTCAATAAATAATTATTAGACAAAAAACATTATCAGAGCATTTATCACTGAAATGTTTAGAAGAATTTAAGTAACTACCCTAGGCAATTATAATTTGCACACAACTGATCAACAGTATCTAACCCCGCCTTTAACCTGATTATAGTATAAAACGATTTCAGCTTTTTGTTTCCTCATCCACACTATCGTCAGAGTGCCAAAAATCATGAGGTATGTGTCTATTATTATTGGGAATAGCGAATAGTAACATCAATAGTTATTTTAGCAAATATTCTCTAACAACTCAAAACTGTTGAACCAGTTATCTAATGTGATATTCTACCCATTTCCACTTATAGGTATTATCAGTCTGCTAACAACATCAAAAGGACTGTTGTTACTCTTTGAAAATGGATTTTTGGTTGATTCCTGACGTAAACATTCAATTTGCAGTGTTATATGTCTTTAAATCACTAAGTTCAACAATTTTAGTTCAGACTTGCTGCGAATATATTTCAAAAAATTGTATCGACCACGAAAAGCTTCTAGCCACTTCTAACTTTTCGTCAATTGTAACGTTTTCTTACATGATGAAACTTTTCTACAAAAATTTAAAAATCAAATCTCTAATCGATGACAGTTTATCTAGCTATGGCTTTTCTTTTCTCACGGGTTTCTAAATTGTCAAATCACGTAGATCTAAGTAAAATTTAAAATTGTTGTAATTATATTCCCAGCCTATACAGGGTGTAACATAATATGTGGGACAAAATTTACTAGTAGATAGAATCAAAATAATGAAAAAAGTTATTATAAACATACAGGGTGTCCCAGCGCTGCGAGGAAATAACATCACTTTAAAATGAAAAAAGATATAGATATACAGGGTGTCTCAATTTTTTTCCAGCAAAAAATTTTTTAGATAGGAAATGTCATTCTGTACAAATTTTTTTCTATGAACTATTATGTTTTTTTGACTCCTTAAAAAGTTATAGCAATTTTAAAATTTCATAAATTTAATGATTTTCGTGGGACACCCTGTATATATTTGATTTAATTTGATTTTTTTTATTTAAATCAAGTATGCTTTGGTTTTTGTATATCTTTAAGCCAATAAGATGCTAAATTTTACCGAGGGAAATTTAACCTAGTCTCGTTTACTTATTTTAAAAAAGCCAATAATGTTCAAAAAACCCAATTTGGCAAATTAAAAATCCAAATATTAATTGATTTAAATAAAAAAATATAGGAAAAAATATTATACAGGGTGTTCCACAGAAATCATGAAAATTTATCAATTTTAAAATTGCTGTAACTTTTTAAGGAGCCGAAAAAACATAATTGTTTATAGGAATTTTTTTGTTCAGAATGACATTTACTATCTAAAAAAAATTTGCTGGAAAAAAAGTGAGACACCCTGAAGATTTGTGTTCGTTAAAGAATGTAATAAAAATAATTGTATTCTTTTTTTTATAACTCAATAAATATATCGACATTCGGTTTTCGATAGAATATACAATACCTTTAAGCGCATATTTTAAAAATATTTTAGTAATATACCGGGT